>JARQTJ010000677.1:549134-973421 GCA_030142635.1 Trachelus troglodyta | reverse complement strand
GAGAGAGAGAGAGAGAGAGAGAGAGAGAGAGAGAGAGAGAGAGAGAGAGAGAGAGAGAGAGAGAGAGAGAGAGGGGTAGACACTCACTTCGTCCGATCAACGTCGGCAGATCCAGTCGGAGCTTTTTTCATATACGAGTCACCGTTTTCTGTGTTATTTTTTAACATATATATATATATGGTATATACAGACATATACATATATAAAATATGCCTATCAATAGATGCTACCAGTTTGTCAGTCTTCTTCCCCGTAGCATCGATCGATCTTATGCAGCAAATAGACGTTCGATCGGGTTTACTCCGAAAAAAGCGTCCGACGTACCAGAGCGGATAAATAGTTTAGAGGATAAAGAAGAAAAAAAAAGTGTTAGTATCGATTGTTCGTTAAACGTAGCGAAATGGGACCCGTGGTAAATAAGCGTAAGAAAGAAGGTTTTCGGCTCACGGTGAAAGATTCATGTAAAATTGATCGAACGAAATTGACGTACGTCCCGTTTTGAGTTATTTCGTGGTGATTTCTTATAGATGGCGCTGGACGTAAGAGAGAGAGAGTACTGGGATCACGGAGCCCGTTTATCGTTTGCACTTTGACTGCAGACTTGATGGTAAATCCGATATCTGATTGCAGGGCAAAGCCTGGGCTATGGCTTCGTCAACTACCATCGGCCCGAGGACGCTGAAAAGGCCATCAACACGTTGAACGGTCTTCGGCTGCAAAATAAGACCATCAAGGTTAGTCGAATTTTTGTATATCCTTATTTATTTATTTCCTTCTCCCTCTTATATCCGCCCTACGCACTGGGCACAGCTCGACGCGAAATTATTAAAACGTTGTATCGCATTTCTTCAGGTATCTTACGCCCGACCGAGCAGCGAAGCCATCAAGGGTGCCAATCTCTACGTGAGCGGGTTGCCGAAGAACATGACGCAACAGGATCTGGAGAATCTGTTCAGTCCGTACGGTCGCATAATCACGTCGCGCATACTTTGCGACAACATAACCGGTAAGTACGTCGATGCTGGCGAGAGGAAAGAAAATAGGCTCTTTTAACATCCGACGGAGACGATTTCTCGACGAGTCACAATGAAATCTATGCTGCATTTGAATTTTCCAGAAACGTCTCGACTCGGCAGTATAATCTCGTTTGCGATAAGTTCGCCGACTCGAGATGCGTACGATTAAGACGCCACGTGCGAGCGTGTAATCTGATAACGATGATTAAAACAAGAATACGGGTAGGTGCGTAGGCCATGGGGTTATACTCGTTGGGGGTGGGTCGGTGCGCCTTCGTTTCGAAGAACTTGGAGAGAGTATCGTTGATATATATATTTTTTTTTTCTGTTTTCTTTTTGTTCCATTACATCGTATCCTTTTCTGGGCAATAAAATTTTGGATCTTTTGATTTTGCCGAATCTTAGGCACGGCGTTGTTTATCGCTACGGAGAGCGTCTTTTTTTTTTTATTATTGCTGGCTCTCCGTCACGTCCGGTTGGCAATGACGCCTCGATACGTATTACATGTATATATAATTTATATATATATTAATATACCGATATCGTTGCTTCGTTCTCAGTCTCTTCATTGTCCTTGTGTATTTATTAATATATATTTTTTTTTTCTTCGTTTGATTATATCGTACGATCGACATTTTTTTTTAGAACTTCCTGTTTCTCTCTTTTTTTGTCCGTTGCAACGAACATGCCTTTTATTTATATACATATTTTTTTTGTTACGTCACCCGTTACAGCCTCATGGCCTCCATCTTTACCGTTACTTCTCATCTCCCTCTGACACTTCTTACGTTTTCTCTCTTTGTTACGTTCTCATTTTCGACGTCGGTCCTTCAACCTCTACGCACCTATGTGCATATGCCGGAGATACGCCGAGATAAGGCCGTTTCAATCGTTCACCTCGATATACCATACGTCAATGGCTTCTCTCCCCGTACACGTCGGCCGCCCGGCGAAGCTCAGTCTAACGATTACTCGTTGCCGGTGACGATCGTCTACCATCTTTAATTTTTTATTCTTCAAAAACTTTTGGCTTTGCAGACTTTATTTCTTTCTCATATTACTCTCGACTCGAATAACTCGAACACTTTTCTCTTTCTCTCTGGGGGCGAGTACGTTCGGCAATTGACTGTATCATCGCTATACGGTTTGTCTGCTTGAATTATAGCCTCGCTCGCTCGCTCCTTAACTCGTTCCCTCATTCTCTCGTGTATCAGTTCATTCGTTCGTTCGCTCGCTCGCTCCAATTTGTACTTCGTGAGAGCCGGCGCCGTTGGCTAGGAGACGAGCTTGCTTGTGAGTGAGAGAGAAAGAGTGAGGGGAACGAATGAGTTAGAGAAAGAGTAAAGGAGAGGGGCGAGGGAGAAAAGAGAGAAAGTCGTGAGAGTGACAAGGAGAGAAAGAGAGGGAGAGAAATTTTTTAGCATAATTAATTCTCGATATCGCTCGCCTCTAATTTCGAAAATTTTTCAGAAAAAAAAAAATTTCTTACCGATATTCTTGTATCCCGCCGATGCCGGGCAGCTTCCAATGTTTAACGTTGAACGCTTTTGTTTGATTATTTTTGTTGTTGTTATTACGTTTTTTTTTTCTCAGTTCTTTCTTTGTCTTCCAATTTTTTCTTTACCCACCTCGTTCTTATCAGATTACTTACAGTACTTACATTTTCCACTCCATTCCCAAGAGAGTTTCAATGATTGAGCGCGCCAAGCGTGCTTCGGTTGTATCGATCGAGTAATACTGTTGATACTAAAATATAATAAAATACTGTTGAAGAAAGTATTATCGAAGTGAAAGATTACAGAAAAGAAAAACGACATTCGTTTCGGTAAATCGACTGACGGGTGTTGTATATTTTTTGCTTTTTTTTCTTCAATTACCTTAACGTCAACATTCGAAGCTGTTTCGTGGTCGTTTAACGAAAAATTCGGTAAAACAAAAGGACGTGCCGAGATATGAAAATTTGACGAAAGCGGTAATGGACGCCCGGCAGTGGCCTCGTACTCTGCAATTATTCGGAAATACAAAAGAGGTTAGGGGCGGGCGAGGAACGAGCTGTTTTTTCTAATATAACGAGATATGATTTTGCGTTTCTGTTTAGTACGACAGTTTGTGACTGGCGGCGGAGACAATTTGCCCGGTACGTAAATCATAATTTTTTTCCTCTTCTCCTAGTGACGAAACAAAATTAAGCCACAGACGGCAATGTATTGAGAGAGAAAAGAAAGAAGGAAAAAGTCAAAAAAAAAAGAGAAAAAGTCAAAACGTAACGGCGATACATCGACGGACGGTTGTAGCGAAGGTGGAGGAAGGACGGAAATAAAAGAAAAAGACAAGAATAATTTTCTCTGAGGGGGGTGGCTGGGGGGGTGGGACAAGGAACGACAGAGAGAAGCTCTGTGGGTGAATCGTCGGTGAAAGAGAGAAAGAGAAAAAAAAGAGTCAGTACCAAGAAGACGGAAAGAAAGGAGAAGGATGCAAGGAGCTTGAGAGAGAAAAAAAAAGCGAGACGAAGAAGAAAGAAAGGAGAGAACAAAAAGAGCAGAAAATAAATGCGTTTTGTTTGATACGTCGATTTGCTTGCCAAGCCGGGCCCAAGATGTGTGCCGCGTATTTGCTTCTTCTTTGCCTTCTCTCCGACGCGCACTACCCTGTGCAGTATTACGACATAACCGAATCCAGAGTTACGCTGGCATCCTCCTAGCGCCGTTTGTGTTTGTACTGCTTGACACTCCGTTTGTTATTATTATCGTTATATTATCCTTATATTTATTATTGACATATAATCCGGTTCTATGGAAACTGTCTTGCGCGCACCGAGCCACTCGCTTGCCTACGTCGTTAATTGCTTCACGACGCTAATCAAAAATAATTTCCCTCTATTATATTGACTCACGAAGGCCTTTTCTGCCCGACGTTCCATCTCTTTCGTTCTTACTGTCTCTATCTGTGCATATGGCTTCCTCTTTATCCATTCCTCGTTCCGCTCCACACTACACTCCGCTCTAATTTATTTCTATCACTCTTTCTCTCTCTCTCTCTCTCTGTCTCTGTCTTTAATAAAATTACGAATCCCCGAATCTCTCGATCGGCGACACACGTCAATTCGAGAACGGAGATGGAGAACCGGATGGAAAAGGCCATATCGGTAGAGACACTCGTTTCCGGTGGTGTGTTGCGCCCATGGAAGTAGCCGTATTTTGTTACTCGTGTCCTGCCGAGCTTAAATGGGGTATGTGTGTTAGTGTGCCTAGGCGTATAACCTCTGCTAGGGGATACCATATTAATAACGGGACTCATTCGCCCGAGCTGCTGATCTCCAAAGACCTTTAAAACTTGTCTCGATCGCAGATGACTTTTTTTTCAATATTTTTTTTCTTTTTCCTATGGTTCGCTCAAACGCGCCAAAGTATCTTTAACACTGTTCACATGGATCAGCAGAACGTCACGGTGATTCGTTCGATTCACGATTGAAACGGGGAGGGTTGGCACCTCGTCGATTAATTATAATAATTTTCGATCGCCACGATCGTATGCATTGATATGCAGCGCGAAGAATCATTTTCATTCTTAATCGTGAATCGACAGGGTCCCGTCGGAAGCTACTCTGCCTCCGGAGCGGCGTCCGACCGTTTCCCCCAACGTGAACGTATGTGCTGATTCATTGGGGTGCGTGAAAAATATGTAAATTAATGAAAAAAAAAAGAAAATTCGCATACGCGTTCTCACTCGCTAAATAACAAAACTGCTAGCAGTCGATAACTATCCGTGGTGCGCACTAACAAGAACCCTCGCTTACCGGCACGGTATTCTCTTTCTGTCCGTGACATTGGCAGGCCTGTCGAAAGGTGTCGGGTTCATCCGGTTCGATCAACGGGTCGAGGCGGAGCGCGCCATCCAGGAACTGAACGGGACCATTCCAAAGGGTTCGTCCGAACCGATCACAGTCAAGTTCGCAAACAACCCGAGCAACAACAACAAGGCGATACCGCCGTTGGCCGCCTACCTTGCTCCACAGGCCACACGTCGATTTGGCGGCCCGATCCACCATCCAACCGGCCGCTTCAGGTACATTCCACTGTCGCCACTATCCAGGTACCTACTACACGCCTCTACTCGGCTCTACCCAAAACTTCTCTCACGTGCCGGATCGATGATCGTGCTCGCCTCTCTCCCACTTGGCACCATCCGTCCTACCTTATCCTGACACCCCCCCTTCGATCTCTGCTCCCCCCCTAATTTACATTTTTACATCCATCCAAGCCGTCTGTCCCTCGGGCGCTGGGGGTCCAAGGACCCCCCCTAGTCCAGTTCCATCATTCATCCGCATATACGATCATCCATCTTCTTTCCTTGGTCCACTCTGTTATCTTTCTATCTCCGTTATCTGGTTTATCATCCCCTTTGTTTGTATGCGTTTGTAATTGTTCCACGTGTCTTTTATTTCTTGGGAGGGGGGGTGTATTTCCCATTACTGCGTCCCTATAAGTTATCCGTAAATTTCGTTACGAGAATTTATTTTTCTCTCTTTTAATTGTCATATGGGGTTACTGATACCGATGTGTGTCCTATTTTGAGCTTTTCTCGGTGGTACGTTAGCTTTGTCTCTTTCTCACTCTCTTTCAATACTCCCACGATCACTCGAGTACCCTAGGTCGATGAACTCTTGCGGATAGGTATAGTCACGGCGCTCTCGAGGACTCCGGCGACCACTCTGGAAGGTGCGCTTGGCCAGCCAGGCGCACCTCCGAGTACCTTCTTCCGGATCCTCTTCGCACTTTGGCTACCGTCCTTCTCGCGTGAGCCGGATGCGCCCTGGAAGAGAGAGAGACGACGATTTCGATGATCCCGAGGATAGCTCTCGCCTATGTAATTTTAAGCTACGGAGGTACAGACTGAAATGTTTTTTCATACTGCTTTTTTTCACCTAGTACCTTCGCTGTTACGCGTTGCAAGGGATGTCATATATGTATAAATGTATATATGCTTTTTGTCCAATTCTCAAGAACTACCTTAGTCTGTACTTCCGGTGAGCTCGCATGTAACCCAAATCGCCTCGCTACTTTATCGGCCTTTGAGTCTGCACTTGTGATTTATGTATTTTCCTCGCGGTAAGGTTCATCATCTGTCGTCGACAGTCTGTATTAACCTAACCTCTATTTTTTCGTGAAAGTGTCTCCGAGCGATGGAAGAGGGGGGCGGGAGTTAACGTTTGCCAGAAATGACGATCGATAAGTTCGATTTTCCATTAACGACCTTCTTTGGCCGGGCTTATTGTTCCCCCCTGGTTTATTAATCGGACTGGGCTTGGGCGAGAATGACGGCGATCTATTTATTACTCTTCTCGGTCTTACGAGAACGTTCCATGAACTTCCATTCGCTCCGGGGCTGAAAACACGGAGGAGCAAGACACACAAACTTTAAATCTCCATCGCAGTCGACGGCACCGTAAAGCCTACAAAGTCAAAGGGTCGAATTACTCTCGGACCGTGCGGACTTGCCTTAAGGCTGTCGCTCGCAACTCGCACACATTGTATATAGATATACTAGGCGCGTGTCCGTCCGTCTCTGCGCCTCCCTAGAGGAACAGTGCGCGAGCTGCTTGAAGTTTCTTTCAACTCCTGCCAGAGTATATTCTTATATACCGGTAGCTTATCTTTTTTTTGTTGTTGTTGTTCTCGGCCACAGAGAGTCGAAGCAACGAAAAAATAATGATCATTACCATTACGTTCGAATTCTCTTTTCTTTTTTTTTGTTTCTTGAATTTTGTGTGCGACCGTAGCTCTAATTTTCTTTTATTGTTTTTCTCCTCCGCTGTGCGACTTTCCTTGTCTTTGGCCGTTACAGTAGAGTTTTTTTTTGTGTATCCTTCGTTGTCGTAATCGTGAACGGTGAGTTTTGTGCTCTCGATGTAGATGAAAATTTGTCAAAATTACCAAAGAAAAAAAAGAAACCACATATTAGGAGAAAGCACGCAATCCGTCGGCTCTCTCAATTCGGAATATATCTCTCTCTTACGTTGTTGTTTTGTGTTTTGTTTTAGCACTGGCAAGACCATGCTTGCCATTAACAAAGGCTTACAGAGGTCAGTATTTTTTTTTCATATTATACGTTTTCTTTCTTTCGGTTTTCATTCTTGTGTGGCTTGGTTCGTTTGTTCGTTTGTTCCATTTGTTTTGTTTCCTTGTCATAAACTCCATTCCTTGATATCTCTTATCTCCGTTACTTATTCGTTTCGTAGGCCATTTTATCTTCGTCATCCTCCCCTCTTTTTCTTTTCGGATATTTCACAAACCCTCCCCACCACCCACCCCTCCTCGCTCGTTCATCTTCCTCAAACTTTTCCCACCTTTTCTACTCTTTCCTTTCATCTTTCACTATCCTGCTATTATCCGTTATCTGGACAGTGCGCAGTCTTTTTTTGTCATAGTGTTTAATTACTGTAATAATTATGTCTTAATTAATCCGAATCCTGAGACGAGACGAGGGTGAGATTATTTGCTCAGCCGCCACTGAGAGGCTGGAAAACGTCCGATTGACAGGAACAAAGGGACGGACAAATCGAGATATCCGAGAGTCTTTCACTCGAGCGGAAATAATCGTCCTCGTGACAAATGGCGGTTTGTGGTTTGTAATTTATTTGAAAAAAAAAAACGACTGAATTATTGGTACGTTTTATTTTTTATTTTTCATTCGTATCATTTCGAGGATACATCCTGTAACGTATAAGCGAGCGTGCGATCGGGTCAAACGGGGATTGCAACGAGAGAGCAGAAACAAAAGACAGAGTGAGCGAATGGTATAGGCACGTGAAAGTTAAGCGGAAAAAAGATTTTTTTTAAGGAAAATTTACTCTAGCGGTCTTATCGTTTCGCTTTGGTAAAATAAAAATAAGATTTTTTTCGGTACGACGCGAATCATTTTTGTCCGTGACGACATCAGTAAGTGCAGGAGTCTCATAAGCGGGTTGAAAGTGACGCAATGTCCAGACGCGTGCAAATAAAAGAGAAAGCGATCAGTCAAAGGGAAGCCTCATTTGGCTGCTGTGTCGGGCGGGGGTGTATATACGCACATACACACACACGTTGATATAAAGTGTCCCGCCGTTAGATAGCCACGATAACCTAGGTAGTCCTTCTGTTTACACTTGAACACATTACAGGCATAGATCCTTATCTACACGCGTGCCTGGCTTGAACCCAACCACTTTGACGTTGTATGTATATATGTACGAAAGTCAGAGACATCTATTGGCACGCGAAGGCATTAAAGTATCGACGCTGCCATCTTTGTCTAAGCCAATGAACTACGTCGAAAGTTTCGCCTACACGTCAGCGAAGATTCAAGGACGAGAAATCGTTCGAGCCGATTACGTTTTATCCCCGTTAACATTACGTCGTATTCGACGACGTTGAGGCGCCGCGACGCCACGCTCGTTTCGTAAAGACTCGAGACTATTGTTCGTCTTTTTTTTTCCTTGTCTGGTGTCTCTTTTTTTTACCCGCTATATCGTCTTTAGCCACGCGTCCTCTCTGTCGGTGATTTTGATTTCGTGTAACATGGACAATGCATGGATTACGTAGAAGGTACAGGTAACGCGCTCGCGTAAATATACGTATCGTCATACGTAGACGTAAACGCATTCGCAGGTTCTAGGTAGTCTTTTTGCGCGATGATCGTGACGCAGTAACGTGCGACGGATTTTTTTGCTTCACAAATTCCCGGCTTTACATTGATATGCGATGTTTTCGTACTCGTGATTTTTTCGATCTATTTTCACGTGGCTTGTGACGTCAAGTAGATACGTAGTTGTGTTCTTGCATACGTAACGTATTGCGTTTTTGATTGCATCCACGTACGGTATCGCACGGCTTGGTTCGAAGACAAAATTTTGTTGGGAAATTTTTCGATAACTCACTTTGCGTTGTATTCGCCGTATGGGAGGAAATGGAATGATTTTTCTTTTTATTGCAAAATTTTTTTCGGCGATTCGTATATGATTCCATGTATCTTACGTGTCTTGCAGTCGTAAGCGTGGGACGTGTCAAACGTCGGTTGAGCTTATTGCGCAATAGACGAACGAATGTTCCACGTGTGGAAATTTATAAAAGGTTACACCGATCACGGGGAAAGCTGTCAAAATGACAAGTAGATGCCAGGAAGATTGGTTGGTAAACGAGGAACGTACGTGGATATTTGTATATTTTTTTTTACGTATGCACTGGTCGATGGGTGTTTACGAAAATGTCGCAAGGCGATGATTTATGCAATGGCCGGCTGTAGGATGAACATCAATCACTACCATCGGTTCAGTTAACGTTACTCCTTCGTGCCATTAATTGCTTGAACTTTGTTTCTAGTTATTTTTGATAAATTTATATTTACCCATCGGAATTACGAAATTCAAGATAAGTATTACGTCGCGTGAGAAGCTGTGCATTTGGCTCGACGTTTAAATTTTCTTTTACGTATTAGAAAAATACTACGGTTTTGAGTAAAAAGTCTAGCTTTTCCTCGGATATTCGTATAATAATTATATTTTCATTAATTTTGCAAACTTGCATTGGCAACTGTTGAATGTTATCGATAACGCATCTTGACGTCACAATCTATACGGCGTTTTGTATTAATTGACTCGTCGTTTCGTCTCGTTGCTGTGGTAGGACTTATTGATTTACACAATGACATTTTTTTTGCTATAGCCAATCGTTTCTTCAGGTTGAAAAAAAATTGAGGCAATCCGTAAGCAAATAAGCGCGGACTATCGATATAAATTTTTTTTTATCGACGACACATCGATGCGCAATTTCGTGTCACTAGGCAGCTGCGAACACGTAAGCAGTCTGGTGCCCGTACTTTCGATTAACGATAAAGGACCGCTGTGAACTTACCCTAAAGCTTTTGCCCTTTAGTCGTCATTGTTTGCTCTCTCGTTCGCGTGACCAGTCGATGCCGCGCGAAATTCCTTTTTTTTTTTGCTTCTTCCAAATTATGACCAGTTCACGATTTTGCGTGTTCTCAAGACAACGAATAAGCACTTTCGGGTAAAGAGACGAAAGCCAAGCGACGCGAGCGAAAGTAAACGGCGTTTGTGTCTTAAGAAATCTCAGGACGTAGTAGGATGGACATGATAATGGAGCGAAGAAATGAGTGGAAAAAAAAGAGGCGAAAATTTGTTTCGAAAGGAATATGTGGAAGAAGCGTGATGATGGTTGGTGTGTTGATGGGAGGGATGTCCGGATGTTCCAGGTACAGCCCGCTGGCAGGTGATCTACTGGCGAACTCGATGCTACCGGGTAACGCGATGAACGGTAGCGGATGGTGCATCTTCGTGTACAATCTGGCGCCGGAGACCGAGGAGAACGTCCTGTGGCAGCTCTTTGGGCCCTTTGGTGCTGTCCAGTCGGTTAAGGTGATCCGTGATCTGCAGACCAATAAGTGCAAGGGCTTCGGATTCGTCACGATGACCAACTACGAGGAGGCGGTTGTCGCGATCCAAAGCCTGAACGGGTATACGTTGGGCAATCGCGTGCTCCAGGTTAGCTTCAAGACGAATAAGAGCAAAGCCGCGTAGGACGAGTGTGCAGAAACGGCAACGATAGCAGCAGCGTACATTCGGCAGCATGTCCAGAACCTCCAATTCGCCAATCACGTCAACGCCCGGAACAACAACCCCAGTAGCAGCAGCAGCAGCAGCAACAGCAGCAGCTGCAGTAGCCACGTCATCAGTCGAGGTCCGAACCAGCAGGAGCAAAGCTCGAAACCGCTGATCCAGCGGCTGGAGGCTGCGTCATCCCGCTCACTCGCCGGTTGGCCGCCTCGGGAAGCGCAGCTATCTCGGAACTTGTCACATCCAGGCATCGGCGAGGTTTAGTGCGGATCAAGATAATCGAAGGAGTGTTCTGCTGCCTCGTACTACGTACGCTACACGAGGATCGTACCGATACAGTACGAATAGTACGGATAGTCAACCTCCACTCTTCCTTATCCAAGAACGGCACCTCGATACACTCGAGACTCACTTGCCTCTCGAGCGCCACTTGTATACCTCCTGGTACGGACGTAGCCGCCACCGCGGTCGTCACTCGATATATCATCGACTGGCGCTCGTGGCTTCCGGCATGACCGCGAGAGAGGACCGGGTCAGTTGCTCAAGGGAAAGAGGTAGATGTTAGTGAAAGAGAGAAAGGGGCTGGGATGATCTTCTCTAGGGACGGGAGGGGGGTGCAGGCAGCTCATGCAAAGGTGTGTTCACATTGTAAGACGACTAATAGATACGAAGCAAAATCTATTGCCTGTTGCCACTCGTTACCATTAATGTTATTGAGACCACGATGAACGCGACCTGTTCACCAGGTTCTGGTATACCCACGATCCTCGTAGGCGATTCCGTATTTATTGACAATTATTACTTGACTCTTTCTTTATTCACTGACGAGGATCGCGCCTGGGCTTCACGAGGACCTGGACCGGTCGGCGGTTCCTCTCTTGGCGACCAGCGAAAGATCTCGAGCTACGAGCTCGACCCCGACTGATCTCAAGGAGGGTGCCAAGGGGCGCGCGAGCTAATAGTTATCTCGAGAAAGGACGAGGGTGCCGTCTTGGTTGATAGTTATGGCGTTTATTAAAAAATAAATCGTGATCGTCGATCGCGACGCGTCTCAAAGCGCAAACTATGTAAACCTTCGAACACGGTGCGTAAGAGTATCCGCCTGCGAAATCTGTACATATTTTGATTTGTGCATGCGTGCACGCGTGGGGTCGCAAACCTTCTAGAAGTTCGTTGTGGACCCCCGGGTACACGTACGCGTTATGTGCGTACACGAAGAATACATGGTATACAAAATTCAGACACGCATCACCCACACGGGGAACAGAGAACACCGCACGCACACGCGAGACACCCAGGACACGGGGATTACGAGCGTCGTCCGGGACACCGTTGGCAACGCAAGACAAAGGACAGAATTGACGAGGAAAGAAGAAAATTACAAGAAATATGTACACTGCGCTCTTCTGTAACATACGTATTTATTATATGTATCGACGCGCGAGCTGCGCTTTCACGTGATTTCGGACGATCGGGGGAACTTTTGTTCCACTTGATCGCCCGTCGCGAGACAACCGCGATAAACGGTTGTCTCGCGATCGCGTCGGGCAACTCGCGCGTTACGCTGCAAGTGCATAATACACGGTTATACATACTCGTTTATGTATAAGTTTTAGAGTTAACCAAAGAGAAAAAAGGAAAGGGAGAAAATACAAAAATTTGGGGGCGAATCGTAAACACAACCGGGCCGTGAGCGAGGACGGGTCTGGTGTACGGGCTGTATCAAACAGGTATTATTAATTAAGGAAAACGTAACGTTTAACGAGGTCGGTGGGATTATACTAGTGGGGATAAAGGAGGAGGAATCACGTTTGTGGAAACTTTGGGACTTTGCGTCAAGGGCCCCATTTTATACGAGCCCTCGGGACTGACTAGGAGTTCAGCAGCGCTGTTCGTACGTTTGGGACTCGCGAGTGAGGGACTTGGGCGTTAGGCTTGATTTGTGTGGCCCATATTTTTTTTTGTAATTGGGAGATGCGGAGGATCGGTCTCTGGGGGAGGTCCTCGAGGACGTCGATGAGGTCACTCGTTGGATGATCTATTAGGAAATGCGTGGAATTAATGGGTGGGTGGAGGGGAGTCTATGATCTATTGAAATAGAATCACGTGTAACACTTATGTCTATGTGCCATTGGCACAGCCGTAATCGCGATACTATTGTTAGAATTAATTCTGTGGCTTATCACGCCCTCCTAGTGTCACTCTGTGTCCGAGATACGTGTTTTCACGGATTTACGTATTTTACGTAACGATTATCGTCGGATTCCGATCAGTGCGCACGAGCCGAACTTATTGTAACTAGTTACACCGTGCTAGTCAAAAAAGTAAACGTAACTGTTCACCGTCACGTTCAAAGTACTTTACTGCATATGTTTATTAGATTATTATCGCCTAGGGGTATAAGTGAGCGAATAGGACCTCAGCGAGCTTGAGTTGCGAAGGGAGAGCGAGAGAGAGAGAGAGAGAGAGAGAGAGAGAAAAGCAAATGGGATCATAGAGAGAAAACGAGATGAATAGATGATAATCAAATTGTCAATCACGTATTAATTTCTCTGTAGCAAATTTTCGCTAGGTATGTCTTTTCGCTTTGTGAAGATCTCCGGTCCATCCTCGATCGTTGCTCTCGAGGATATCGGTATATCCGGTTTATAGTCACTTTCCTTATAATTCTCAAGTGACGCGGGCAACGATTGCGACGACCATCGAGATACTACGTCTAGTCCTGATACGTGCAAAGGAGACGCGCGATAAGAATCAGCCGCGTTGCAACGAAACACACCAAATAATTGAAAGCTAATAAACGGAGGAAAAGAAGAACGGATATACAACGTTTTTTTCTTTTTTATGGCTAGACTATAGGAAATTTGAAGGAATAGGTAAACTGCGGCTATTGGCGTCACTTAATTTTTCGATTCTAGTTACACGCTCGGTCGGCCGATGTTTCTTTAGACAATTCGGTAGCTATAGGCGTGTAAGCTGCTTTATCAGCGTTTACAATGATGCTCGAAAATACGAAAAAAAATCTATCGCAATTGTACGCGTCGCGTTTGTAAGTCGCGTTTAATTGCTTCGACTTGGTCGACGTATTTACGCGAATTCCATAAATATCGCGGATAACGCGCGAAACTGCATTACCGACTGATTTCGAGCGTGATCAGTGCTTCGGTTTACCGAACATATTATTATTATTATTACAACTATTATTATTATTATTATTATTATTATATTTAGTAACGTGAGAGAATGTATTGTGTCTTATTTAAGTGGATATTTTTGTGTCTAGTCCGGGAGTAAGTGAGAGTAAGAGAGAGTGCGTGAGTGCGTGCTTGGGGCAGAAGGAGAAAGAGAGAGAGAGAGAGAGACAGATAGACATACACAGCTGATCGCTTTGTACATTTTTTTGTCGAAATTCTCACTCCCCTTTTCTACTCCCTTTACGATCGTACGCCCAATACCCATGATCCTCCCCTCCCCCACCGCCACCAACACGAGGGGATGGAATTACTCGAGTCATCGAATTTCCAGTATGTTCCTCTCGTTTAAATGCTATTCACCTTTTTCTAGGTTTTATTTTATTTATTTAACGTCTATTTACTTAGTGTTGTCGCGTGATTAACTTAGAAAGGGAGACTAGTGACAGAATAAAAAAAGAGATTGAGAGAACGCGAAAGTGTGTGCATATGTGTGTGTGAGAAAGAGAGAGAGAGAGAGAGTGTGCGAGAGTTGGTACAAAAAAGAAGAGAAAGTGACGCAAGACGTTCGCTTGTAAAGGAACGAAGTAGTGCAAATTGAAATAGCATCGATATACGATTTACAATGAAAAAAAAAATACATACGTGACGTTTGATAGGTTCTCTACGCCGTGAAAATTTAAATGCCACTTCGATCATTTCTTATTCTGCTTATTATCACTATTACTATTCTACCATTACTACTTACTATTTACTACTACTACTACTGCTGCTACTATTACTATTATTATTATCACTATGATGCTTCTTCTTCTTCTTGCTGCTATTATTATTATGATTATGATTATTATTATTACCTTTATTATTATTCTCATCATTATCCCGATTACGCCGAATATTATTAATGTCATCATTGTCGTCTTTATTATTCTTTCTATTATTATTATTATTATTATTATTATTATTATTATTATTATTATTATTACTATCGTATATTTTTTGCGCCTCTCTTGTCATTATTTTGTAGTAACCATTTGATACTTTATTACAACTTACTTACACACCACTTACTTACATTACTCATTATTTACTACCCACGAATTGATTACTATTCCTATTTACCGCTGACACGCTTCTTGCCCACCCCCACCCACCCTCCCTCCCTCCCTTCCTCTATGCATCTACACACCACACGGAAAAACCTATAACTATCACTACTAACCATCACCGTCACCACTACGAATTATTTATTTATTTATTTAATTATTAATAACATACTGCAATTATGTTTTATTTAAGGATTAAACTGATTTGTGTTTGGTTCAAGAGTCGTTTGTTTTATTTCAATTATGAGTTTCTTTGGCATATATATCCACGATCCTTCTATCGTTCATACACTATCCGTGTACTTGATCGATTGGCTGCGTCCACGGTGCTTGGACTGTTCTCATTAAATATTGTACATTGAAGCGTGTCTGTCGCGAATTCGGCGTAGCCGTTCAATTATACGGTATCCCAATACCAATTAGTCTATACGTTCCAATCGTCGATTCCATTTCAATTCTTAACCTGCAGGCATAAATGAACATGCGTAACGATCGCAATCGGCGTCCCCTCGTGTACGGCGACTTTGATCCTACGATTATGCAGGGTTAAAAAAATAGCGCTTTGCCTACAATGACGGAAAATGAGATTTATTAATGGGGAGAAAAAATAATTTTTAGCGACTCGCGAGTCCTACGACTGACTGCAGCGTCATAATCTAGACTGTATGTACAGAAAATAAACGATTAGCACAGAGTTTGCCAGAACGAATATACGGATTACCGGGACTTTCGCGAGCGGTGGCCAACAAAACGCACATGTGGTTGGGAAGGTTGGTGGGAGAGATTCACGAGGGTGGTTTTTGGGTGGAAAAGGGTTGGGTGGGTGAACTTTTTAATACGCACAGCGCACAATATGTCAGACGACACAAACGAATCTTGAATCCTGGATTGACGATGAGGCGGGGTGGGGAGGAATAGGGAAAGACATTAAAGTCGTAGTTTTTATTCGTTCAAGGGTAATTACACGATACGAATTGTTGTGACATTCCCGACGTGTTTTTACGCGAGCCCAAACCCCGGCCCAACTCGCTCGCCGCAATGATCTCACACGAATAAGAAAGAAAAAAAAAGTAAAAAAAACACGCTAATCTACTTAATATAATATTACATATGATTATTACGTTAGATATATTATGTGTATTGTATTTATGTCTTAATAATCGTTGTTAGTTATATTGCTACGAGAAGGACGAGGACGCGGACGATGATTAATGAATGTTTTATGATTGAACGGTGATAGTTATGACGAATACAATTAGCGATTATGCGGGAGACGAGAATCTTTCGTTTTTGGATTCTGCCGATAGGAGCGCTGCGGAGCCATGGAATAGGATGCGATATGTTTGTACCTTGAAAAGTGGATGGGGAGAAATGTGATGACCGAATTGTCAGTGAGGAATCCAGGAGGATGCGAGACGTACGAACGCAACAGTAACAGAAAGAGAAATGAAAAAATTCATAGACACGCACACGTGATACAGAAAGACGTTACACGATTACACTTAACACACATGATTACATGTATGTACGAACGTTAAGGGGACACATATACACACGCGCGCGCACTTTCTGGCCGTTTCGATCAGTTTCGATTGGAACGGGTTAAGAAGAAACAATGAAAGAAAAACTAAAAAATGAGGTTACGACGAGAAATCGGGAGATGAACAAAGAAAAAATGTTTTAGCTTATTTGTCTAAGGTATATGATATTACATTTATTGATTATTATATTAACTATTAGTCACATTATATTATTGTACTACTACTTAGTACTCGTACTATTTATAAAGTCTCATTAATATCGCAGAAGAAGAAAAAAAGGAAAATTGCGCCACGTGCTTTCCGTCGGTAACGACGACGGGAATACGTTGCGCCGTGACTTTATCATTGACGCATTCTGGATTTTGTGCGTGATGGCTCTTAGATTATGTGCAATGAAGACAAAGATGAACAAACAAAGACATAATACGAACGAACGTATTTTGATAGAAAACAAAAATGGCGTGGATGCGTGCGTGTGCGTGTGTGGGCTGTGCGAATGCGTGTCCTAATATGGTTTGCTTGCGCGAAAAAGAAGCTCTGTGCGTGGTATTAACGTTGAGGTGAAACGAAAAATAAGTGAGGAAGAAGAAAACCAAAAAAAAAGCGAAAAAAACAGCGTTGAAAGAAAAAATATTCAACATGCATCGCCGAGCGACGCGAGCGACAACGCGACGTGTAATAATAACATTATAGCCTTAGCCGAGGGAGTCCAAAGTGGTGCTGTAGTAGACAGAGAGATTATCTTCCCTCGTTATCAGTGAGAATTCCTTATCGAGATAAATGACGGTGACGTGACGAGAGGTGAAAAAAAAAGAAAATTCTGATCGTATTGTTAAATCACAACTAATCAACTTGACAATTAGAATCTTCTCGGAACAGTTCTGGACCCTGTAACGAGTATCGATCATCGTGCGACAAGGTTAGAATTGTAACGATTTTTAAGATTCTATAAGAAAAACTAAGCTCTGATTCGTTTGATAATAATATTTGCATCATATTAGTCTTGTCGTACGAAGGTTGATAAATGAAAATCTGTAATACCGACTGATCAGCGTCCCGTTTAAGATCGTGTCCGTCTGTCTGACCGACATCTTTTCTATTGTCCTTGCACGGGGACGCTTATCGAGTTCACCCTATATGGAGATTATTAGACGTAAGAAAATGGCGGCGGTTCACTGCCCTTGAGGATCGTGCAAAATAGCGTTGCCTCGTTGCTGATGTAAAGTCAAGGCACGAGACAACCGATGGAATATGAGAATTAGGCGAAACCACAGGATATATGAGAGAGAACTGAAGAAAGTTTGTGAGAAAGAGAATGAGAGAGAGACAGAGAGTGAGTATGCTTTATGTGTGCTTGAGTGAGAGTATGCGCGTGTGCGCTTGCGTGTAAGAGAGAAAGAGAGAGCGTGAAAGTGTGTGAGCTGGACAACAAATGAAAACGACAATTTCGTTCGAATAAACATCGCGCCCTCTACGTAAAATTCTTCGATTCGCCCCCCCGTTTCCTGCCCCCGCTCTGCCCAACCCCCTTAAAATCACAGCCAGTACCCATAACACCTTGAACCTTGAAACCTTAAGTCCGCAGCAACATCATCCGATGCCCATGATAAACCAGCACCGGTTATTATGTACCCAGGGTACAGAATAGGAACAGGGGAGTAGAAATTATGGAAATACGCGAGTGCAGTTCCGGTTGCGCATGCGCAGATGCCTTGGCAACGTATGTCATGTGCATTTCGGTCACACAGCTGCGCACGCGCACGGGCCCATCGGACACAACGGAGCACATGTCCGGTCGTGACTAATAAGTGGCAAGCATAACAAACTCTAGCTCACTGTAGGCCTAACTAAGATATTAACGTACTATCTAAATTAAATTAAAGAATAATGATGATAGGGAGACTGGAGGGAGGGTGCGAGTGAATTGGGAAGTAGTGGATTATGGGGAATGACGATAGCGGAGGACCGTGTTAGACATAACTAGGAAACTCCGTAAGACGAGCCGCAACGATTGAAATAAATCTGGGAATGCATTAATCCTTTTAAAGAAAGAGAGATGAGAGAGAGAAAGAGAGAGAGATGCAAGAGAGAAAATACGTGAAATAATCTATAATCTTCTTTACATGTTTTAATTATTCAAATTATTATTATCATAATTATAATAAAGCTATGAATTAATTAATTACTTAATATCTATAAAACTATTTAAATAACGACAAAAAAACACGTGGTAGCTAGTCTGTCAATGAGTGTATAATATATTTCAGTACAAGATATTATAGCGATACAAGCTATGCGAAGACGCGGCTATTGTTTCGATGATTGATTCAAAATGGCGGCGCTCAGTTTCACCAGGGACTCTCCCGATTATTTCTTACGATTTAGATAGGCTCGGACAACTTTAGTCTGCCTTGCGACGACAACGAAAGACGACAGGATTTTACAAAAAGTCGCGAATTTTGAATAGCATCGTTGTGCGCGACGATTTCGAATTCTCTTCGAGACTTTTTAATTGGCCGATGGGGCAGGCGAAAAAAGAAACATGGCGATATCCGATCTCTAGCGGAATCACCCGAAGTCGTCCGATCATACACGAGCACCGCTGTGCGCGTCTTCTTTCGGTTTCGTTTGCAACTACATGTATGTCGATCCCAGTAAGAGTCCCCTCCAATCCATCATATTCAATGTGAACGAGGTGACTCATCGCGGGCTGTGTTTTGCGCTGATGATGACAGGGAAATATGATGACATTCCAATCCGTGACGAATGAAATAATTTATTACGACCCTTATGTATTTACATATATAAGGGTTTGAATCTAATTAGACTACTATTATTACTCGGCTAGTTTTCATTGGCTGTTATCGATACATTCCATCCGGTTGTGAAAAGGCTCACGTATGCCGTTAAGACTTTTTCTCGCGCGTTCTTACTTCCCTTTGATTCTTCAAGGAAATTTCAAAGAGATTCTTCATGATTCAGTATTAATGAGTTAGATTGTCACTCTTTATGGGAAAAGACGTAAAGCGCGACGTGGCACGAGAAATATGTATACACGGTGTCAAAAGTGAAACGGACATTTCCATTTCCCATAAATAACATTCCACAGAAATTTCCAACAATTTTTTTCTAGTCATTTTAAAATATAACGCGGACATTTGTGATCCCTACTGAATTTTCGAAAATATTCAATCGAATTATTTTCTTTCATCGGCAAGTATCGATCGACATTTGCCGTGGTACCGGAAGTGAATGATTTAAATCTATTAAGACGAATCATATGGTTTATACATAGAGCTGTAATGATTAAGTGTAAATATGTTAAGCAAAAAAATTTATTTCTAATCGATGCTACATACGGGGAGTGTTGCGAATATTTCATCTAGAAATTTGTATGAATTTTTTCTAGCAAAAATATATCTCTTCGGATATCGAACGTACTCTTATCAATCTTTATTCAACCACGGGCCATTATCAGTATTACGTAATAAATTTTTTTTAATTTCCTGTTTGCTATTTTTTCGTTATAAACGTTAACTCCGTTATTTCAAACTTAACACTTTTTTTTATCTTTATCAATTCCTAGCGGCTTTTCTATTATTATCTAAATTTCCCGTATTTGCACGCGCTTAACAGTAAATTTTGGCGTTTGCATAAGACACTTCGCACAAACAAGAATAAGCGTAGAGAAATACAAGGGGAGAAAGCGAGAGATTTGAAAGAAGAGTCCGAACAAGAGGAGAGAGAGGGAGATAGGGAAACAAGGGAATAGAGAAAAGTGTATTGTATTTATTGTATACAAGTGTGTCTATACTATACAGTATATATACGATGCATATTGTACACACTAAGTACAATATATGTACATATATATACATAAGTAATATAAAAAAAAGACAAAGACATTACTGTAACGAATCTACTCCAATGACATTTACCTAAAAAAAATGACGAATTGAATAAAGAGAAAAGGTATAGAGAAACAAAATGAAGATGAGTGACTGTCGTTTGTACGTCTTTGCTTGAATCGGCGAGTGATTGCGCACGAAAGAAAGGTTAAAATCGTAAAGCTTGTTAAAAATCGTAGAGAAAAAGGTCAGAGGTCAATTGACCCTAAGAAGTTAACAGATTATAAAGAATAATAGAAATTGTCGGATTAAGTGTTGTTCTTTACAAGAGATTTGCAGTGGAGGGGGGGGGGGGAGAAATAAGAAAGACAAAAAATTGTTAACTTTAGAACGTGTTGAAGGTGGTTAAGTAAAGGCGAAAAAAAATCTGCGGTGGGAATTTGAACGAGGATGATAATCAGTGAGATAGATAACGAAGGGAAGCTATTCGTGCTAATTAATGTTTAAGCGAATTAACATGGAGATCCGCATGGTTTCCGTCACAATTAAAAAAGCAAAACCGTCTGAATTTACCGAAATAGAGATTCTAACGCGATAATATTTACATATTGAAAACGGCCGCTCCGATTGCGTATCCACATTGTGTGCTAGTCTGGTCGATGTTAAGTTCAATGCGAATTTCAATTTGATATTTCAAAGAAAGTCCTTCGAGTCGAATTTGAGTTCGGCTGTGAATGGATTTTTGGAAATTTATTCGAAATACTCGATATCGATGCAAAAAAAAGTAAACGCGAGATTGCTATTGTTTCAGGGGGATTAGGGTATAAGGTATATAGAATCTAGAGAAACATAACGAATTGGATGTTGAGGTTATGTCTTTGAAAGATAATATTTCGAGGGAGACTAAGAGATAGGGGTTGCGTCAAAGTGGAATATGAGGAAAAAAAGAATAAATAACTAGTCAAGGACTATGCTCACGGAGACGTCGGCGTCTCGACTCATAATTCAAGTCAGGGACGTCCCGTCGTTACAGTCAACTAGGTTCACGGGAGAAGCAAAAAAAAAAATAACGACATACTCATACCTTAAACCTCAAAACTATTGAATATCGATAAATTGCGTAAAAGAAAACGAAGGTACGCGAGGAGGATGAAGAAGAGAAAAAAAAGTAAAACATATGTGGATATTAATAAAATAATGTATTTTATGACGGGTTTATATAATAATAATAATGATACTATTGTAACGATAATTGACCACTATGGTGTAACTATACTAAATAAAAAGTATAAAAAGAGTAACGACTACTGCTGAGAGATTACTTGGTGTGTACCGGGATGGATTTGACAAAAAATTTTCAAAAAAGACGTCATCGATATCCAATATCGCGGCTAACACGACGATCACGATATTACGTCAGGATATCGTTAGTGTAAACTAAATGCGTGAATCTCGTAGGACGAGAGGTATTCAGTAGGACGATTGAGAAAAAGGAAAAATGCTCGAAAATTTCGTGATATCGAACTTACGTATGTCCAACGTACCAAAAAAAATGTCATCAACGCCATCATCGATACCAAAAATCGTATCGCCGACATCAACACCGCATTATCGATAAAACCGTCTGCCGGACGATGATAGGAAAATGATCTGTCAAAAGAAAGACGTCACAAGAAAATCTCGTGCTTCGGAATCCACGGTGGACGTAAAAGAAAAAAATTTTATTTCACCAACTTCTCCTCCTGCCCTTTCACTCTTCGTATTATCAATGACAAAACAATCGGTTCGTCGTAACTCGTTTTCATTCCTTCGTCCGTTCCTTTCCAATTTGTTTCCCCCTCTCCGACTCCATCAAACTGCACAAACTAGTTGATAAGTACGATAGTAGCTTGTACTCCGTATTACCGTGGTTGTCGTCGAGACGTAAAGAGAGAGAGCGAAACTGCCAGAGAGGCATAGGAGAGGAGAGGAACAAGGATGGGAGTCCTTGTATGTATACACGATCGAAGTATCTGAAACGAGTAAAAAAAGATAACCAAGTAATTATGTAAAAAGGTGCGTGTGAGAAAAAAAGTTAAAAAATCCGATCTAACAAAAATGCCGAAGGAACATTTGAAAATGATTAAAAAAAATTATTAAACGTCACCAGCGGAAAGGATGAAAAGTTGGAGAAATAAATTTGTTCCGATGATCTTTTCTCATTAAGATTACGTCGATCTTGTATGGATCATGATGTATCGAGGAGTCTGTAAAATCTTGCGTGTCTCGCCTATTATTAGATACGTGTCCATATCGTCGTAATAACTTCTCTATAGTAATTCATCATTTTGGCTTTACAGAGCCATTCCAGCATTTTTTCCCTCTGGTCACAGCGCTCGAAAACTCACATGAAAAGAGGGGTCTGAGTTGAGCCGTTTAACTGTATAACAGAAATACGTGTATAAAGGTACTATATTTCATTATAATTATTATTGTTCGCAAAACAATGTTTATTGACAGCCGGATATGCTTCCTCTGCGAAAGAGTGAGAGAGAGAGAAAGAGAGAGATAAGATATAAGTATAGCGAAACACCGTTATCTATAACGTGAACGCATTTTTTCTGCCCAAGTCACACGTTGCGTACACGCACACTCTCTCTGACACACACATACAGGCACGTGACACAATGCGAAACTACGTATAATGCAAAAACACACCAAAAAACTAATCAACGTAATGAGGTTCTCGCAAAGCGAAAAATACGCGAATCGCAAAGATACGTAGGGGGGGGGGTAACATTTAAGACGTATGTAGAGGGAAGGCAGAGCGACTCGCGCCATTATTATTCGTATGCTCATAATACGATCTCGATGATCTTTCAGGAGTTGAAGACGAATGACAGAGAAGCGATAAAAGGGAGATGAAAGAGAAAAAAAAAGGAACGAAAGCGCCCGTCACATTGTTGATATAAATTGCGATCCATGATTATTACTACTTACGAATATAATTATTATCTTGCATTGTCTAGTCATACGTTATTATTGTATAACTAATGATATTAATTATTAATTACCCTGTACTACCTAGTCGCATTATGTGTTGCATAAACAAGTAAAATGGGAAAAAACGTAAAAAAATGAAAATTACGATGGCAAACAAAAATAAAAGAGACACGCACGAGATGGAGAAGTGAATAACTAGTTAATAAAGTGTCAGGAGGAGGAAGAAATATAACAGTGAAAAGTAAACGTTCAGAGAGAGCGAGAGTGTGTGTGTGAGAGAGAGAGAAAGAGAGAAAGAGAGAACGTGCGAGAGCGAGAGAAAAACTAGAGAAATAGAGAGAAAGAGCGGGAGCGGGGGAGCGAGAGAGAGAGAGAGAGAGAGAGAGAGAGAGAGAGAGAGAGAGAGAGAGAGAGAGAGAGAGAGAGAGAGAGAGAGAGATCCTTTGCAGACGTAGTAAGCCGAAAACCCGGTTGACTTATAGTAATTTATTTACATTTTAAGAGATTACGTACAAAGTGTGTACCTCTTTGTAGTATACAAATTGTATTTTTTCTCTTAAATCGTTTTGATAAGTACGGCATTACAATTATATCAAATCGAAACCAGATTCTGTCCGAGGATGGAAAAATAATGGCAAGCACGTGTGTCAAGTGCGAATATAACGAGTGCTCGATCGTAACGAGGACGAGCAGGAAAAACTGGAAGAGTATTTATTAAAGAAAAAAAAGGACACGAAAAATACTTGTTTCCGTAAAAGTTTTATAGTCGATAGCGTGGAATGAGATAAAAAAGAAAAAAGCAAAAGATGTATCCTACCATGCGGAGAATGAGAGGATCGGTAGGCGTGGTCGGCAGGGATGGTAAAGAAAATTGGCGTCGATACAAATCGTAATTACTATGACTCCAACTGGACGCGAGCGAACTACAGCTGCTAGGATATTGTAGTTAAATATTGTCGCGATACGTGCATACGCAGATACATTACGTTTGCGGGAAAATGATTCCGTTCGATAGGAAATTATTTTCTCTTGTCGTAATGTGCCTGCGCGTGGATCAACGAGTATTAAATATGTGCGGGGGCCGTGGAGAGGAGGGACCTTCCTTTATAGCGCACCAGAATATAACTGACGTCTCTTCGTCTTTCGATCCTCGCTGGACGGCGCTTTTAAAAATAACTCTGCTCGCATCAAACAAATCAGAACTTATTATACTTCACTGTATAATCCGTCTTCTTGTGCGTGCGTCGTCTCTCCTTCCTTCTTACAGTCGTCCATTTCCGGTAATACGTAACTTCCTCCTTTTACGACCGGATACCAAGCATTCCTTGACTCTACGAGTTCTCATCTTTTTACCGTCCTACCTTGAAATCTTCCTACCTGATAATTAATATTCCTCCTCTTCCTTCTCCTTCTTCTTATAAGGTCCTGCTCTGGTTCTGCGTCATTTCATTGCTTCCTTCCCACTTCCCTCCCTCCCTCCCTCCCGAGGAGAGCTCGCGGGCCCTATATTGCAATATTTGTACTTTTCCATGTTGAAACCTCGATATACAATAAATTATATTAACAAACTTTGATCGGGGTATTTTAATCGTTATCTGGGATATACTTACATGTAGATACTTAGATTTGTTTCTTGGTAGTAGATATTTTTTATTTCCTTCTTGATTGCTTGTTTATGGTTTTAATTACGGGATAAGCAAATGAAGGTGGACATTTCGTTGTTTTTCTTTTTTAAGTTTTATTAAAAACCACAGTCATTTTTGTAGTACAAACTCAGATACTGTTGTTTATGCATTTGTACCTATTTGTTTGTCGGACGTTTGGGTGAAGGGATAATTTTTGTTTATTAAACAGTTTTGTATTTTCAAGTTAGAGGTTAAATTTCATGGTAGTAGCCACGGGTAGTAGTTTTAATTTTGACACGGACAAGTATACGTACTGGCACATCTCCTCATTGAAGGAGGCAGCCGTAAGGAAAGGAAGGAAGAAAGGACAAGTATACGTGAGTCATAATAAAGTGTAAAATGAAGCGTTATATGAACCGAATGGAGTTGCATTAAGGTAAGGAACAAATATAAGAAACTTAATCATTTAGTTACTATCAGTTAAGAGACAAACGTCTAAACAAAATAATCTTTAGGTATCTGAGATCTCTATAAAAGAGGTATATACAGTTTTTAATTTCTCGTTATTCATAGCACTTGTAGAATCAAATTTATGAAAGGCCATAGGTTATTCTTGAAATTCTTCTTTTTATGATGGAACATAGAATTCATTATTAAATGAATATAGCAATGATAACAAATGGAACTTTATGACTTTCATATAATTCATATGCTAATGCGTTATTGTTCATTAAAGGTTTGTACCAGTCGATGAATATAAATTAGTTTTCTCATAAATGAAAACGTCACAAGAACCTTCCATAAACATGTAATGAACATTTATATATTTACATTTCACTTTCTTTGTTTCGGAGCGTATTCTAAACCTCTGATGTAGTTCTTGTTGATTTGATACTTTCCTGAAATAAGTCAGACATCTCAGTTAGCAAGTTAACGAATTGTTTTCAAAATAAATATAAAGCTGACTGGCTACATACCGGTAAGTAATTTATATACATAAAGTACTTGATTTCCCTGGACCAGCACACTAGGTGTTTTTTTACCAGGAACGTCCGTAATCGTTGCACTTGCACCAATGCCTTGACACTCCTTACTAAATTCTTCAAGCTTGATGCCAAAAGTCTCCAAGTTATTGATTAATGTTACCTATAAAATGTGATAATATTATTTTATAAATATAAAATTAGAGGCATCAAAACAAAGTTTTATTCTATAGCTGCAGTAAAACACAATACCTTTTTGTTTCCAGAACGCGTAGCAACAGTAATGTCAATTGGTTCCAATCGTCCGGAATGTAATAATTTTGTACCACCGACTGTAATCGCGTGTGTATGCGTCATACGACCAATGAACTTATTTATTCCATCTTCCATGGTTACAGTAATTTGATGTTCTTTTGTACGCAATATTCCGGCCAGCTGAGGATTTAGATTTAATATCCTGCAAATAATTTAGATATGTATAACATAATTGTAAAGATTACTTTAGGCAGTAAGAATCACTCCACTCACTTTCCATCTTGAAGATTTTCTTTCTTCACGTATTCGGTAAAACATTTTCGTACCTCAGCTCTTGTTAGAACGTCACCTTTTCTGCAATCACGGTATTGATGTGAAATGAAATTTTTTTAGTTTTCTTAAATTTTACAATAGTGTTATCGTAAAAGATGAAATACATCTCGACATCTGATTTGCAGAGAAGATCTTGCATTGTCTGCAATTATTGTATCGGAGTAAAATAACATGATTCATATCGTATAAGAATATACTTACTCATGTCCAAATTTCGACAGTACAGGAAGTACATCAGCAGTAACTCTATAGCACTCCGAAACAATTGGTGCATTTGAGACAGCTGGTTCAGGTCGTGGTGTCTCTTCGGTTACCACTAATTGTTTAATTAATGGATGATCAGCCTAAATGGAATAGAACGGTGATTGTGATAAGATTGAAAACTATTATTTTGTCGATAAGCAATGATTACCTTTATGAATATCAAACTTTCAACACCTTTAAGAACTGAGGTATCGATGACTCCTTTTGCCTTCATTGATGCTAAGAAGACAGATAGTTTTTTGAAGCTAGATTTTTTTACATCTACACTTTGTCCTTGAGGACAGACTGCCATTAAATGATTTTTAAAGAAGTTCGATGACAACATTGGTAAGTCTCCTTTCTTGATTGTTGTCTTACACGCTTTGAGAAAACAGTACTCTAATAGAGCGTCCATTTCTTGAACAGGATCTAATGCTGGTGCTGATTCTTCAGCCTGTAGGCTTTGCGTTGCATCTTCAGCAGGATCAATTGAACCTGCCTGTGATATTAGAGTTTGTTGAATGTTATGAACGTGTTTTATTAAATGAAGACTACCTGTACCAACAATACCTCGGTATCGTAGACTCCTTTTGATTCCGATAAATAATTATTAACATCCAGAGCACCTACTGTATCTGACAAGGACTTGTTCTCTTGTACCGTGCCTTCTGTTTCAGATACTACATCTGGTAATTTCAATTCAGCCGATGGTTCCTTCTTTTCTTTACTAATCGGAGGGCCCAAATTGGGTCTAATTGGAGGTTTTCCTAATTGGCAGAGCATATCGCCTATCACATGAAGGATCTCCACACATTTTCCTCGTCCTGCACACATATATAAGTCTTCACTGTTGTGAGAAGTTACTCCAACAGCAACAGCAGCCTAACAGAATTGAAACCATTATATTTACATTTTTAAGTTGATAATCGTTGCATACTACCAATGCAATGATTGCATACCTTGTTCTCTTCTGTGTTCACGTAAACAGGAGCTTTCTTTTCTAGCTTTCCAAATGAGTACAGAGTTGCTGGACCTTCCAGGACTAATCCAGGTAACATTAAGTCAGCACCACTAGTTAGCTTAGGTACAACTGCCTGACGTGTTGTAAAAGCATATAACAAGCTTGGATGATGCCACAGAGTAAAAATTGTGGGGAAAAGCTGTGATTCCATTGTATCAAGTTCAAAGAACATTGGCACTTTAGCAACACAATACAATCTACTCAACTGACCACTGTGTGTAACAATTTTTAGTGTACTTATAGCTTCTTTCTTTGGTAATAATGTTTGCACTTGTTCCTCCGATAAACTGGGAAAAGCCTTAAGTATTTCCTCACATAGTTTCTTCCTGCAATGATACGATAAAATATAACATAATTATGCTTTTCTGAAAATTAGTTAAGCTGATTAATTTCACTTATTTTAAGTAGAACACAAGTTCTACCCCTCAGCAGCCTAGTATCAAATTATACATAATTATACACAGGTAAATCTCACTAACCTTTCAGAACTTTTCAGTTGTGTATTAGATTTTACTTTAAACGGTTTTATAAACATTGTGATATACTTCAAAGCTGCTATAGTGCTTAATTTTTAAATAATGGACCTATCAAATGCACACGACCGTGCCTAACCCGTTCTAACCTCATCCGCGCACGTACACGTCGAAAATATATCCAAATGTGTCCAAATGTACCAATGTTCTTCCTTCCTTCCTTTCCTTGTGGCTGCCTCCTCCAATGAGGAGATGTGCCAGAATGTACCAATGTCGGCGCACCGTGGTCGAAATACTGACGGCCAGAAATGAAGCACAGAGATGCTCAATAGACATGAGCAGGGAGGAGCACAACGCTATGGTTTTAGGAAATACCAAAATAATGGCGCTAAATCGTAGCGGCGAGTCTGGAAGTAGGATTTTGTGATCATCGTCTTCGTCGACAATGCGAATCCCGTCGTAACCGAGCTAAACGTGAACACGAACGTGTAGCTTGGCAAACAGAGGTTCTCCGCTACTCACCGCTGGTTCCCAAAACAACCCTTAGAACGAGACCGGTAACTATAGAACTTCTGAAGAACTATTGAAAAAGCCTATTGTTGAAACGTTTTTAAGACATTTTTAAGAAAGTGCGGTGCCAACCTTGAAAAATATTTCAAAACTTGAGGGCACTTGGCCCTCTATGAGGGCATAAAATCAAAAAGAAATAAGAAGAAGAGAGAAGAAAAAAATTAGTTGCACAGAAATATTGAAAATTCGAAACATTGAATAAAGCTTTCTAAATATTATTGGATATTGATCTACTTTCAAAATTTATTCAAAATATAAAATTGAGGCTAAATCAAAATTTCGCAGAATATATGGAGTAGATAAAAATTGAATTGAAATTGTATAATATAGAAAATAAATTACGTTCAAATTGAAATATTAATAAATTAGGAGTTTGGAACATTAAAATAATTAATTAAATTAATAAAGTAAAATATTAACATTTAGAAATAGGAAATTCTGGCCAAGCATATTTAGAAGTACTGGAAGTTGCCCAAAATTGTCTGCGCGCAAATTCGTCGCGCAGCACTCGGCGAGTGGGAGCAGGCGGACGGTGGGGGGAAGCGCTCGAGGCAATGCCCGGACTCGGAGCGCTCATTCTTCCTCGAGCCGGTCTCCTATACTGTTCTCTTGGAATCACCTCCCTTATCCCTTTCCAACCTTCTTCTCTTTCTATATTTATTTCTTCTTTACTTCCATATTTCTTTATCTACCATTCATTACTTTCTTATTTCCTTATTTCTTCTCTAATTTTGTACCTCTATTCCTTATTTTTCTACTTCTTGACTTCTTTATTTCTATCTTCCCTTCTGTCTTCTCTTGATTGATTATCTTACTTAATTGATTTAATTAATTATTTGAATGTTCCAAACACCTAATTTATTAATATTTCAAATTGAACGTAACTTATTTTCGATATTATACAATTTCAATTCAATTATCTACTCCGTATATTCTGCGAGATTTTGATTTAGCCTCAAGTTGCGTGGAAGTGGGGAAGCGCTGAAGGGAATGACCAAAACAAACATGTCTTTAACATTTATTAACATATTAAAAGTTGTCGCCGTTATCACTTTGATGCTGGCTGTTTACTTCCTAATAAAGAAAATAAAAATGAGTATCATTGTAATAGAATTATATAATAGATCTGTTCTCGTTACCTAGACTTTCTGTACTTTTCAAAAAGTGCAAATTCTTATTGGACGATATTTTTCAGTAACCAATGAGAATCTGCACTTTTTGAAAAGTGAAGAAAGTGCAGGTAACGAGAACTGGCTTAATACAACTTACCTCTTGTATTATGTCCATCATCGACATATTACCAGCTGATTGTAAAAATTCATTTATTTCTTGAGGTACACAAAAATGACGAGTTGCATTTGGTTGAATACCCATATCTTCAGCAATAAATCTAAATTCTGGCGTTTCTCTCAGTTCAGAGTTTAGTTCTTCATAGGTAAATAATGTTCCCTTTGTAACAGATTCATCAAGTGGTCCAAAATCAATTATTTTTACTTTGTCCTTTTTATATCGTATCACGTCAATTACATCTGTAAAAATAACCTGATGGACCACTAAAATAATAATAATGATAATTAAACTTACAATTTTCTGCATTGAATCGATGCTTAATACGCTCCATAAATATGCTTTTGATGTCCTGTTGTATGCCATATTTTTCTGCCTCTATATAACTATAGCACTGAGACAGATCACGTTGGGAAATACCTGAAGATAATCAATATAAGATTTAGAATCGTATGTATAATTTAGTTACAATAAACAATAAATAAATTACCAATTAGTTCATTTTTAACAACGAAGCATCGAAACTCTGTACAAGGATTAATATCTCTCCACCGCTTAAGTACCAAGCAAGGCTCCAAACAATGTCTGTTATCATTTGACTTCATAATTCCTGTCAGATCTCCCGAAATTCTATCTGAACTTTTTAGAAGTAAATACACTTCTTCCAAAGTTGTACATTTCAATGTTTTTGTTGGTGCGACCCAAGTTGCATCCTAAAATTAATATTTTTATAAGTCATTACCATCTATATTTTCAAAGTAGTCAACTGCTAATAATTTACCGAAGGTGTACTCCAATTACACTTTATGAAAACTGCTCCAAATTTATCAAGAACTTCTTGTATCTGTTTACTGAAGTCAGGAAATGTGGGTTGACATTCTGAATCCTAAGATAACCCATTAACCATATAATTATTAAACATTGTAGAACATTATTTTTTACCATTATTATATATATACATACCTCAGCAGACTCCTGATTCACAGGTGAACCATCTGACCATTCTGAACTATATGGAACGCTCTTCGCTGCCTCAAGAGGCAAAACAAAAGCATCATGCTCCAAATATTTAAGAACATTGTCAGGAATTGGGAGCACAACCGCTTCTAAGGAATCTTTTGTAAATCGTGGATACCAAACAGAAAAGGACAACTCCCGTTTCAAATCATTAACCATGATTATAAATGGTTAAAACTACAATATTGAATTAATGAATTAAATCATATCATTTACTCATACGTTACAAAAATATGTACATATAAACTACTATGAAAAATCGAATTCATTTTTTAAGAAGTATTTAGGTTTACAAAGTATCAGAAAACAAATCTTACACTTATATGAAGATTATCGAATTAAACCGTGGCACTAAGTCTAAGCAAAAATATACACTAGAAACATTTAAGAACTCATTTATATTGTATTGCCTACTATTGTTGTACACATAAAGTTAAAGTAAATGTATAGTTGTTTTGACAAATTCTAAAATCACGTTGCAATATTTTAAGACATTAGTTCTACCGATAAAGTAGCTTTGTAACAAACATAACGGTATTAGGCACTACTTTATCATTTCAGGAAGAAAGTTGCAATGTTGTATTGTATATACAAGACGACGCCTCTGTGGTGATTTCATTTCTATATAAAATAGCCAAATGTAGAATTCATAAGTATTTGTTTAATATTATTTGTCTACTGTTGTACCCGGAAATGTTACGCCGATTATTTTATGAATTGTGGAAATGTGCGATCAAATCTGGCAGTAAGAAATTATGAAGACTCTCGCTAGTGCCAACATAGTGGGGGCTTCAAGTGTTTCTGATATCTCAGATCAATGATATTATTTAGAAGATCAAAATGCACAGCTGAAACTCAGCTGTTCGGAAGTCTCACGAATCTTGCCCAACATCATACGTATCTTCTGTAAATTTTGTTTCAACAAGAAGATTCAAAGGCCACAATTAGACGGAATAATACTCATACCTGATGTTAATGTCAGGAGCGTACACAGTGCTTTGTGCGTAAGACTTCTGTATTTCTTTTATTTTGCTATTTAACGTGTACCTAGTTCAGTTTAAAAGCAATCGTAAACAATTTCAGGAAATTTTACTTCTTAAATGAATTTAAAGATCAGAGCAAATAAGATTACTCATATTCTTTGCATGCACAATTTTTTAGTATAATGTACATATATTTCCTTTACAAGTCCTCATATAAAATGAATGAAACATATCGTTAGCTAATCTGTATAATAACAGACGTTTAAATCTGACTAGGTAATCATCAAATAATCTGATTGAATTTTTATTGACTGTATATAATGGAACTAATGTATGTACTTTCAGGAATATGTCAAAGAACCATTTCTTAGTGAGACATCGAGGAAATTAAATATTGTGACATACTTATTGTATGTATTATGCCACTCATATTAAAAAGATGTACAAAACCACAGGTGGTTAATCTCTATGGAAAATAGATGTGTCATTAAACAATGTCGGAGCCTTCATGTTCATTGAATAAAGAACATACCTCCAAATCCAGGAAAGACAAAATGGTTAAAAAGGATTGGGAATATTTTGGTAATTGGCTACATTGCATATGTATAGTCACCTTTGACCTGGAATTAGGTCAAGCTATCGAGGTAAAGAAAATTCACTTATAATTACATAATACATCATATATTCCACATTTTGGCAATATATAAATTGTAAATTTTTATGACCATAATGATACAAATATATATATAGATGCATATGTATTTGTTACAGGCAATATATCCAAAACACATTAAATTAACGGAGCAAGAAAGATCAAATGTATGTTATTTAGCGTTTCCTGATTCTAATTCAGGTTGTATGGGAGATACTCAATATCATGTGAAAATTAGGCAAAATGGAAAAACAACGCAATATACACAAGCTCTAAAAGAGTACAATAGAAAGTGTCCAATTTTTCTACAAGCTGATAAAGATTATTATTGGGGCTATGTATATTTTCGACAAGTTAAAGATAAGACTCTACCAAGGGGATATTTCCAAAAGGTAAATAACTTGTAAATTATATAACTACCTATGATATGCATCATCCGTATGTAATAAATGATAAATGATTTCAGAGTATCGTTATGATAACGAAATTACCATTTCTCAATTTATTCAATGAACTATGCGCCTTGATAGCCCCCGAGTTCTTTGAAGTCGGCGATACCGTTATGGATACAGTAATTCAGCAGGTTGATCAATGGCCTCCACCTCTTCCTGGACAAATAATTCACCTACCCATAATGGGTGTTTTATTTCAAGTTAGTCTAAATTACAGATTAGTATTGTCAACTGGTAAGAATATATCTGTTTTTTTCTTTTATGCTTCTATGCATTTCTTATTGCAGACTTACATTCCAAACCAAAATTACAAAGCTCCTGTACCGAATATCCCTGCAATGGAGCATGTTCCTAATAACCAAGTACGGAGGCTTTTCTTGACATCTGCTTATGAAAGTGATATGTTTCGCAGTCTTGCCAGTGTTGTAAGTCATGTTCATCTTTTGTGGGAGCTTGTACTTCTCAGTGAACCAATTGTTGTAATGGCCAGTTCGCCAACAATTTGTTCTGAAATGGTACAAGCATTAACAACGTGAGTACATCATCAATCGTTCCACTGCGCGAGTCGTTTGAATAGAACAAAGTTAAGATTAATCATATTTTTTTTCAGAATGATCGTACCTTTAAAGTACTGTGCTGACCATCGTCCTTACTTCACAATACATGATTCTGAATTCAAGGAATATACTACAGATGCTCCAGCTCCTCCAGCTGTTATACTGGGTGTCACTAATCCATTTTTTGCTAAGACGTTACAACATTGGCCACATATCATTAAAATAACTGATGGGATAAGTACTGGTAAGAATGTTATTGTAATGTAAGTTAATGAATCTATAGATTCTATGCAAGAGTAATACATGAATAAATCGTTTATATTACAGAGAATCAAAAGTATAGAATAAAAAAATCAGAAAATCTCAAAGTATTAGATTCAAAACCAGGTGTTTACACTCAATACAAACCATTTTTGCAAAAAGACAAAGCTATATTAAAGAAATTGTTAAGAGGCATTCAAACCAAAAGGCCTGGCGAAGTTCAGACTGCTCTTTTGAAAAGACATTTGTGTGAATTGACTGAGAGTTTTATGATTCCGCTAGAGAGATATATTGCCAGTTTAATGCCTTTACAAAAGAATATATCGCCGTTTAAGGTATCGTATAATATTGTAATCATTAATGTAATAATCATAAACGTATAGCATATGAGAATGAAAATAGAATTGTCATTGCAGGCAACGCCAATTCCACAGCTATTTAATCCCGATGATTTTTTGGCCACGTTGAGTAGTGCAGGCCCACAGTTGACTATTGGAATAAAAGGTGATTGGGTTGGTCTGTATAGAAGATTCTTCCGTTCCCCAAATTTTGCTGGATGGTTTCATACCAGATATACCGAGCTCACACAAAAGCTGCAAGCTATACAGCTTGAAGCCCTATCCAGAGCAGTAAGTATAAACTCCTAGAATTTTCAATTCAAAATATTATGTGATATTTCATTCTTTTTCTGTTTTCTCTATCTTAGGATTTAAAGACATGGGTTCAAGGCAAACAGGAAGTAGAAATTGTAGACATGATACTAAGAATACGACAGAAACTGGATAAAAGTTACGACGACGACGTTCCCATTGGACATGCTGTCCAGGAAATGCTCAGGGAAAGAATAAACGACATCACTTGTACACTGCCTGATGATTTAAAAGTCATACTGAATCAAGAGTCTTGACATTGTAATTTCATTATTAGCGCTATAATGATTAGTCCATTATAATTATCGAACAGATACAACCTTAATAAGGTAACCTACAATAACTCAAAGGGATATGGCGTATAACTAAAACGTAGGAAGAGTATCCATTGATCGCAACGACAATAATTTGTCGTTAACAGATCAATTTCAAAAACTTACAGCGTAGCTACAAATTTATCATTATTTTCCTTGAAGTTTTATGAATCTTCCACTAACAATAACGCTTTGCAATTCAAACAATTTGATCTTTTTCCAGTTGCGTCTCATAAACTTAAACTCGAATTATCACAGTGCATGAATTAAATTGCTTACAAAATGAAATTTTCAAAAGTATTATGAACTGTGTCTCTCGTAGCATATCTCATTTTGCACAGAGACAAGTGTCAGCATGAAATCTAATTTATATTTCAATTGTGATCAACGTATTATTTCATATACCAGACAAGTACGAAACATTATTTCGAAATTATAAGAATCTTAGTACGTTCCTTCTAGTTTTCTAAAAAATTCAAGGGAAATGTGGTGGTAATCTCATTCATTTTAGTACATAATCGCATTTCTCAAATATTATGTAACACACCTGTTGCACACTTTGACACAATTGTAAATACGAATCATTGATGTTATTAAAATCTATTTTAATAATAAACTTACAACCTATTATTATTTCATAAAACCAAACCAACCATTCAGTTGACGTATGTACCTGTAATTATTTTTTTTTTAAATTCTGCGTAAGATATTCCTAGTACCTTTAATATCTATATTTTTTTAATTTCCACGCTGAATTCTTCCCATATATTTCTTCTTTATCAGCTGATCACTGTCTTAACTTATGAAAATCTTAACAAAATTAGTGTAATGAAATAAAATCAGATCAATTTACTTAGAATACTATTTTGTACAGAAAAATATATACAATTTTCAAGCGATTTGGTCAACCCGCCATTCTCGTGGTCGAACCGTTAGTTCTTGTTACGCCTGCTACCCTCTTTCGATAGTACATGTTACTACTAGGTAAACTGACATTATCGTATCGTGTTGTGCAGAGCACTGTTCAAGTACGATAGTGCAGCACTGTGCGGGACACATAGTAGTAAAGATAGTGTCAGTGTAGTAGCTGGTGCAGTATAGTAGAACTATATCTGCCCGGCAGAAAACCTAAATTGTCAGATTATAATATTCAACGTGAAACTTGGAGTAAGATAAGGAGATTACAATTACCAAGAGGGTGGCTCGGTGAAGGCCTCCGTTTAGGATTAGGAAATGGACGGCAAAGTGGACGAGGACGGCCACCGGAGCATTAACGATGGCGACTGGATATGCCCGGATTCTCAGTGCGTACTGCAATGTATAAACGTTCGTCTCCGGCCCAAAGGATCACCGAATTCATCGATCCACCTATCTCCCTTAGTCCACTGTACGTCCTAGTATTTCCTATCCTTTCCATTCTCTCCACTGGAAATGAGAATTTATTATTTATTTTGATTATCTCATTTGTATTTGTTTATCTCTTCATATTAATTATATGTTTATATTTATTAGCTTGTCATTCATTCTTTTTATGACTGTTCTATTACTTGTTATTCTTATTTTAGATGTGCCAATGTCAATTTTGCCAGACGAAACTCTTGCAACCGTTGTGGTAAAGGTATGTATTATAGGATTTTTGTCCTTACATATTTGAAAAAGAGAGGAGAAAGTTATCATTCCCCATCTGTGTTATCCATTATGCTTTTTCACATTTAAAAAATTTTTTATGTTTTACAAGTACAGCTATAGTCCAATTAGAAAATATAAGTGACAGGTTCCAATACTTGTTAGTATTGAAGATTCTAGTTGTACGCTTGTAATTTATATAAGTATTTAAATTTGTTTTAATTATAAACAATTACATGCAGATAGAGGAGAATGTCCAAAGAAAAAGAAGCTTGGTCAAGAGATAGGAAAAGCTGCGGCAGAAAAAAGTAGGGGCTTATTCAGGTAAATATACATCAAGAAATTAATTATAACTAAAATCCTTTATCTTTGGATAAAAATTATTTGTATTCTAGTGCGGATGATTGGCAGTGCAGCAAATGCGGAAATGTAAATTGGGCTCGTCGACAACAATGTAACATGTGCAATGCACCAAAGTTTGGTGAGGTTGAAGAACGAACGGGTTATGGAGGGGGTTACAATGACAGAGGAGTTGTTGAGTACAAAGAAAGAAAAGATGACGATGATGATGAATACGATGAATTTGGACGACGGAGGAAGAAACGAAAATTAGATAACCGATCCGATGACGATTCCAAAGATTCGAGGTATAACAGTCCACCACGTAATTCATCTAAAGAAGAGGTGGTGAAGGAACAACCAGTAAAAGAACTTGTAAGATTCTGAAATAATATTTATATCTGTCATGGTCAAAACATTTAAAACGGATTATTTAATTCATTTCAGGCAGACGAAGAAGAAGAAGAGGAGGAAGATGAAGAAGAGGATGATGGCGATCTGTCAAAGTACGATCTTAGTGAATGGGATGATTTTGTTCCAGTAAAAAAAAGGTGTGAAACAGCAATAATTTTTCTATATAAAAAGTATCTTCATGATCATTGTGTAAAATTACATATTTTTTAGTGCAAATGGTGATTCAGCTGGCTTGGAAGGACAGCGGTCAAGGTAAACACGGTACGATGAAATTTAAATGATACAGTCATTTTGAATTATGCAGTAGTAAATTCTTTAAACAACAATAATTTTATAAACCTGATACAATTCAGAATGACTACTGAAATCAGGCCTTGTAAGTAATAAATTTATATTATTTTAATTGCAGAAATGGAGGAAACTGGCGGGACTCAGGCACATCCAGCCAATGAATGGCTGGACAGGACAGGTTTGGTTTGGGTTTTGGGTAGAAAATTGATTAAAATGACGTGTCATTAATGAATATTAATTTTGGTCGTTTGCTAAATGTCTCGACTAGCCTGAATGAATGTCACAAAGTGCCATGAATAATTTATAGTTTTAATTGATCGAATGATGAATGAATCAGATATACGTGAATGTGTTCCTAGTGTTCCATATTTAGCAAACGTCTTAAAAGTAATAAATTCAAGCATTACAAATTTATTTCTCTTGCAGGTCGATGGAAGTCAAAAAAGGGAAAACAGAGATAAACGACAAAAACACCCAACGCAACAAATCTAGACATTTAGAAAGCACGTTTAAATAATATAAACAATATTACATGATTATCTTAACACGGATAGTCATTCATAATAGATTACATTTATGAAAGAACACGATGATTCACTGTACCTAAAGATACGGACAGAGATAATAGTAAAAAATTTGGCAATGTAGGTAAACAACATCAAGATACTGATGCCTAAATCCAGACAGAGAAAAAGCTTGTAAAAATAATTCGCGTGGCTACTTCTTCAGTTCTACAAATTGCTTCAAATTGCAATAATGTAACTTTATAGAGAAGATAAGCACGTAGTCCTTTTCGAGTGTACAGAAAGAGAAAGCTTCAAGAATACAAGAATTACTAGAAATGTGCGAAAAGCTTAAATTCTCCAATAATTGCCTAGTTGCGAGACTCTGAAGTTCAAGTAATAATTGATACAGTTTGCTTCAACTGCAAACAGTGTCAAATACTTCCATGAAAAAGATTGTTCATTCATTTTTCTTCAGTTTTGTGGAGATAACAAAATAGTACATAATAATAAGAATTTGTAAATATTACGTAAATATCATGTTATTGTGACTTCATTTTCATCGGTCGAAAATTTTATATACTAGAGGCCCATTGCGCGCGCCGACTTGTGAGCTCATGGAAGATTTAAGAATTATTTTTTATTTATAAATTTCAAATCTTAAACTTGTAGATTAAATTAACGACTCAGTAAGTTAGGAGATTTTTAAATAAAAAATTGTCCTCTTCTACCTTCCTCGTAAGAAAATGTCATTTCAAATTGTTTATTTTATTTTACGTCATTTATTACTTATGTAATAAAGCGTATTGGAACTTGAAAAAAAAAGGTAAAAATACTGTTCAGTGGATAAAGCACGAAATTTATTACTTCTAAACGGTACGTTGGATATCGTAAATTCGAGTCATTCTATTGTATTTATATTAAAATGATTAAACTCACGTTCGTGACCCAATAGCATCTTCTGCCAATAGCATATTTTACAGTTTGATAATGTACGGAATTTTGTTTTCTCATTCTTTTTATAAGATAAAAAAGCATTATCAGTATTGGTCATTGTCTCGCTATATTCTTCCGATCGTTATTAATCACAAGTACAATTCCTAGTATACATAATTTTTTATTAAATATCCATTTCGCTGATTACCTAAATAAACTTTTAAGCTCTCTCAGGAACGTACTCTTGAATAAGCCCGTATAATTGGCCATGATTGAATGCAAGTTGAGATTTATTAATGGTCATTGCAAAGGCCAACTTGATCGGAAATTGTCTTCTTTTGAAAGTAAAGGGATAGACGTTTTCGCAGTAGAGTATTATACGTGTCAAAAACACTATCTTACCAGGTTTAACACTCGTTAATATTTCACCCTGGAGTACGTTGTTAGCGAGCTCCAAAATCAAATATCTCGTACCCATGTAAGCGCCAGTGCCAGTGCGAGCGCAATTTTACGATTTTCAGTACAGAGGTCCATAAAAAGGCTTATACATATTTAATTTACCCTGCATATTAACCAAATCAGCACTCAAAAATATTACCATTTGGAAATGGAAAAGGCTTTATACGATCGACGCTAGTATCAAATCATACGAAACTGCTAATCGCAGAAAATAAGTCGATAGGATGAAATTGTGCTGTCCAATGAAAACTTGTTATACAACGTGAAAATTTTTAAAGCTTACCTTCACGCCGAGAAATAGCTATTTTTAGATTCTATTAAATTTATCAAACTACTATGTAAAATTTATGAACAAAATGCAGAAGATATTATGATTACGGATCAAGTAAATTTATTTCTTCTGTTTGACTCTGTTGTACTGGGAACACTACAAAAAGTATCAAACGGTGGATACGTACGTTCAATGTTTAATCTATATAGGCAGCTGTAATTGTTGGACCGTCAAGAAATTATTGATTGATTCTTGTATCGACTTCTTGTAAATATCTTTATTTTATTTTTCATTTATAATAAAAATCATTCGTCAACAACATAATTGTTCTTAGTCAATTATTCTTATATCATTATATACTACGTGGGGTCATGATTATGCACAGAGTTGGTCACGAAGGGTTGGTGGGGCGATATCATAAGAGTTGTTGTATCAGGTATATATATCGTATATATGTACAATTATCAATTTGAGCTTGCTTGACTGTGTTAAGTATTTAGTGATAAGGAAGGATAAATTATTGCCGACTCCGTATCAACTATTTCTTTTTTTTTTCCCTTACTTTTTCTTATTTCCCCCAAAGTTCTTCCGTGCGACTGCCGTTTCTATGCGAATTCCTTACCTTGAGCAACACGAAGAGCAACGTCCAAAGATAAATAACTTTCTCTCATCCAGGAATCTCAATTGTCGTACGCGAACTCGATTTGTAATACCGGGTGAAGAAAAAAAAAAATAAAAAACAATAGGTTTCTCGGAAAACCAAACTTTACACTTATTTACAATACTGCTAATAAACACATTTCCGGATTTGTAACAGTAGGAATTTACATAATCGTTATCTACGGGTCTCGAAGACTCGTAGCTAGGTAATAATCTTTACCTAATTAAACACATTGGGCTGATCGTCACGGCTAGAAATTTCGTTTGCTCCTACCTCCATGTCCACGATTTGATACATCACACCCCGATATACAAAACCACGAAGATATCGACGTCGGCCACGATATTGAACATCGACATCAAGGTCGACATCGATTTTAATTAACAATGACGATTAGATACTCAATATGGTTCGGCAAACTCTCAAAAAATTAGAGTACCAAATAAATGCAACCAATCGAAGAATGAGAGTCTGTCGCGTATGTCAGAAATACGCGAATAGAGTACACAAGGTATACCGATGTACGAGTGTACCTGGTCTCGTGTGTCATTGGACGATACTAAATGTAGCTACGGCTTGGTAAATCGCTCACCTCCCAGTAAAACTCTCGTATAAGAAGAAGCGAAACGTCGTCAATGTTGAAGGGAGCGGAGTGGGAAGGAAGTATGTCACGTCTCGTAGAGAGAAGTGAGATGTGTGTATTACTTGGGCATGAAAAACTGCTGATGCGAATGGGAATTGGGTGGTGGATGCAGATTAGGATGTGGCGGTCCGCTGCCTCTCGTGCCAGTCGCATAAAGTTGCTGCTGGAAATTGTGAAACTGTTGGGCGTAGTTAGGGTCGGACATACTGGGTCCTCCAGCGACGAAGGGACTGTTCTTAAAATTACTACCACCGCCACCCATACTTGGTGGTAGAGGCTGAGAGGCGTCAGGAGGTCCCAAACCCATGGGACTGGCCTTACTTCCGGGCACGTACATGCCAGGATTCGGTTGATTGGGAACTTGAGGTACCATGTCAGGAGGGAAGACTTTGTCGGGGTCCATTGGACTGCCGGGAAAAACACCGCCGCCGACCATGTGCTGCATGCGCATCATGTTAGGCTGCGGTCGCATATTGCCAACAGGCCTCATAGAGGGATGAATGCCTACGGAAGTGTTCATAGGTTGACCGTCCATCCTGGGTGAACCACCCATACCAGGTAGGCCACTCATGTTTGGCATACCGGAGTGCGGACCCATGTTGTTCGGCACGCAGCCATTTGGGAAGTACTGAAGATTCACCGAGGGTGATGGCATCTTCGATTCGAGATTAGAGAGCGGGTTCGTGAAGCGCTGAAGGAAGTCTAGGCTTGGTGGTCCTCTTGGCGTGTGACCCACGTTAGGCCTGGCTGGTAAGTACTGAATGGTGTTTGGTGCACTGGGCTTAACCTGCACGTTGGCTCCGTTGTAAGGACTTGGCCCTGATACATGACCCATAAGTCTTGGGGGCCCATGAGGTTCACCGGGATATGCACCGCCCGAATGCATCATTCCGTGACCCATCATAGGATGACCAATCTTGTTGGGAACACCGGGACTACCTGTATGAGGTGTTGGACTGTAGCTCGTCGGTGGTCCACCGAGTCCGATGCACATCCCACTCACATCACCAGGTTCGTTAACATTGCCGGATCCACCAGGCATGTGACACCCATTCATTTCTCCCATTTGCATCATGTGCATTCCATGAGGATTGAACGGCATCATTCCTGAGTTACCGGAATGCATTGGACCATCGTTTCCTAATGCGTTACTCGCAGCCGTATTCGTCAACTGTTGACTCATCTGAGCCAAGGAAGTTATGGGATCAAAATGATTTGCGCCCATTCCACCCAGATTCCCAAGCCGGCCATTGCCTCCACCCCCGCCACCAATATTGTTAGGATTTAAAGGTACGTTGTCCGACGGTTGACTAACATTTGCTGACGGCCTGCTACATGGAAAAGATGGACCCAAAACTGAACCGGGTTGCGGTTGATTATTGGGATTTCCAACCGGTGGCTGTTGGGGATCTTTCGTCGACGGTGGGGATGTATCTGCCTTCATATTAGGCGATGCTGGAACTGTTCTAGGAGGTCCCATACTGTCAGGTATACTGCTGTTATGAGGTGCAGGACTACTTTGCGCACTGGCAGTCGTCTTGCCCGTAGACTTTGTTGGATCCGCTGGAGTATGGGGTGCTGCACTTCCTGGAGTATGTGGAGTATGAGGTGTGTGTGGACTATGTAAAGGACCAGCAAATCCTCGGTTCATACTATCCATAGACGGACTTGCACCTTCGGATCTAGCAGGGAATTGATTGCCACTCTCCATGCTTCCTGGCAAGATTCGATTCGACATTTCTGTATTGTTGCCCGTGCTCCTGCATCACAAATAAAAGAAATTACATAATATTTAAAAGAATAAAAATATTTTTCATGGGATATTACTTCCATTTAATACGTATTTATGAGAACTTACGTAGGTAGACTCCCATCCTTGAGACTCGTATTAGGCTGCTTCTGTATGGTGAGTTCTTGACCCTCGAAAGCATTGAGATATTGTATTTGCTGTGGGCTAGGAACCGGCATTAAATTTGCCTCCTTGACACCAGCGGCGTTTACCGTACCACCATGTTGTTGTTTTTGTTGAGCTAAAGATTGCAGCGTCCGGCAGAACATACCATCCACTGATCAAGAAAAATGTGGAGCTCAATAGAATTGCTTTAATCTTACCAATAGAGTCTCTTTATGTACTTGTCATACTGCGGTTTCTATGTTTATATTTAAAAAGAAATGGGTTTTCATGCAAAACAAAAGCCTTACCGCTTGGAGGTTGGTTTGTTGGGAAGTCGAGGGAAGAATCCTTTTGTGGCGTCGCTCCACTGGGACTGAGGGCAGCGAGATGAGAATGAGACACGGGTGTTCCAGGATTACTGTGATTTAATCGCGCGGTTGAAGATGTCGTTGCTGTACCAACTGCAGGATTTGGCGAGTCCTGACTAGTTGGACTCTGGCCTGGCAAGTGACCTCCTGGTCTTTGGTTACCAAGTTGAAATTGACGATTGCAATCTGCAGGTGAATTTAGGGCTGAACTTGCTCGCGGCGACGGTAGCGATAGATTGCTCGTCGGATTGTTCGGCGAGGAGGGATTCGGACTCTGGATGGCAATAGGTACACTCGCCGACCTCGTCGTTTGATGATATGGAGGAGGTGGTCCTTGACCACGAGGTACACCTGCCATACCTGCTCCGCGTAGGGGGACTGTACCAGGACTGCCAACTCCAACCTTTAACGTAGCAAATTATATGTTTTTTTTTTTCTTATATCTAATGGACTAATTTGAGAAAAATGTAATAATAAGCCCGTGCATCTTACTTTATTTTTTCCATCGAGAAATTGACCAATGCCAACGGATTTGTGCCAATCCACAATTGGAGGACATTGACCCTGAGGTCCTGTAGTGGGAACATTTGTCGGTGGTCCGGAAGTAACTGGTGTTCCCTGGGAAGGATCTAGAGGTCCACCTGCCTCGTCTTTGCATTCACGGAATAATATTTCTTGCATTTTTCTTATAGTCGCCAGTTGCACCTCCCGATGCTGACGTTGTTGTGGCGTCAATTGTTCATCGGGGACCTTCACACCTTGCAAAGAAGGCTGCAGACCGCCAGGACCAGGGCTGGTGTTACCTCCTAATAAGTTAGGACTATGACCCATGGCGGCATTGGTAGACGGAGGTTGCGGATTAGCTAAAATAGTAAAGCGTTATAGATTGAAAGTTGCTTTATGTAGATAAAAAATGTTTGAGAATATATAATTAAAGTTTGTGAACATTCTGACAGTATTACTATAATAAGTTATTTATTTATTCTATTTACACAAACTCATACGTACCTGGATTATTGGGGGAGTTCGGCACGAGGCAAGGCACATCTAAATTTGTATCATCCAACGATGACTCCGGGTTACCCAAAGAGTTTCCACCGTTAACGTTTCGGAGATTAGGTTGCTCATTCCAAAATGGTGGAGCGTTTGGATCCAGTGCAGACAATTCCGGGGGTTGCTCCGTCGGGAATCCACTATTTGGCGCACCTTGCTGTCCTTTTTGTTTCATCATTGCAAGGTTGTTTAGCCATTGAGCAGGATTTTGACGAAACTGATTGACTTTATTTGGATGTTTCTGAAATAATAAGAATTATTATTTTCTAGATAATGATTTTATGGGCATTTCGTATCTTTAAATACACTTGATAATAGATGGAGTAAATTTTACAAGAATTTATAACAAAATATTACCTCTAAGTATTTCTTGGTGCCTGGTTGGGCACAGTGATAAGCAATGATAGATGGAAATTGTCCCTGTAGCACTGCATCTGCACCTTTATTCGCAAGTGTTGTTGAAAATACAAAGATCTGGCTTTGTTGTTGCATGTACTGTGCTTCGCCACTACCTGCTCCAGCTCCCATTTGCTTTCCAAGCACATTACTCACCAGTGGTTGAATACCATCTGGTGCAAGGCCCACATTACCTCCACAATCTGTAACACAAGTGGCACCGTTGCAAGTATTCGAATAGCTAAAGTTATAATTTTTGGTATGAAAATTCTAATATTATGGTCTATGTATACACATTATTTTCTCTAACTTACTTTTCTCAGAATGTTTTAAAATGTAAATCATCTTAGTCTTTTTTAATTGAGAACTGTAAAATAATTGTTTCATATGGATGATATATAACAAATAGCTTGGATAATTAATAAATTACAACAGCAATGTTTCTTTTCAAGACTTGCCAGGGTTTCATTTGAACATAAACATAAAATTATTTGATCTACTCCAAAAGAATGTTAAGCACAGCAGAACCAAACTTCCACATTGCAAAAATATTCAGATTAAATAAATTAGAGTTTTGTTTGTGTACGATCATCTAACCTGCTAACTTACCACCAGGTAGATCCTCTGTTGGATTAGTGGGATCATTTTCTTGTTTAACAGAGTTCAAGACTGGTTGATTACCACTAGGTCCATTCTGATTATCTCCAGACATCGTGCTCTCCCCGTTAGCTGAATCAAGATTAGAGTCTCTAGCACACTCGGTGGCATCGTCGCCAGTAGCATCGTCGTTATTGGCAGCCGTACCTTCCTCCTTAATCTTAACAGAGTCCGTATCTGGTTCTTCCTTGACCACCGTAGTGGGAACACAGCTTGGTTCACTAGATTTCTTCTCCGTTTTCATGTTCGCAGGCTCGATAATGAGCTTTTCAGCGTCAGACTATGACGGACGTTTTAGAACCCAATATCATGGCTACGTCCTTACTGTTCCGTTGTGCCTGAGCTTTAGAAACGACCTGAGCCGTGGAGGTTAATCAAAAGCCGTGTCTACAGCTAAGCTATCTAAGCGTTACGTCGAATCAAGCCGTTTTACCAAGTGCACCCGATCAGGCTAATATTCTCGTGGCTCGCATGATTCTGGAGTAATGTGTCTATCTTAGGGCGATGCGTGCGTGCTGGGCATCTGCGAATATCGCCGTGCATTTAACCGGTTGCCAAGGATGCTCCTGATCCTGACTTACACGAGTCTCGTTACTCAGCGAATACTTCTTGCTAAGAGTTATGATAACCGAGCCTCAAATCCTCTGGTGCAAGAAACTTGAAGATGCCGAAATGTCAGCAGCCTCAGCTCGGCGCCGAGCGCATAGCCCTCCTCTTCGGCTGGTGCTGCTGCTGTTATTGCTGCTGGTTACTGCTGCTACTGGCTACTTGCTCAATGTTTCAGAAAGGATCACGTTTCTTTCGAGATGGAAGATAGGCGCCCTAATAGTCACACACGCACGCACTTGGGGCCAATGCACGCCGCACTTAAATTTCTCTTCGTCTTGCGAGCATTGTTCTCCTCAACTTTATTTGTCACTTCATGGTCGCTTTGATTATTTATTTCTTTTACGCACGGCTGCCAACTGCCAGTCGAAAGTTGGGCACCGTTTTAATACGCTTTGAACAAGGACGCCTGCATAGAGGCCGCGACGACAGAGCAGGATAAACAGAGCACAGCCATAGCTAACTCGTTCCTCCACTTGATCACACGCAGGTTACTATTTTGGTCTTTCTTTCGTTGAATTTCCACCCTCTTTCCAAGCTTAGTAGCGCTCACCTCCCATTGATACGTAAGACTCCAAGATTCCGCGAGTAGCTCGGAACTTAATTTACCTGTAGATAGAACACACGCGAATTTATGCCCACACTTAAAGTTCGTGCGAAATTAAATTTGTAATATATAAACCCAGGGTCGGATCAAGCGACACGAGCACCTGCGTGCTTTTGTGTTCCTTCCAAGGGTTGCTGGGTCCCATCCCGCTCAGACGCGGTATTTTCAAAGTCACTCACAATCTTTTTAATTATCAATCCTCAACCAGTCGCTTTTTATTATCACTTTCTCAACCTATGTAAATCCGATTTCTTTCAATTTGTCTACATCGCAGATAAGCACTTACAGCCAGTTGCTACTCACCGTTTCTCTTTTTTTTTCACGTTCTAACTACATACTTGCAATCGTAACGTGCATTTATACAGACTGAATTCAGAGAATATGCACTTTGAGGATGCAACTACACGAAAGGCTCGATTAGTACTTATTGAAATCATTCGCAATAGGGAGAGTTACATATTGTAAAGTGCGTAAACAAACGTACGAAATTCTTAGATAATACCGGTCGTTGTCAGCCTAGATAATTCACAGAAAACATTATTTAATGCACTGTAGCACGTTATATCATCTAGATAATTTACTAAGAGCAGTTTGCATTAAGCTAGACTATATATAAGTATACGAGTGCACCTGCTACCTGCACTAGAAAGTGCATCGCGAAACAAGCGGTAACTTATATTGTCGATTAGTAATATATTCATCGTCTTGTTTGTCTTATTGTTCTATGCTTAATCATTGATTATTTCGTTGGCAATAAAAAGAATTCTTTAGCATATGAATGAATTATGACGTATCTTTCGGAGTATTGATACTTTTATGTGAAATTATTGATTTTTCGAAAGTCTATAGTCGTTTAATAGTTATTAAAAATTGAACAATTATTATTAGAAGCGTAAGTTGATTATAAAATTTCTTAGACATCGGCTTATTTAATTTTGTTTAATTCGTTACTTCAGGACACTGCAATAATGTATAACCTCCTTTGCTGTAGGTTATTGTTGAAAGATATAGCTATTCTTTTTATGAATCAATTTTATTTTTTGTATTTGTTGATCATTGTTTACAGTGTTATTACTTTATGTTATTATGCAGTGATGTTTACTGTATCTCGGATAATGTTAGTTATTAATTAATGAATATTTAATTATATGTTTCACAGGTAGAGTAAATCATGTCTCAACTAGATTTAGATCCACAATTTACACAAGGTCTGCGCCTTCTACATTCGACAAATAAAGATTCTGTTGAACAATTGCGTGCCCTTTTGGATGAGGCTATCAGGCAAAAACATGGGTCTACGAAAATGCTTTGCAATGTTTTGCACAAAAAGGTATTGTAACTTATTTACATTACTAAATATAATAAAAATTCTTACACTAATATATTTTGTAGTACACGATGGAGGAGCCGGTATTAAGTGACCACAGTAGCAATAGTAGCAAGAAAAGTAAAAGTTCAAGTTCTTCGTCCAAACAATCAAGCAAATCTAGCAAAAATAGCTCACCAGTTAATTTACCAACTCGGGATACACCACCGGATATTCTACAGTCGGATGATACATTAGCGTTAGAAATTTTGGAAGATGACTTGACATGTGTCATTTGTAAAGGAATGGACGTTGGAGCAAGAAACCGACTTGTTGAGTGTGTCGAATGCCATGCATTGTATCATCAAGAGTGTCATACTCCACATATTCAAGATTCTCAAATAGATGTTCCTAAATTAGTGTGGTATTGCTCAAACTGCTCAAAATCACAACAGGTGTGTGTGTGTTTATAGACATTCTCTTATTTGTTTTTCAATGTGTGACTGATACTTGATAAATTATAATATTCCTATATGTTATTCCTATTATCATTGCAGGCTGCCAAAGAGAGGGTCTCACCAAAACCTGTAACTGAAAACAAACCTAAGGAACAGAAAAAATCAACCAGTTCTAGTAAGTACAATAATTCAAGATAATATACACATGTATATAAATAACTGTTGTAGTAAATTATTAATTATATCTGACAATATCTTATTATACAGGCTCAAAGCACAATGATAAGTACAAGTCATCATCAAGTAGCGTGAATCAATCGCAATCCAACAATGGCAGTAGTTCCACGGCAAATGTAAGTACGGGACCAAAAGTTACACCAAACATTCATATCATCAGTGCTGACAAGAGATTGAAGGACATGATGAAGAAGGCTAAGCAGGATAAACGTAGCACAGGTAATACGGCTAATGGTACGAGTAAGCATTCGTCATCAAATTCATCAGTTTCTTCAACAACAAAAAACACTCAAGAAAAGTCACTCCTATATAAAATGAAACCAGGTTCCGAATAAAATCCTGAAGTTCTTCCACTAGGTCATTGACATTTCTTATACTGTTTTCTAGCACTTGTGCATGTATATTTTTGCATTGTATAGCAAACTTCGCCTTTTGACATAAAGTAAAACTGCATAATAACACAGAATTCAGTTTATCGTGTCATTAATAAAACGGAACTGTGCTATTTAGAAATACTTTCACAATAGACGGAAATTGACAGACCGTAAGCGAATTTCATGTGTACTATATATTATATTGTATTATATATAACACGTTTTATACATTATTACAAAGCCTCCCATTGTACAGAATTGATATTATCAGTAGGTTTATTCTGTAACACGTTATCCAGAATGGCGTTTATCGCGTAAATATTGATGCTAGAAAACTGAAAATATCAATCATTAAAATAGGTATGCACTTTAGCATTCCGTGTCGCCATATAATATACCGATGACACTTAGTATTCTGATACTTATGACAATTTAGTTTTCTCTTTTTTAATGTAAAACGATTGATATAGCTAATAATTTTTTATAAAAGAAAAAGCCTACCAATCTAAAGATATATAACCTGGATAATGATCAGACATTATTATCGATTATTAAATGACATATTACCCGCTATATTCTGTAATATTTTCATTATTTTAGTAATAAAGTAAATGTGAAAAATATTCTATGTACTCAATCGTTCACTAAAAGCATAACAATAAGTCCAGACTAATTTCCTTTAAGCACATTTTCTTCATCCATCGATATCTTACAATTGAGTTACGTAGACTTAATTACAAACCCCTTCGATCTGTCCCAATTAGCGCTACTAGTCGAGTATATAAAAAATGTATTATTCTATTAAAAAATATAAAGTACTCTGTACCTCCAAAAAGTAGACTAGGAGAAGGAAATGCGTACGGAGTTTGCGTGGGATGGCACAGATTGATAATAAAAACAGATATCGTTTATAATACCAATATATTTTTGCGATTTCTCAAATGTTTAGTTGTTTGTCCCTACGTCCCATTGAAAATTTGGCAAGAGTCATTTCGTTTTCGAGTGTGACTTATAATCTAGGCGGGTGCGGGATGGATGGATACTATATACATGGGGTTTCATGGGTTACACTGGCATGCGCACACATATACACCCTTTCATTTTGTTCACGTAATAATAAAATATGCTTGTTGCCTATATTATAGAAATGTATTCGCTTATATTGCCCCAAGAGGTTCCAGAATCTAGACAAGGAATCCATCCGAAGCATCCACCGTATGAATGACAGTACATAGCAACAAAGTTACTCTTGTAATTTACAGTAAACGGTCGATATCCGGTCTATCCTAGAAAAAATGGTGTCGAGTAATCTACTGTGGTTGGAATTGCAAGAGTTCTAAAATACAATATTTTATAGAGAAAAGTGATAAGTCCTTGATACGGATGGAGTCAACAATAATCAGTCTACATGGCTACATTTTCTTTGCGTTGCATTTCATTTTTCTTATGAGATTCCTACTCCGACATTCTCAAATGTTCAATTACGTGAATGAAATTAAGTCGCGTTCCTTGATTAACAATGAAAAACACGTTAGTCTCTGGATGACAAAGAATACATGATAATTAACATACGTGGAACGCTCTTTTAGGGAAACCTTGCAGTTCGTAATCGCAATTCTACTGTATAGGTATGTATAACAATGTGTGCGCATGTACGTGTACGTCAATCTATACATAAATGCAGTACTGAGATTCGCGAGACACGCTTAAGATTATAAATGAATTTCACAAGAGTTTCTTTTATCTTGGCATTTACAGATTGAGGCGCCAGTTTTAATTCACGTAATTCTCGTGTTTCATCTCACGATAATTAAACCGATGGTATCCCGCTGCACGTCGAGTGGTCGGAGTTATCGATTGAATCAGTCCTTTCTTACATATCGAGAATGATATGATTCGCGAGTATTCGTACTTGGTGATGGCAAAAAGCTTTTGCAGAAAGAAGAAAAAGGGAAAAAATATCCTGACACGAAAAAAAAAATGAGCACAATGAGGAAGACTATGATCCGCACTAGGTACGATACCGAGATAAATATATAAGAGATAACTGAAAGCCTGACGCGCGAAAATCAAAATTGCCAAAATACAAGTAATTCAGATTGACGTACATTCTTACGGTACTAGCTTCTTCATAGTATAAATAAATACAATACATATAGAGAGATACATAGATTAGGACCCTTAGAAGAGGGGAGTCTGGGGACCTGGATTAAATGTTGTATTAGATGCGAGTATTAATTAAGTACAAGGATGAGCACGCCCCCAGCCTCCCTGGGCCATTCGTTAATGAATAACCATTTTTATAGATTCGATCAGACGTAACGGATCTAATGGCTCGTCGTTAGATCGGTTCTCGATTAATTGTTTGTAGAAGCGCATAAGTAGCCTTGGCAGTGCGCGCTGAGTTCAGCTGTAATAAAGATGACCTCGTTCAAGAGGAGATTCCAAAAATACATCGTCAAACGATGCAACGAAGCAAATTAATACGATTTCGACAGTCTCAAGAGAACTTAAAATAAACGCAAGAGAACTGCAGTCAATAGAATATAATTATATCAAAAAAAAAGAAAAGAAAAAAAAAGAAAAATGCATTCAACAATGAAAATACTGTAATAAAGAGGATTTTTATCACTACGTAAGACAAGTGTCTTCAATGCGCCCGATAAATCTTAGCAATATGAAAGACGCGCGCCTCATCAGATGGATGGCCATGAGTATCACTGTATAAAATTTTTTTAACATGATCAGAGCCCTGGACACTTTTGCGCCCGACACTGGTATAAAACCGCCTTACCTCGCCGAGTCCCTATGCTCACACGCTTAACAATTACTGATAATTCTCAATTAAATGATAATACCAATAATTATATACTTATTATTATATAATAGTCCACAATAATCCGTACGCGTAATTCATAAGTGTAATATAGATTATTTCGCAAGTCGATCATTGTAAAATGATAGTAGCGATGGCGTGTATTACTACCGTGTAAGTATATAAACTAAATAAAAAAAAAAATTAAAAAAAAACAAACGTAAAAAAAGATTGTAAAAAAATGTAATTACGTATTCGATATACGTAGCTAGGCCTAGAGTAGACTGAGCTGCTCTTATAACTCTTAACCGCTTAATTTCTCGTAACGTTATCGTTAATTATCTTAGAATTTATAATTATTTCTTACTCTGTCTCTTAACAGGACGCTTCCTCAAATATATATATATATGTGTGTGTGTGTGTGTGTGTGTGTGTTGTGTATATATATATATTTATTTATTATACATACATATATAGTCCCTCTCTAGCTAGCTCACTACAGTCCGCGGAGGTGTGTAATGTATTCTTTTTGCTTTCATACGCGTGTATATATGTATATATATATATATATGTATATATACAACACATGTGCACGTATATACACTATATGAAAGCAAATGTATATGTTATACACGGGATGGCCGGTGGGACGTGATGATACACAAAAGATGAATTGACCAGATATTAAGGATATCTCTGAGAAATTGATGTTGATTGAAGCGCGAGATACATTATAGACAGATTGTTATTAATTAATTGCAGCATTCGAGTAATTTTAGCGAACTGTCAGAACGTTAAGAATTGTACAGCCGAATTAATTAAAGGATCAAATTCTGCAAGTGACTAATATAGTTTTGTATGATCCATAAGCGCGTACCAGTGCTCTCTGTGAGACGACGCAATCCCTGTGAGAAAACTCGGTTGAATTTTAATATCTGGTTTAATATTTGAGTAAAAATTGTCGTCGATCCATCCGGTATACATATAATATAATGTAAATAACATAGCAATAATTATATCGTAATGAAGATAGTAGGCATAGCCACGCGTGCTCAGATCACAGACTACTTGCTGTCGTACATCTTCTTGTACAAACAGTCTGGTGGACACTATGGCGTTCTCACTTACTTTTATAACGTTGTGTTGTGTTTCGTATGTTGCGGGCGTGCGGACGAGAACGCGGAATCCAAAGGGGTCGCGCGTTTCCATGCTCCGCAACGGATCATGTCTTTGACCTTTTCTTTCGTTCCCTCTTCGAGCAACGTTATACTTAACGCGAGCTCCAAACGGTACTGCGATTACGAAAACTTCATTGTCCTCGCCCGTATAATGGCACGCTACTCGCTAAACGCTATACGCTACACACTACACGCTACACGACACACGCCACACGTCACACGCAGTCACGACGCTGTCCTTCATTAAGGAGTATTACATAGAGATAGCCGAGTTGCCCCCCTTTTCACTCGTCGCATCCTTTAGAATCCTGACATTCTTCATTTCTTTGTCGAATGAGTTACGTTAGTGTCTTCCTTGTTTTGCGTCCTCGAGTACTTGATGAAGAATGTGGTGAAGATGCTCCTCCTCTATGTTGCCACAGCGAAACGGTAGGGGTTATGCACTGTTTGGTAAATGCATGATGTGTATGTTTGTACATGTAATGAGGTGTATGTGGTGCGTGAAGTGGAGGCACTAGTCAGTGTTTTTTGGGAGGTCGACGGGTTCAGGAATGGAGGTCGAGAGGTTATGTCAGCAGGCACTGGTCTCTTCACCCTCGAGCGTGCACGCCACGTTCTCCAGCCTGTGGGCTAGGTGTAACTTGCGGCAGCCCGCATCTGTCTCCAAGGCCTCTAGGATCTGAAATTCGTAGAGTTAGGTTACGTGCTATCAGAGTTAATTGGTAATAGGATCGATTGATAAGTCAAGTATCAATGTCAAAGCTTAAGTAGAGACGGTATGTACTTACTTGTTCATAATATTTGCTGACGTAAATATAGAGCTCTTTCAGCGCGGCTATTACGTCAAATTCATTAGCATGGGATGCGCTGAGCTGCTGCATGGCACTAGACATCTCCTGATCAGTGATCTGTGGTAATCTTTGTACGTCGGTATAAAATCGGCCGACCTTTTCCCGATAGTGAGGAATATCCTTAGCAAAGAGTAATTTGTTAGACGGGGAATCCTTGCCCAACCTATGCTCGGTTGTTGAACATGAATCCATGAATGTTTGAGCTATCACAGAGAGGCTCGAGTCCACTGTTGTTGATTTATTTATGTCGAACATAAAGTCTGGATTCTTTATGAAGTTCACCCAAAACCTGAGTGGTAGACTGTTTGATTTCCAAGCATGAGGTACTTCGGGATCAATTATACCGTGTCTCTTCGCTGCTTCGTCCAGGAGGTCGAACAGCCATTTGACTGCACTGGGTAAAGCTTCGTTTGCTGTAAGTATCGTATTCAGAAAATCATCCACGAACTTTTGCACGGTTCCTTTGGTCGACAAGAGTCTCGTGAGAAATATTTCTGGAATAGCTTTATGCGTACGCTCGGGATGCGGATGTTTGCCACCAGCAAGTCCTATTCCGGGTGGGTAGTGCCCTTCCTCGATGGGCCTCACTAAATGATATAGTCTTTGATTTCCACCATGACCACTTTCGATGTCACCGTTTGCCGTTATAATCGGCGGCGAATTTTGGGAGTTGAAGTAAATACCGCTTGGAGGATGAGAATACATAATTGGACTGATCATCGCATGATTCGGCGTGGATGGAAGATGGGCGGACGAACAGTGATTTACATGATGATGATGGGATGGTTTGCAGTTGTGACAAGGTGGTTTACACGTTACGGAGAAACCATCATTCTGACGTGGAATTAAAGACATTACGGCTGATTCCTTGACGCCGTAATGAGCCAGAGTATTTATCTTCTTCCAGTCGCTGTTGCACTTGGTCGTAAGGTCTTCATCTTGAAGTGTAAGGTGTCCACCTCTACCGTGCCTCCATTCTAAATCCACTTCGTGAATAGAGGGTCTCAGAGAGAATGGGGTATTCTTATAGAGAGCATCGAGTATTTTTGATTTCACTTGACTTATCGTATCGCAATCTAAAACTTTGCATTGAATTTTCTCATCGAGGTCATCCTGAACTACGTGCAGGGTGACCACGCTGTGTTCTATTTGTTCGCGGAGAAGTCTTTCCTCTGAAAGGGAGTATCTAGCGTCATGGGTTATCACGTCAACGGGACCCTTTTCTATCTGATGCTTGATTGCTTTGAATAGCAAGAACAAGGAAGAACCAGCATAATCCTTTAAGTAGTTGTACATGCAAAGAGCCATCCAATTTGTGAGCATCTTTTCTACCACGGATTCAGTTCGCCTCAGCATAAGCTGAGGGTGTTTTGTGTCGACGGACTTGTCGATTAGCCTGAGTAAAAGGTTCATGAGTATGTCAGTAGCATATTCCATTTTTCCCATTAGTACGACCATTAAGAGAGACGCTACATTAACCTTGTCTCGAATATTAAAGTCTTTTTGCGCCTCCAAAGTCTCGATAAACGTTAAAATGAAACACTTATTATTGATCAGCTGTTCGAACTGTATCATCGCTGCGTCATAGTTTGTCCTGGACGTGTTACTACGGACTCTAGGATCATTCAATATAGGATGATCTATTACACCAGGGAAGAAAACTTTCATGATATAATTCTTGTGGTCCAAAGTTGGTATTCCAGATGATTCAAGGTCCGCAGTTAAATCCGTCATGTCCGTTTGCAATTCGGCAAATGCTTGCTTGCATTCCATTCTCACATTACTTTCAAGCGTATCCATTTGAATTTGTATCCTTTTATATTCCCGTTCTGCCTGTGTGCTCTTTCTTCGGTACACCACTAGGACCAGTACGAATAAGAAAACCAAACCGAAAGTTCCTGCAGCTATTCCAGCAATTGCCTCGGGTGGTATTGGGTAAGACTTGATGACATCATAATGCAAATATCCTATGCGAAATCGAAGACTCTGACCAACTCGTACAACGACCAAAGGAAGACCCTGCTCTGTTTTAACGCCAAGTTCATCCGTATCAGCAGGTTGTTGATCTGGCGGAGTACAGACCAATTGTGTTAATGCAAGCGACGTTATATTACAAGGCATAATGCCTACAGTGACATTCACGTCAGACTCATCACTCGCATAATTTAGATTGTCTCCCTCTATAACCAAAGGATCACCCTTATAAAGCTTCACGTTACCCGGAAACGCAAAGAATTTTGGATCCTCTACGTAGAGCAATTGATTTCTCAAGCTCTGAAAATGCTTCTCCAAGTCTCGTACACTCTCTACATGATCCATAACGAATCCGATCCTTAAAGCTAGTTGATGTTCTTTAATTTTTAATGCTTGAGAACCGTGTTTGTGTAAAGAACGTTTAGTACGTTGAAGCGATCTAAATCTTTCTGCTACACTAGGGCTCGGACATTCCATCTGCGTCGGGTTGAGCACAGAGCAGATAGTTTTATTGACTGGCAAAAGTTCGTTGTCGAAATACACTTCCATTTCTGGCTTTTGGATGGTGTCCAGGTTGGTACCGTGAACAGTGATCATACGTCCACCAGAAGCGAAACTTCTTAATGGTTTAATTTCCATGATCGTTGGATCGTGAGTATAGTTGTACGGATTGCCTACTAAGGTACGATTAGCCCCGTCGATGCTGAGGGTTAGTCGGCGGGTCCGTCGCACTTGACCAGCTTTACTCGTTATGCAGGTTAATCTAGTACTGCTTGCTTGCGTCGCGTTCACGTGACAAGGTAGCTCATCCAGGTACGCAGAGATGGTGCTACCGATATTCAAATACATGCCGGAGATGGCGAGCTGAGTTCCACCGCTTTGAGGCCCCATGGCAGGATAAACGCCAGAGAGCTGGATGTCCTTGTAATTAAAGAAGACAGCACTTTCTGTATAACCAGCATCATTGCCAACGACAACCGATGCCCTGTCCGTAGCTTCGTGACGCCCGGTGCGACAAACAATACGGACGGAAACTTCGTAATCGACGAGAGTGCACGGAGTATTCCCAATGTGTATCTTGCCTTCGACGTCGCTTTCCTTAAGGCCCAAATTGCTTCCCTCGATAGTGACCAAGGTGCCACCCTCGATGGGACCGCTCAAAGGTTTTATCATGTCTATTCTGGGTTTAGGACACTCCGCGAAAGGTGACTGCAGGCAGGAATGTCTATAGACGCAACTGTTACCGCACCAGGTACATTCAAAACGTGAATCCCTCGTTACACAAAGAGAGCAGTCCGCGTGTTCACGATGAGATCCCAACACTTCACACTTGTATAGCACAATTGTCGTTTGATCCACGTGGTGATTCGTATTCCAAACTACTGTTACCGCAGCTGAATATTCACCAGTCACTGCCTCGTAGGAGTAAATCGTCTTGTCGCATACTATGAAGCGGCTAGAGTCGACCCGAGCTTGAACGCGCAGGTTCGCCCCTTCTATAGTAACGATACACTGGAATCCAGTGTGTCCCACTTGAGGATGCGGTAGATTCTCTACCTCCAAGACTATTTCCTTAGGTACGTTATTCGGGAGCATCAAAGGTTCCTTACGTTCCACAAATCTTGGGCAATATTGAACACCGTGAGCTGCCAAATTGGCTTGATTCTGTAACACATAAAAAAAATGTGCATGAATGAATGGTGAAAAAAAAGCATAATATTCAATATTTGTTAGATTAGCAAAAATATCTTACATTTTCACCAGATATGATGTTGCCCTGACATCCGCTGGTATTGTGTGTACATTTATTCTCATAGACACACCAGCTACAGGCCCATTGGGACTTTACACAATCTGCACAGACTGTATGCCTCGAACAATCAAAGTATGCAAAATTTCGTGATACGAAGTCCTTGTTCGTTTCGCTGGAACGTACAGATAGAGGTACTAGAACGTGATCAGCATCCTCAGGAATGCTAGGTCTACCAAAGACAGGTGGTGTAGGACAAGATAATCCGTAACCAGTCATTTGGGCGTCGATGGGCTCAGCCTTGCCAAAGACACACTTGTACTTGGCACCGGTTGGGAGTTCAGGTAGAGTTCTGATACTTAATTGAACAGTAGTCATCTGATTAATTGGTATACGATCAGGAAGGACTTGTTCGAAATCGATGCATTGTTGTCCCGTGCCCAAGGATAACCATCTTGGACTACTGTGACTCGCTTTCTGACAAGCTCGCCTGACAGTGCACCTGAAAGATAAGTATTTCATATGAAAATCTCGAGCGATATGGCGCGCCATTATAAATAGCCGAGACATGACGCCTGAGCATGCGAGGAATTTTTTTCAGTTCAAATATCATCCGCTCTCCGTTACTCCTCTTCTAAGAAATGCGTGGAATAAAAATAAGGTGCGCGTTTGAGCCGAACTATCTGCGGTTTACATCCCTATCAAAACAGCTGAGAATAGAAGGTTTACTGAACAAACAACAAGGTATTACGGGTCCACGGAAGCTGGATTTAAGATAGATTGTGCATAATTAAGTGCTCGTATCTTTAAAGGAGGAAGTCGATTTTCCGGTCGATCTTATAAAGGCGGATGTTCATGAATCAGGATAGTCACTACGAGCAACTCACCGTTTTTCAAGGGAGCACCAACCGCAATATGGATCTTTAGCATCCAGACAACTGCTGCAGTTCGTGTAGCCGCTGCAGTGTTCAACTTTGACTTTAGATATCTTTGACGTGGACAGCACATAGATGTGCTCTCCGCCAGGTGCAATAGCAGTGTCGGGCAGCAACTTTTGTCCCTTGTCAATAACGATGCTCTCGTATATGGAGGCTTCGATTCCAGAGAGCAAAACCTTCTTGAGAACACCGTCGTGAGTACCCAGGAATGCGACTGTGTGACTTTCCGTATTTGTAACAGTTATGGACGTTACATACGCATTTGGAAAGTGTAAAACGGCTTGGCCAATGATCGGAGAGACTCCGGATATCTTTAGGCCCACTTCACAGAAATCCAAAATATTTCCTGTAGTCTGTAACGCAAAATTCGATTGAGTGAATACAGAATGAGACATTAAATATGAGAAAGGATATCCTTTCTTTTCTTCGTCCTTTGTATACTTACTCCTGCCGTGGGACATTTTCCATCGAGAATCGGACCACTGACGTATCCCATATTCCTATACTTGATGCTACCATTAAAGCACATGTGTATGTTCTCGTTGAACTTTGTTTCGATATCTTGTAAACTATAAACGCACACTGCCGAACGTGGGAGGGGTTCGTTGGTGATACCTTTACTTGGAGAAAAAACAGAAACGAAGACAGGATCGCCGACAGCAATTCCTAGCTGCATAGCTAAATCAGCACCAGCTGCAGCGACTTTAGCATCCTGTACCAAATTATAGAGATGTTGTCTACCATCACCAAGATCAACGCTGCACTGCAACGTCACTTCCGTGTAACTGTCATAGTTTGGATCGCTTATGCAACTTCGAGCCAGTCTTGAGATATAGCCCAGCTCTTCCTGTTCAGGAAGATAGGACTGTTTCTGGACAAGTACAAAGTATGCGTAGTCACTTGCATTGAAGCCATATACGTATTTGACTAAAAAGTGATCTCGATATTTGACGTCGATGTGTAAAATTGACTGCTTATTGAATGTGTATTCGGCAAACTCTAAAGTGTAGAGATTTCGACTGGAAATGGCAGGAACATCATGCCGATACTCTCCGTTATTCGTGAAAGTAGTTCCCACATAGAGGATATTAGTCTTTCCCCAAGGATTATATCTTTCTGGACCGATGTACGCGTAAGTAGAGGAATTCTCATCGTTAGCTGCTACGCTAGTAGGAATGAAATCCGGCTTAAGGGATATGTTTGCCATTTTGTACTTTTCACAAGCGCCTTGAAGTAGGGAACCGCAGGCAATCAAAGTGCGGGATTCGAGGTCAGCGACAAGCAGCTTATTTACGTTATCCATGAGGGATGTAGTCATGTCCCTGGACGGGCAACCAGTCGCATGGCACTGCGGGTTGTCCATTCTAGGCCCTGTAGAGATTAAATTGCAATTAATCAGGTAAGAGAAACCCGGTGTCAAGTAATTATGACTAATATTACAAACTATAAAATGTACCTGTTGAAACAAGTTCTTCGAGTCTAAGATTAGAGTCTAACTGCACAAGTCTATTAACGGCTCCTGCATAAAGTCGTTCAGTGGAAGGATCTATTGTGAGATGATTGAAACGCAGGGCTCCTTCTCTCGTCGTGTTTGCATCCAAAGGGTACAATTCGTATCGCTGTCCAGCCGGGAGCGGAAATTGTGCAACTACGTGAGGTGACTGATTTTCTGACGATGGAGGGATCGAGCTGGCTGGCGCATCCATAGCGGCAGTTACCAGGGTAACCAAGAGCCACGCTACGATTGATGCGGACGAAAATGATGCTAAGCGAACGGACGGCAGTGGCAACCGGGGCGGCGGTGGCACAGGTGGCGAAACGGGAAAAGGTTTCAGTCCAAGGAGTCTCATGGTGTGCTAAACACAGTGGGTAGTTCACTTGTGTACAGGACAAGGAAGGGAAGGTTACAAAGTGTGATTGGAGTGTGTGCCCCGCCGGTAGTTGGCCAGTTTCGGGACGGCACTACCAGCTATGCCTGTAACCAAGCACCAGCATGATGCTCACTGTCTTCTCCTGAAATGAGAAAAACCACAGATGTTTATTATTGTTTCTATCTGCATATTCAGCATAATTAACAATCTGTATTTTTTATTAAAAGGTTTGAAAGATGTTTATCAATAGTCGAACGGCACAGATTGCCTCTTCGACGAACAACTTGCATTCGATGTCTTCTTTGGCTATAACACTAGTTAGCGGGCTCCTATTTCGCACAGTAGAATTCTGAAGAGGGAATTGTAATACCGAATACCTACTTAAGAGATCATTGTTGGAAAGAGATACGGTGAGAGAGTGAATTGATTTAAGGAGGAGAATATTAAACAAATCTTATATAGTAAAGAACCATCATTCCATGTCTATTGTTTTGAACCTCCATTATTAATGGATCTAATTGCTATGCCATTAATTTAACAGAGTGTTGTGCAAGACACTTCCAAGGAGCACATGCATTAATGTAAACCTAAGGTATAGCATATAACGTGATGGATAATAGGAAGAAAATCCATTTAAGAATTAAAGAGTATTATCCTATTATGTATGGATGCATCATACGTGATTTACTGTTGTATTATCCTTACAAATTTCAAATGTATGATATTTTGTTAATAAAATTATTTTTTCTCTTACAATTAGTAGAATTGAATATTTGATAAATACATCTGTCTCAAATGTATCACATTAATATTTTCCTTGAAAAAATAAGTAAATAAATTTTGTAACAATGTTATTATCTCCAAGTATATTATAAACAATTGTGAAGTTCTTAAGTCTAATTTAAAAATAATTGAAAGTTGATAGAAGAAATTTCAAAGTTCCTAAAAAGATCCTTTAATCGCAAAATACATCCGTAACAAGTGAGAACTTAAGTGCTGGCAAACTTCATTATTAGTTTATCTAAAATGAAAAACAAGCCGTGAAAGATGACATGCAAGAAAGTATTTAACATCAAGATATATAGAAATTAATATAATTAGACATAAGATGGTAAAAGTACGATTAAGAGCGTGCGGCAAATACTCCGAAACGAGATGAGATAGCGTCGCATTAATTCGTGAAGAATATTGCGAGCGGTAAAAGAGTAAGAAAATGTATCATAAAAAGAATTGCTGATAATCATAGAGAAAAGCTCAAGCAGATGGCTCCACGTTTCCGGAGTGCAGCCTCTGGTTACACACCGCCCTTCAGCAGCATAGACGAGGACTGATGACGACACTAGGTGCACTTGACAGCTAAGGCCACCGTGTCTTCGCGCACAAAGGCAATCTTGTCCTAGCAGGTCGCAAGGAGCGGCTCTCATTCGGAGTACAGGAATACGTATTAGGTTCTTGAGATCGTAGAATTTTCAGCAGTAAGGATGATGATACCGTAGAGATAAAGATACGTCGTGAGTTAGAGACAAAAGAAAAAGGTCTTCGACAAGTAGAGACGGGAGACGTGAGACGACGGGAGTTTCCACGAACTACAAGGTGGATTTCATGGATGAGAACTAAACGGTCTTTAAGGAAGGGTGGCTTTCATCAAGGATAGAAAGATATAATTCATAAATCCTCAATCGGTTACCTTGTTTGCGAAGGAGTGAAGGTTTCGTAGGGAGTGAAGGTACTCGCACTCTGACACGCTCTTGCGTTAGAGTCGCTAGGGCACATCGCTCGTGTCCACCATAACTTGGCAAGGTACTCGCGCGTCCTAATGAGCTCTTGCAAACTACACTCCAGCACGATAGTTCCGCTAGCGAGATGTTTTAGCGCGTATTCTCAGCTCGCCGTAGACACACACGGTAGCACCGTGCCGTCCGTCAATTCACAATAACACTACGCGGGGAGTCGGAGTCGGCCGCCATTAAAATTCGACTGACGATGGGCTGCATGGGGTTGGTTGGGGGCTCTCGCTACAGCGTGTGCTCCATAGTGCGTTCAGCGCTCCAACCACCTCCTCTCTTTCTCGGCTCTTCTCCTCTCTCTCTCATCGTACTCATCTCACCTCACCATCCATCGGCTCCATTCCCCACTCTTCTGCTTTAACGCTTTCTCACTCTCTCTCTCTCTTTCTCGTTCTTCTACTGTTTATTCTCCCTCTTCGGATCGCTCTTTCTCTCTCGCTCTCTCACGCTCGCATCCTCCACTCGTCCGAGTAGCATTTAACGCGGACGCCGCGTCCTCCTGCGGAAAAAGGACGAATACGTTTCCTGCCATGACACGTAGCTCCCTCTGTCATTCAAAAAACGAGTTACGAAACTACGACACGTAAAATGGCGGCAATATCACTTCCGTTTAAAGTTACGTCGCGGTATTTTCAAATACTTTTGACTGATATATCTATAATTGAGAGAAAAATTAACGATAATCGTAAGGAGTATCGCTATGCTGATAGAAACGACGGAGATTCTAAAAGAGGCCATTCAGGATTTGTCTTGCCCGCGAGTGTTGAGTATTAATTAAAGTTTCGTTGGTTTCATCAATTTTTTTATTAAGAGAATGCTATATAATATACTCGTCAGTACATTTTTATACCACTATCATATCTTTTACAGTCTATTCGAAAGTTTTGTCCCTGTCGTATCGTGAAATACTATTTTATTTTCCCTTGGCCGAGTCAAAGTTCTCAGTTTAAGAAGCATGAGCCTTATTAGCACTTCACCAAAGAACTGGTGAGCTATCTATCTATAATATAAACGCCGCGTGCGTCATTCGACGAGAACATATCGCAAGAATACCGATAATATGGATTTTATTTACTAGTTCAGTGCTCCTTATCACGACGCATTTCAAGCAGTACCGGACAATCGATTGAAATTGATTCAACTCAATTCGGCTGGTCTTGTCACAATTTATTTTTGTAAATATTGTTATTTACACATATACCTAAGTTTTCTTTGTCATCAAATATTATCATAACTTTTTTTTTTCTTTATAGAGAGGGATGTGAATTTTCAGCAGGTTTATTTCAATGTATAACAAACATAGTACATAATATAGCGGCTAATAAAAAAAAAAAAAGATATGACGAACGATGCATAAGTGTAACGTATCATAATTGTATCGGACTGAATTTACTTGTCTGCCTGAACTTGTTTTTTAGTTTTACATCACTTGGCTCTCATCGGGTCTGTCATACAAATGTAAAGCTGTGTTGGTGTCGAGTGTAGGGTGACTTAATCGTTAACTTATCACGGACTGGTTATATCATCGAAAGAAAAAAGTTCCTATATAGTATTTCTATATAAGCTGAATTTAGCATAATAGCTATCTAGACTTTTTCAGGATTCCAAATATTCCTTATATAGAAATACAATCTTTAATAAAAGTCCTGTAGTTTTTATGCACGGCGCGCGAATCGCCGGACGCATAGAGAGGAAGGCTTCCCTGAACACCGTATAAAAATTATAAAACAGAAAGGGTGTTTAAAATTTACGCCTAAAGAAGTATTGTACACATGTTCTTACGTATCGGTGATGTGTCGAGCCTCAATTAGGCCTTCGATATGACGTTAAAATTAAAACCGAGGACACATATTTATTTCAGATCCGCTTCTAGGTAAAACTTGTTCACTGTCTACCCGCGCGCTATTAGGAATACGCCTTTGTACTCTTGGAATACATCAAGAGTGTCTCGTAGAGGCCATCGTGGGTAATTAGTCGATCGTTTCCTGTTTCTCATACCCACGCGGTCATAAATAATACTCCTCTGATTATTCCGAAATATACTCACTCGCAAAATTTCTTGAAATTGTCATGCGTCCTTCTTGTGTTCATGTTGTTTGGCCATTGTGATGCTCGCGAAAGTACTTTTCCCGCTTGCTCTTATTCGCCATCTCTGCGTATATTTTTTTTTTTCTCTGGACTAGTGCCTCTTACGAACTATCGTCGTACAGCTTTTCACAAGTACAAGGGATCGTTGTTTAAGCTCTGCTGTGCTCGCCTCACGTAATTCCGATGTGTCTAGGCTCCTGTCAGTGTTATGTGTAATAGGTATGTGTTCGTCGGTACTCCTGTGTGTCATATTATCGTCTGCAAGGGTGTATCGCATTATGCATTAATAGTATTCTTATGGATGCGGGACTGTTGATGGTTCTGGTTCTAGTTTTAGTGATCATAGTTGTGATTGTGGTGGCGGTGGTGGCTTTTGTGGTGGGACTCTGTGCTCTCACCGGGACAGATTACCTATCCTAATGAAGGAAAATCATGCTTATCGTCAACCTTCGGAGCATTCTGACGTCCACGTGGTGACCTCTGTTCCGGTTGAACAGATTGCAGCTTTACTGCATCCTAAGCAATCATAACAAACGTGGATTCAGTATAACGAAAATTTGTGGAAAGAGAAAAGAGATACTTAAAATCGGTAGTACTACAACTTAAGTGAGTATAGGTGATACTTACAGGAGCTCCACCGCGATTATCGCCATCTCTGGAAGTGCCACGATTGCCGAATCCGCGACCATTGGCACGTTCTCCGCGAGCACCACGGCCACCACGACCTCCGCGTCCTCCAGCTCCACGTCGAGAGTCACTGAATTGAATATCGATGCCCAAGACGCGTTTTTGCCTTCCAACGCGTTGCGGATACTCGGCTGCTGCATCATATTCTTCCTCCTCATCGTCTTCTTCTTCAGCACCCTCCTTCTTCTTCTCGAGAGGGTACATCTTCTTCCAGCGAGACAGATCCTCGCCTTCGCCTGCTTTGCGCAGATTATACTGCGGCTTAGCGCGGGTGCTGCGTAGAGCCTTCCATTCGTCAAGAGTTAACTCGCGCGACTCTTCCTCAGCAGGTTTCTCTTCCGTAGAGGTATCTACAGCGTTCTCGCCTTCCTTAACTTCGGCTGACGGCTGCGCAGCGTCACCCTCAGGCTTTTCCGGAGACCAATCCTGGCTCTCCGGGTTCATACTTTCTCTGCAAAAAAATATAACATATTATTTCAATGCACCTCAATTCATTAGGAACTTTCCAAATTATTTCTTCAAGTACTTACTCGATTTCGTCATTGTGAGTACCCCAGTTGTGGCTGCCAGCGCCGTCCTTCTTGTCCACTGGTTTCACTCCGCTGTAACCATGCCTGCTTTCATTAATAATCCATATAATCAGGTAACATTCTTGAACACAAACTGGAAGTTATGACGTTTTCAATGCTACTTTAAACTCATCTATTTTATTTAAAGGTTTTAGCTTTGACAATTAATCATATTGTTAAGAATGGGCACAACTTAAACATGACATAGTTTTGGTAGTTTCGAAAACGCCGGAAAAGAAAATTATGACTGAAATCAGATGAATTAAGCAAACGACTAACACATGCAAAAACGTGAAGTACATGGCAAAAATCCTTACCTCGGTTGCCTGTTTACAGACATATGTAACAGAATATTATACAATATCAGTTAAAACGAACAAAAATAAAGAAGGAATACATCTTAAGGCAGATTCCAAAATTTTATACTTTTGGAGTTTATCCTTAATTTGCACATTCGATACTATGCACTGAAACGTGTTTTTACCATGTTCGATACGGATAAAGCTTTTATGAACAAAACATATAGGATAAGAAGATCCTAAGAAGAAGAATTTACAGTAATGTTAGGATATTACAAGCAAATATCTGTTTTATTCAGTATAACGAAGAAACCCGTTTGCTCACGTTAAATCCGTATCCACGTTTGACAAACAGCAGCATAAAAAAACATTATATAAAAAAAGAAATTTCTAACGAATACATACGTTTTGTCGGAACCGGACTGGCGATCAAACTCTCGTTTTCCGCGGTTGTCAAAGCCACCACGACCACCACGAGGTCCGCCACGTCCTCGTCCACCAATTCCACGAGCTCCACCTCGGCCACGGCGTTCCCCAAATTCTCCACGGGGAGTATCACCGGAGCCGCGAAACTCGCGGGTATCACGACCTTCTCTAAAATTTGCCATTTGTTTCTGGTTAATATTACAAGATAGATTTGTGCTTCCAGACGTCTAAGAAAAATTTGAAAAACAAACGGATATCAAATACTTAATTAAAAATATTTGATTAAAATGACATTATACTAAAATGAAACTAACCCAGAAGGTCCACGTCTAATTTCCCCTTGCCCTTGTCCCTGTCCTTGTCCTTGTCCCTGTCCACGGGGAGTTCTCTCGCCATCTTCTCGATTGCGCCTGTTGTTACGTTCTTCGCGAGATTCGCCAGAGAACTTAACGTTGCGATCGCCGCCACTAGATCTTGGTTGAGAAGGTTTTTTCTCACCTAAACATGGAAATAGAAATTCTTATAAAAATGGCTTTAAAAGAAATTATAGAAAATAGCAACCCTATAAGGTTTGGTAGCGCTCTTTCTTTTGACATAAAATAGGGTTTATAAGGCTGATTGGGAAATGGGGCGATTAATGTCAATCAATTATGTAAGAACAAATAATATTAGTATTGTTCACAGATAGTAGAATACCAGAAACTAAATATATAAAAAATGAACCTTGCAGTAGAAAACAAGAAAATTAAGTCATTTAATAAATCGAAGCAACACCAGAAATATAATGCGAAGCATCAAAAACAAAACTATATGTATATGAGTATCTATATACACATAACATGAAACAAATATAACTAAAGTTATGTGATAAAACATAATATCATGCATTATTTTAATTCCAGCATTTGAGCATTATTTGTTATCTTTAAGGAAACTAAATACTTAAGACATTTTCATATAAAAATATTTGTATTGTCATACTTAATGATCGACAAATTGTCTAGCACACATGCTCAATATGTTTCCCATACAGTTAATCAATTACTCCAATTACATTACTGATTAAATATCATGATTATTAACAATCATAATTTTTCAATTAAATTATTATTCATGTTTGATAAAAGGAAAATCTATCAGTATTAAGAAAATCTAAATTATCAAAAACAAGAATGTGAGAAATAAAATGTGCAGAAAAGTAGTTTCTGAGATTTCGAATAAAACTAATAAGAACTATACAATAAGAGAGAGGTGAACGAAAATGATCCCGGCAATGCTAAAGGATAACAGTCGACCTCGTGGTCAGCAAATGCGCCAAAATCTCTAGATGTAAGAAAAGCCCGTTAATATTATCGAGCGATAAGTGGTTACAGCCATAGAAAGAAAGAAAAGCCTTTTCAATGTATAAGTGAAGCACTAGAAAGGATAAAAGTAATGATAGAAATATAGTGCAAGGTAAAAGCACATGTACACGCGAGCCGATACGACGGCCATCATAAGCGCGCACGAGGTCGAAATGAAGTAGAATGGAATGCCGACTAACCTTGCTCCTTTTTAGGCTCCTGGACTTTCGAGGGTTGCTGCTGGGTCTCCTTTATCACACGAGTTTTTGGAGTCTTAACGCCAGCGATTTTTGGGGCGTCCGGTTGCTTACTCTTATTCTCCTTTTCCGAGAGCTTCTCCTTCTTTTTCGCCTCCTTCTCTTGTTCACGAACCTTCAGCACTTCTAGCGGGTCTTCATCCTCGTCCAGAGCCAACATGAATTTGTTAGCGACGGCGATGCTGTATGTGTTCTCCATGGCGTCTCGTATCCTCTTTTCGTCGAGGATTATGCGAAAATTTCACGGCTACTTTTGAGCCCTTGTGTAACAGAGACATCCAATATTCCAATATGGCCGAGTCGAAGATAGTTCACCACGAGGTTTGCACTCAGGGAGGGACCGCATTGTCATCTTGCACCCAGCGCACCTTTCCCCCACCAACATATACTATTTCTTGTTTCTTGTCAACGTTCTTATTATTATAACATTACCAAAATTTGGTCTGTCACTTTTTTCATTGTTACATTACTAAATTGTTTCAAATTCTTGAGATAATTCAAATATAAGTCAACGTGCGATTCTCCAATGGCCGGGACGATTGTCGGTAGCAGTTCCTTGTTCTTTCAGAAATTCAATATAATTCTGATGTTTAAGTTTGTCTCTGAAATTTATTGCCATTATAGCATTCTTAGTATGACCCAAAGGAATTTTGGAAAAATTATTCTTTACTATGAGACGTAAATAGTGTGAATTTTTCAAAAATACAGTAGCTGCCAAAAACAGCGGTAGCTTTAAGTTACTATTTCCAACGGATCGGACCAATCAGAGAGCGAAGCTTCTCGCGGGAAATTTTATATACCATAGTCGATTATATCATACATCAATATTATATTTAGTGAATTTTATAAATAAATTTTTAAACAATTCAAAAACAAGATGATTTAATCAATATGAAAATTTTGCACTAATATTTAAAATATTACTGTTTATCAACCGGTTTGAAATGGTTCTTGTTTTTATGATTTTTGAGTTCTTAGTAACATTGTCCACGATATATTATGAAGAATTACATTAAAGATATAAAATGTGAAAAAACATTGATTGATATTAGTCAATATTTGTCAATGATTAAGATATTTTTAAGTTATATTGAATACAACTGAAAAAGTTTTATTAAAACCACCAACATTTGGTAACGACAAGTTGGAACAGCAGTAGCGCGCGCGCGCGAAAATTCATATTTCTACAGCATTGCCAGATGTACTTGTCCTATTTAACTTAAAGTTCTCTTATACACGTATCTGTAAAGCAAAATAAAAGGCAACATTTCTTACATTACATTTTCAGCCGAAAAGTTATGTATTGTTTTCATGAGAAACGTTGCAATAGTCTCATAGACCATCTGAACGAGAGTATGCAGTCTTATCTCAACTCTCTAATTATTTGCCATATTTCATTAAGAAAAAAAAAATATGAAAAAGAAATGAAAAATAGTGAGTATATTACGAATTGTACTTTAGTAGCTAACTACTAGCGCTAGTTTTCCCACCAATTCTTTGTCACGAACGTCGTTGTTACGGGCTCATAGTATTTCGATTATGTAAACCTACATTGAAAATGTGCGATAAATCATATTTCTGTTATGATAACGAAACAAATATTGAAAAAGAAATGGAAAAATCAAGCTAGAATTCTTTGGCACAGTGGTTCAAGTGGTATATCATTTGGTTAAATATTCAATAGGAAGAAACTTTTACGGTGGACTGTATGGGAGCATGCGGCACCGTTGCAAACGTGTTTTGGCGGTTAATCAGTTGCACGCGGTGGCTACGGCAAGTAAGAGGTCGCGTGTGGTGTTTTGGTGTGTGTCGACGGCGGCGACGACGACGGCGACGGTGACGAGGACAACAAATAATAAGAAAATCAGATAAAATTTGTATACAGAAGAGTATTGCGTCCACGACGTGCCGTGGATAGAAAGAGGAATAAACGTTTAGGGGTATAGGAAACTGTGTAAAATGGAGCTGCACACTCCGAAACGGGAGTCCCGACCCTTGGCAGACGCATTGCCATCGAGTCCTCCAATGTGCGATACTATGTTTTATCCATGGAATTGGGGCGAGGAAGCACGAAATGTGAACCTTAGTCCAGGTAGCTCATGCTCTTCCCCGGAGTACAGGGAAAACGGCGTGGCCGCCATGCGGGCCGGTCCTGCTGGACCACGTTCTGGAGGATCTGAGAGCCATCGTCGAGGACGTCCACGAGCAGATGCTCTCTCGAATCTTATGATGCAGGGTAGCACTTCTCCTAGCAGCATCAAGTGTACTTATTGCAGCAGAGTATTTCCACGCGAAAAAAGTCTTCAGGCGCATTTGCGCACTCATACAGGTACGCCGCTTGAATATATCGTTAAAATGGAATATTTACATAACTTTCGATAGCACAAACAGTCCAGCTCTTCATTATGAGCTCGTTCGTATAATTTATAGCTCTGAATAATATTTCGCGTCCTTTTTATGCAGTTTGTAATACATAGTTGCGATCACGCGTCCCGCCAACCGCCATGATACAGCCGCTTTAAATAATTAAATGGCTCCGGCGTGGCTAACGCGTTCGTTATACCAATCAATAAGAGTTATGCAAGATTCTAATTATATGCCTATCTAGAAAAAGCGCACTCGTTAAAAGTTCTTTTTAATTTTTATTACTTTATGCTATTTCGACTTAGTAATTCAGAGGTTAACACGGGGCTTCCTTCTCATGCAAACAAAATGTCCGTTGTTCTTTGTCCGAGAGCACAAAAGCTTCATACCTCTGATTTTAACGTATAAGACGACTACGTTATATTTGAATTAGTACGATATTCATTTCTTATATAGATTTTAAGTAATGAAAATAGTCATCATTCATCTGTTCTGTCATAAAGTTATGAATCTATTCTACCGATCTGCGTCTTTATTTTCAGAATAGGTAGAAACGCACTCCGATCGTTCATATAAAAAATTCTGCAATTTTGAACCTAATCATTTGAACAAGATAAAAGTAGACAGTATCTGAAAGAATTCGTTATGCTTAAGAAGAAATTATTTGCTAACAACCTATATACGTTAGTATATAAAATTGAGCTACATTCTTTTTATATATGCGTGGTGTAAAATTAGATAAATCCATTTTTGTTATAGGCCAGTATTATTCTTTTTGCATTGGTCTAAACATTGTGAATATTTAAATATTGCGATGTCAGACTAAAGAATAATATATATTTTTTATTTTGATTTTGTTTAGGTGAAAGGCCTTATCCTTGTGATTATCCAGGGTGCACGAAAGCTTTTACTCAATCTGGACAACTAAAAACTCATCAACGTCTTCATACAGGAGAGAAACCCTTTCTCTGCACTGAATCTGGATGTGAAATGCGGTTTACACATGCTAATAGACATTGTCCAGATCATCCATATGCTACGCTAACAAGATCTGATGATTTTGTACTAAAGCCTGTATCTGGGAATACTGAATTACCACATGATGTTACCCGTTGGTTGGAGCGTTATAAAATGGCCAGAGAGCGGGAGGATAGAACACCAACTGGAAAGAATGATCGGAAGAAGAAAACATGGAAAAGCAGCGCTGAAAATCACAAAAGAATTAAATCTAGAAAGGGTTTAATGATGGATGCAGCTGGAGAGCAAGAGAATGTGGATCGTAAACCACCAAACCAAAGGCTTTACTGTGGAGAGAGTCAGGATAGTCAAGAAGAAAGTCAAGATGAGGATCCAGCAGAAGCATGTGCTGTGCTACAAGTATCCGAAGATGAGGAGTCGACCTCACTGAAGCTTCCCATTACACCAGTACGACGGCCTTTAGACCGATTACAACCAAAAAAGAGATGGCTTCGTGAAGCATGTCTTGAACAACAGCTGGCTAAACCATTAAGATGGGACGTTCAATCAATGATCACACCAATATCATCGACTTACGAAGGTTCATCACTGCAAAATGTGACAACCACTTCAAAAGCTTCATCTCATTCAAAGTGGACTGTATCTGCTATCCTTCAAACTAACGAATCTGACAGCACATGTCATTCGAATGTAAATATTGATGAAACTGTGCCAGAGAAATCTGAAATAGAACCCACAAATTCAAAGACCCAAGTTTCTTGGGATATGGCTAATACAGTGAATACATTAGATGTTCGAGAATCTAAAGATGCGCAAAATACCATAGTGCCATCATCGCACTCTGTATTACAAGGAAACTGGGATCAGCTTCAAAAAAGTGGAAAAGCACTAAATAGCGATGTAACATCTAACGACAGTGTAAATCTTCGTTTCGAACCTTCAAAGTCTGATACACCGTCCTCAATTTTTTATTGGGATCAGACGCCTGCAAATAAGAATGTATGTCAGCTCCAGACAATACAAAATGAAATTCAATTTGTGTCTGATGGAACAGTAAACAAAATCCCCACAACATTACGCAATAGTGAAAATGAAACAAGGCCTACCGTACTAATGCTAGCTGGAAGTTCTAATAGTTTGAGTGGCAAGGAAATGAACACCCATAAGAATTTGTCCAACAGCGAAGACAGAACTGGCGTCAAGGTTGTAGTAGTCAAGCAAGAGGATAGCGTGGTTAAGTTACCATTGCCTGAGGACAGCCAAAAATGGCTTGGTGCTTTAGCTTTGATGGAATTGGCCAAAACGCAGGAAGAGGCTGCCCGTGCACTTGGGCTTACAAAAAGATTAGACTCACGTGACGTGCATTCGAGTCTCCAGTATACACACTTATAATAGACTGTGATTTCTTAGAGCCCAGCAGGTATTATTGAAAATTCGACCATTCAACCGAATGAATGAGAATTGTTTTTTGATTGTGAATTAATCGAACGACTTATAGGAGGAATTTTAAATTATCTCAAATATTATACTGTTCTCTTTATATCTTTAATTTTCGACTGTTTACGAAACCAAGCGATTCGATAAATGCCTGCGTTATACCTCCTTGCAGACAACTCATGTCTTTTTCACTCAAAATCCAAATATCGTCGATGTTATAAGTTATTGCAGGGTACTTTGTGTTATCACAAAATCAGAGTTTACGTCATTTGATTTATCGTAACAAAACAGTTAAATGATAATTGAGTTCTTACTAGTAATCGTAGCTCAATTATCATTTAATCCGTGTGACAATAGAAATTAACATCCGTAATCCGTATTCATATCCTTAGTTTTCATTAAAAGGATAATAGTGAGAAAATTACAGTGGACTTGACATAATCCTTTAAAAATATCGTTCACTATGACTTACACAAAGGATCTGAATACTTGTATTTTATACGTCGAGTGTCTAATCACGATTTGCAAAATACGTGACATTCTTTCCTTTATGTTATGCATTTCGATAAAACCGATTTATTACTAAAAATTTAGTACGTCTCTAATCGGAAGAACGTGTCTTCGCGAAATGAATCTACCAGTACACTTTTTAATTTCTCATTAACTGTGCCACATTTTCGAATAAACAAATCGTGATATCAATAATACGTGAATAATTACAGTTAGATATGAGTATGCTCATATGAATAACACATTTTCCTTTCTATTTTTGTAAGCATCCCTTAAAGGAATTCACGTGAGCATTACTGATCAGGGCTAAGTTAACGTTGTGCGAGGAAAGCAGACGTTTCTGCTTTTTCGGTACATTAAAGAAACCTAAGAACATCCTCCGGGTACAGAAGCCATATAAAACGGTAGACTCAAGCAGTGAACTTTTAACATTCGTAGTACTTAAACGTTTTAAATATACTTGTCAATGCTTTTACACTTTTAGTGAAGCTTGAATGATATTAAAGAAATTTTATATATTTGACCAAGGTGGTCAGTCTACCGTTACTGTGATTCAGGCAGTCATAAAAGCTTCTTGTACTCTTTATTATATTATTGGCTGTCAAAGAATGGCATCTCAGGCGGCTGCGTGACGAGTTTTGACGATAATCGAGAGAATGAAAAACTACGGTACACACAGGCTTTTGCTCATTATTATAAAATAATTCTACCAAAAAATGTTGTATTTTTAACGTTGATGTTTGATACAATTTTATGCTTTAAGTACAACGTGTACCTGTTGCTACTACGAAAGGAGCGAGGTGCGCTGCAACAGGCAGCAAACCAATTGTCTATAATAGATCTGTAAGGATCATATTGTTAGTTGGGTAGTAAACGGTTGTTTTTTCTTTTATATTTTCTCTATTTCTTTTTTTTTCGTTTTTCTTTTTTTTCGTAATTTTGATCTTGCTTTGCGTATCGAGTTCCGATGATTATAACTCTCTTCCTCTCTCCACTGACACACATGAATTAATTCTAGAACGTTCCTTTTTTTTTTCTTTAATCAATCATATCCTTTAGTTTATTTTCTAACAATTATATTTCACAGCAATAACTTTTATCCTCCGGATACTCGCAGCGATTTATTTTAAAGTGATACAAGTAATTTTTCGTTTCTTGCGATACTGCTGCGGTTATTTGATTACGTATCTGTAGTAGGAGATTAATTTTTCATAATACCATTATCAAATTTCTCATAGCTTTAGCTGTGTTAATTTGCTTCCGCATTTGTGCTCGTGCGTCATGAAATTTTTCAATGGCAATACATGACGATGGAACAGAATAGAGTATTATAAAACAGTAGAACATTGACAGAACGTTGAACGATTAAAATATTATCATTTGACCTTTTTCTCACTTTTTGGCCTATAAAAATCTTTAAAAAGCTTACGTCACTTTTTTCAAGTCTTTCGATATTATATCATACTGTTATGTGAATGAAGTGTATATATTCGTGATCATCTAAAATTGTATGGTAACCATACTACTTCTCAGCTGACAATGCGTCAAGTTATTTATTGAAACATTATGGTTGATCATGATGATAATTAATGGTAATATTAATGATAATGGTAATGATGATGATGATGATTACGATAGTTGTATTGTACGAGACGACAAGAAACATTTGTGTGATATTTAGTAATTATAGTAAAACTTTGTGAAAGCGATAAAAAAAAGGAAGTAAAAAAGATTTACAAGGATGTTGAAACATTGAGTTTGTAAAGTATTTAATTGGAACAAAATTAGTTACTATTTATACAAAGATGGGAGTGTACACGAGAAATATTTGAGATGGTAACCCCAATAAGGGTTTCATATTCATTTAATTTTTTAAGGAGCTAGTTGAGTTCACCTGCGACAAGCTCTTACCTTTTTTTTTTCTACCAGATGTACATATCATATATTTTAATAAATATTTTCAGACAAGATTTCTTGCGCATTCATTTATGTATTTAACCCATTGTTTGTATCCACTTGCATTCACATTATTACTAATGTCTTATTAAAACTATCTGTATATGTACAGTAATAAAAATTTCAGACAGTAACTCATAGTTTGTCGATATACATGCTGCAAAATTATAATCTTATTATAAAAATCTTATTATAAATTATTATATCCTATTATATCTGTATCCTCCTATAGAGAAGAGGTGCATTTTTGAATTTATATCAATTGGAAGTTTCTGTCGGATATAATTACACAGAATACAGTTAGAAGTAATACTATCGAGATATTTTTTTTTGGGATTTTGTTTGCCTTGTCTTGGATGTCGAAGGCTGCGGTTCTTTAATTCTTGTTGCGCGTTTTGGAAACTTCTTTTCATCCGCATTTACTAATTCTTTATACGCAACAGAAGTCGCTGGTTCTATGTCTTGAAAATTATTCTTCTTAGACTGTCTGGTATTTGTTTTTCTTGATCTGGTAGTTCGAACGGAGTTTATCGGTTGTGGATCAGTCAGTGGTATATCGTCTGATCGATTAAAACTTTCATCTTCACTATCCGAATATACAATAACTTTTTTCGTACTAGTTATCGAACGTTTTGGAAGCTTCTTTCGTTCGTTTCCAGATTTTGGTTGCAACTCGTTAGGCACGTTTTCAGTCTTTTTATCTGAGTATAATAATACCTTTGATGTAAGAGATTCCTGAGTTTTTATGGTACATTTTACTTCTTTCATTTCTTTTGCATTATTTTTCTTGCCTGATACTTTTTCAAATTCATCTACCGTAATTATGGGAACGTTCAATACCTCTTTATCTCTATTCTCATTAATTTTACAACGCTTTGACTTGTCAATGACATTTTCAGAATTGTGGTTTTCATTATTTCTTAAAGAATTACTAGCTATCTCGGGTGTATCTTTGGCATTTGATACAAAGAGCTTAGTCCGCACACTTTGCTTAGAATAAGTTTTTCTTATTTTATTCCCACTGACTCTCGGTGTGAGTTTTATATCAGATTCAACTGACAAACGTTTGCTTGTTGATTCTAGTTCAAGAGATGTATGAATATTCGACTCTAATGTATCTTCCGTTGATTTACTAGAAAGCAGAAGTCCCTTAAATAATCCGATTATTTCGTTGACTTTTTCATTATTTTTTTCGCTCAATGGATTCGACACAGATGAAATATTATTCTCAAGTTTTACTCTGCTTCTCGATTTTCTTACTGGACGAACAGTATCCTTTATCGTCGAATCTTCGAGTAGTTTAATTAATTCCTGAATCTTTGTTGAATCTGGTGTCTCTCTCAATGATTGACTGGTGGATAATTTTCGTAATCGTGACGACATTTCAGGCAGCAAAGAAGATGCCTTATCTATTACATCTTCCAAAGAAAGTTGCTCGGAATTTATATTCTTTGGATTATCGATAACAGGATTTACATGTGCAAAGAGACTGTTCTCGTCATCGCTTGATTCAGCACAAACATTCAGAGGAAGTCTTGATTTTACAGAATTCAAATTTCTTTTTGATTTTGATTCGTGTAACGAAGCAGTCGTTTCTTCTTCGTCCAGGAGATTCATACTGACTTTGGTAAGTTTTAATGGAGGAGGAGTTCTGTGACGTCTTAGTGATTTAATCGGATTTTTTCGTATGTTCTGAGTCGGCGTGACGCACAAAGAGAGTTTAGGATTTGCGTCATGAGTAAACTTGCTTACGTCTATACTCTCAGCTGCAGGGACTGTAAAATCTGTAATAATATAAAAAGATTAAAGATATTGTATAGCTTCCATGTCATTAGATTACAATTTGAAAATTACAATAAAGAAATTTAATAGTTCGATTAAATGACTCACTCGAATAATCGACGGTTGAAAAAAGTTTCTGATAACGATATTCAAATACCAATTCCTTGGCAGATACATAAATTGGATGATTTTCAAGATTATGAGTCTGACATATGTTAATAGCTTCCAAAGCAATATTCAGTCCTTTTTCTTCTTTGGCTAATTTATATTCTTTGATGAAACGACTGTAGTCCAATAGGAAAAGAACATATTCCACCATGTTGTAATAAAATTCCCAAGGATGTCGTTCCAAATCCATTTTATTTATTGTACTATCCAACGATCCTTGGCTCTCCCTTGCAAAAATATTGCGTCGAATTTTAAACGCACCGTAAAAGTGCTCCATTGCAGCGGACGTCGCATTTTGCAAAGCATACAATTGCGCCCTGATATGCGTACTGGCAAAAACCAAATACTGATAAGGTACGTTTCTGCACTTGTAGCATGTGCAATCTTTGTGCAAAAGAAAGTCTGATGGAGCAAAGACTTTCCTTCTCAGTACAGGAGACGCAGGATTCTGTGCGATATCTCTGACTGACTCAACCATACGTTCTGATGATGAAAACGAATATGATGATGTTTCTTCTGTTTGCAATTTAGACTTCATGGACAGTTCAATAGATTCAATGTCTAATATATGCTCTAGACCTTGCAGCTTCACTTCACAGTCATCTAATTGCATCCGGGAAAGATCAATGAAGCATAAATTTTTAAGACATTCTGCAACGCGTAAAGTTGCTCCAAGTTTTTGTGAGATTTTCAAACGTTGGATCAAGTGCGCTGAGATTTCTTTGAACGACAATAAACTGTTCAAACGTAGAGACAAGCGATTCGTTGAACTGAGTAGGACGTCGTATCCAAATAATATTTTTTCTTTAGATTCCGCTAAAATAACAATTTTCATTACGCTTTAAACTAGCTACTGATTCGATAAGGAAAAGAAAACTTACATTTAGTTTCGATCAAATTTGAGCTCAAGGATATCATTGCATAAAGACTTTGAACAATGTAAATTGAAAAATTGTATGTCTCATTACTGCGTAAACTTAATTTAGGATTACGCAGTAATATATCCAACCTCATTAAATAGGTTGATTGATTACAAAGGATGGAGCTCTCTTGCAATATTGTTGCTTCATCGAACAATTTTGTAGCTTCATCGTGCTGAAAGAATTATTTATCCATAAATCTTTTGGAATGTATGTGGATATTTCTTTTTGAATTTATGTGTATATCTCACCTTTCCAATTTCGAAATAAAAATCTGATAAACTAATCCAATACGTAACAATTGCTTCGATAACATTGTTATCAGTTGAATGTTTTAGATCTATACTAAGCTTTGTGGCGGTTTCGATCCATTCCTTGTTTATATATCTTGACAAAATTGCTCGTCCAACCACTGCGGGTGAATATTAACATTATATATTCTGATACAATGCAATAAGATTACGTAACATAATTGATAATAATAACAATTATTACCATAAATGATCACACGATGATTTTCCTGTTTTGTGGCCAATTGATATGCAAGTTTCCAAGCATTGATTTCACATTCAAGAAATCTATGTAATCGGCAATATTCACCAGCGATTACTATGGTTTGCAAGGTATGTTCAAATTCCCATGGTACGAAACATTCCAACTAGCATGAAATAGTATGATTATTAGTTACAAGTCAAATAAAAGAAGATACAATGAATTAAACCTTACAGTATCCATATTCTCAATGTATAACGCCCAAGTTTTCAGTGGCTGCTGTAAATAATTTTGAAGCCGAGAGTCTTCCTTTACATTGATAGTGCTATAAGCAGGCACCACATTTTCAGGTTCCTGTGTTGAATTCAACTTTGGTGCAAGCAAAGCAAACTTTGCACTGTCCATTTCACGTTGTGTTTGTTTGCTCATAGTTCTTGTGTGATTAATGAATTTATAAAATTCAAAACCGGCAATCAAAGAGATATGAGACCACGTATGTTTCTCCTTTTTTAACATTGACACAGCTTTTTTTAGATATTCATAAAAGCGATCGGGACTCTCATAGATCAATGAATGATATCCAAGTAACAGAACCCCATGGCCATATTCTAAAGCATTCGGATTCAATGATTCTAATTCATCCAGTACCGCCACGATGGCAACAGATAGATTGACACGAGCTTCTTGTAATCCTTTAATCTCTCGCAAACATAATTTCCGAAGATCATAGTCATTTAAATTAATATCCACTCCAATCTCAGTGATGGACTGCCGGTCTGTCTCCAGGCACTGTAGAATTGTCATTTTCATTATGCTCTCAGAAGTGATGGATTTATGTTTGACGTTAGCCCACATACGAAATGCTTTTGTTTCGGAATTATTGTAGCTGATGAGACCATTGAGAGCTGCAGCAGTCATGGCTTCTCTATATTTCCCATGATTATAATGAATGCTGCATAGTCTATGCAAAGCAGTGGACAACGTTTTGTCAAGATGTATGTAAGTAACAGACGTGTTGATGCCTTCAAATTGTATAATGCTAGAGCATAACAATGAAGATAGAAAAGTGCACTCTTCGTAATAGTCCTTATAGGTAATGCATAAATTGTAAATGTGACTCCCACAGATGCTCCACATTTGTGTCCACTGTTTGCATTCAGATAGTTTCATCTCAAAAATCGAAGATATGCTCTCCTCAAGGAGCGCTTGTACTATTGAGTAAATATCTTTGAGCAAGTTCTTGTCGGAGACTGCATATAGTACAGAAAGAAATCTTAGCTTTAACACAACTGCATTGTAAATGTCTTGTTTGAGCTTGCACTCCTCTACATTACAGGCTTTACATGTGTCTTTTAGTTGAAGGCTCAGCATTGAACCTGTAAATTGTACGAAAATCAGAGTTTCTCTTAATAATTCGGCATTAATGTTCTGCCAGCTTTCGTTTTTTAATGATTGCTCCCAGTATGTGAATAACAGTGTTAGAACTCTGGCTAGCATATACGAATTCCATTTGACTGCACCATCAAATCTAAGGCCAGTGACAATATTTTTATACCGCTGCACCACTTGCCGAATAGTATCGGGTTCGCAATTGCTTAAGGACATGGCTGGTCTTAAGTATATAATACAAATTTCTTTATAGAATTCAAAGCATTTACAGCACTCTTTGTGTTTCTTAATTGGACCTTCAAAGACTTTGCATAACTTTTTAAATGTCTCGCCAACATATTCAATTTCCGATGAAGTAATCTGTTCTAAGATTATTCTGTTGATTAGCAACAATGTATAACGATAGTTTTCTAACATGTGATTGCCTTCAAATGATATCTGTAAGCTCATCATGTAGGATATCATGGCATCACGAAAGTGATTGTAATATGATCCTTTGGATAGTTTTAACACTCCCACGATTTTTTCAAAGTAAAAGTCAATTTTACTGAATACACGTTTCCATTGTTGACCGTATGCTATTTGCAACATATCACATTCATAAGTAATAAGTGTTGTAAGTAGTTCCCAGGTTTGATCGCTTAAGTTGTTAAATGTTTCATGTAACTGACGTTCAACGGCTTTTTGCCACAGATGTGATATTGTTATGTATATATCCGAAGACTTTTGTGTATCCTTCAAAAGTCTACCTGGTGTCAGCCAGTTACAAATTTCCATTGCATCGTTATATAATTGGGCTGTGAGCACACACCGTAAAATGTGGTATATACTAGAGAAAAAGTTGTGTTCATTTGGTACTGTTACTAAGAGGGAACAGATAGTTGTTGTCAGCTTTCCAATTTCCTTAATGCTTTCAATTTTTGACTTATCAAACTGATTTGCAGTACGAGAAAGATGCAATAGTAACTTGAAAATTGTTTTATTCAATCTTGTATCATCAAGATCTACTGTAATTGTTTTCTGAAAAATTTCAATAACAATTATATTTCAGCTGATGTTAATAAATAAAGTTTCCTTACCTTTACATCTGATGCTATTCCTTTCAATTGATGTGACTGAACCAGTTTGATCCAATCATTTAGCTTTGCATAGATGTTATCCATTTTCTATAATATTGAGCTTTGTATTATGATCTTCTAATACAATACTATTAAAATAAATTAATTTATTGTAGTATACATTGTTGCTTACAATGCATTTATGTATGCAAGTTACAAATTCATAAGAAAATAAATATTTACACTTAAATAGGATAAACTACGCTAAAATTAGTAAAAATAATGATAAATAAAATGAAATATCTGATTAATAACAATTACGAAATATTTTAATATCAGAAGATTTGACTAATAGATTCCTTCTTTTTTAAAATTGTTAAATTACGGGTTGCAACTCAGCAAGGTCCAACAATATGAATTTTGCTCCATAACTATTTGCAGCGTAAAACGTAAGTTTCTACACAAATCATATAAACAATTTTGATGATGTAGTACACAACAAACACAGTATTAATTTTAACTGAAATCATCTGACATAAATAATAATTAATATTAGAAACGTTCTTCATTATTTAATAAAAACACTAATATTCTCATCGCAAAATCATGTGCAAAACGTTTTAACTTCTTGTCACTTCTTGTTTAGAATTTAAAAGAATTCAAATTTCTAACCTAAAATACCAATGCCGTACATAATACAATAAATTTACTTACCACACATTAAATCGAGTAACATCCAAATGATAACAGTAGTATCCAGAATAAATCGGATCACATGGAGTTAAATTATAAACTATAAAGAATGAAACTAAGTAAGAATTAAAAATAAAAAGTGGTAAATGTGAACGTCAAACGGCCATTATTATTTATATGCATATGCTGCCCTCTGTTAATCAAATTGCACAACGACCGCGCAAACAACTTTCAAATGCACTAGGATTCTGTGGGATGTTCATGAATCAATATTTTAAATATATTATTGGAATTTGTATATTGTAGAAATGGATTATAGGCATAAAAGAAAGGGTATAAATGAATATTAATTAAATAATGCTTGATAAAAGTAATTTATTTGTTTCATTAAAAACCTAGACGTTGGAATGCAACTCTACACATGTGACGGGTATAATATGTAAAACTACATACTACACTAATTATATATATATTTATGTGTATATATATATAATTATGCATTTATGATTTGTATGTACTCAACGTTATATATTATTTATAGCAATAGAATAGTAATGATTAGTATTGATAGTGAAGTTGTTGACACTAACCGTGCCAGTGTGCATTTGCTCTGTACTTAAACTGCTTTACAATGATCTATTTGACATTATTTCTTCTCATAACATTAATATTTACCTCGAGAGGGCTTTTATATTTACATATATACAGCATAAATTCAATTCCGATAAACCCAGATGCCTATTGGGCAGGTTACGCGAACCTGCGTTACAGGTGCTTTCATACTTTATACTTTTTATGTATAATATCTACATATTTAAAAATATTAATAAATGAATACTGCATAGCAGGCAGTGGTCAGCCTTTATTTTTCTTTAAGAAGCAAAAAAATGTCACACTTAATTCGAAGTTTCTCCATAATTATCAACTCGTGCATTCGAAAATACTAATCCCCTTCCATTTTATTCCAAGTACAATAAAGTCCTGATTGCAGGAGCTTTCTTTAAGGCCATTTCAAAATGCGATTCTTAAGTAAACACAATTTCTGGTAGAGTACCAATAATTGTGCATACCCCTTTCCCTTTGCTAAACAATATTACACCTTAAGTTTCAGAAGTCAAACTACCATTAGCCAAATTCCACACAAACAACCATTACAGTAACTCTTTAGTGGGTATAAAAAAAAACGGTTGACTTTCCTTTAAAAACTGTATCTTCAATATCCTATTCTTAACGCTCAAATATTATTGAAATATAGTCGCATAGCTCATCGTTATGAAAGTCTTTTCAAAACGCACAAAAATGAAAAGTAAAGGATAAACCTCGTTCATAGAGTTACTTAAATATTTAAGGAAAGAAAATTAAAGAACTGTAAGAGTGCGGCTTATGCTTGATGCAGAAATTCAAGTTTCCTCGTGGAAAATCTAGACGAGTCTTAAGGATTTGAAAGAAAAATCGCACGACCACCGTGACATAATCTCTTTGGAGAGTTTGTTTGCACTTTCAAACTTAGTTGAGAGATATCGCGTTATGATTTCAAGAATAACAAACATTTTCTGATAGCAATGCGAATTCCGATATTTTATATGAGAAAGCAAATATATATAAATCAGAGATTAAACATGAAAAAAATTATAGGTATATCGTGCAAACGGACTTAGAGGAAAATTAAACGTAACAGCGGATGATTAAATAACTTTAGACTAAATTAAGTTATAATAAATTAAATTAAGTTCGTTCCACCCATTGAATATCTACACAATGTACTACTTTCAAATGACGAGTTGAACGTAATCTATGAACACGCACAGAATCACACAACAAACACACGCACCCAATGTTACAGACGATGTTACAAGGGTTTCGGCTTTCCCTAAGTAGAGAAAATATAATTTACTTAAATTCTACTCTTACAGTAACTACAGCAATGTACAGAAAATATAAGAAGAAAAACAGAATACATATTATAAGTTAATAAATTGGTATAGTTCCTTGCGTTTGTCTTATCTATTTGTTCGGATCCTTTATTCGACGATTTAAAAAGCAACCACCAAGAAGAGCACCCGAATAATCCCTTTACCTTAAACATAAGCAGAATTATTTCAAGTTCCTATTACCAATAAAAGAAAACATGGTACGTATACAGTCGTCTTATTGATCGTAATTTATTTTCAAGCAATTCAATATCAATGGGATATTATGAAATATCTAGATATCATTGACTTCTAACGACACTCTTCCACGATTTTATGTAATAGACATGTAAAAATATATAAATAGTTAAATAAGATATTCAATTTGGTAATAGTAATAGTATCTATCGTTACTATAGAATTTAAGCTGTACAACAATTTTATGAGCTATTTTTTGCTCGCTTATATGATGTTAATAAACAATATCTTTAAGTTGGTTTACTTTGAAAAGATATGGGTCTTCGTGAAACAATTTGAGTTAATGACGGTATTAATTATTGCCATTTGTAACGCAAATATTGGAAAATAGTGTCTGGGGAACGCCTGATAAATTTGTTATAAGAGAAAAAAAAATAGAGAATGCAGAGAAAAAGGAATATGATTCTCTTGTGTAAGCTGCACTCTGATAATGCTAAATATAATTATACAATCAATTCGATTGAACAACAAATAAATGAAAGCCTCGCTATAAATAGCCAAACTAATCTGAATTATCATTCGTTTGGTTAATGTAGTAACACAAAAAAAATATCAATTGGATGTGTTTGGAATTTAAGCTGCCATGTCACAAAAGGATAACAAGTGCAGCTTATAAAGATATTATACATTATTATAACGACTATTTCGGGCACGTGCTTGTACAATTATATACGGGAGTACATAGGTCGCTCTGATAATTTGTCACGTTGAAACTTCAGCAGATAAGCAGCCTTTGCAAATTGCATATATTTGTGATTTGATAATTCCCTTTGTTAACAGGATTTGATTAGCAGGGAATCGAGATATTGTATTCGCACAATAACTATAAAATAATTTAATCACATGTATTTTAATTCTATCAAAGTTTTGACTTTTATCTTCAGTTCGCATAACGGCTATGGTGTTTCCTTTGAAAACGCAATAGTAATGAGAGAGAAAGCCCCATTATGTACAAGTAGAGTTGAATCTGAATTTCGTAAAATGGCAGAATCAATCAGGCTGACACCATAGGAAACATAAAGTGGGCACACACGTGATGGCTCTTTTCTCAATGCTGCTTTAAAAATTGTTTACGTACAATCAAGCAAGTTTTAGTCCGGGAGATAAATATTACTTTTAATCTCAATCAGCGTGTTACTATGTACAATGTACAACGATTTAACGGCTTGTCGGGTATTCGCGCCTATTTGATTCCTATACGTAGTAAATAATGACAGTTTGTACAGTGAATACATCTCGCATAGAAACGTATATGAAATTGTTTTTAAGTAATTCATTTTAGAATTGCATAGTGCACAAGCCTCACCCTTGTTATTATGAAAATTATAAGTGTGCAGGATAAAGAGCTCAAGACTTAAATAAGTCGATGAGTTCTTGAGAATAAAATAAATAGCATGTAATACGGCGTGATCGATAAGCGAGTATCAATCTGATCGTAACATAGTATAGCTGAGACAATCATATAATTTCAATAATTTGTATCATCGAAGGATACTAATGTAAAACTATCACGTCATGATTGTTTGCTTTCGTGGAGTGCTCGAGGATGAAGAAGGGTGAGGATTTCGTTGTGATCAATTGTGATCAATTGTGCATCTTTGATCACAGAAATTTTCGTTCCGCTTGGTCTTGTAAATAATTCATAAGAGATTCATTCGAATGTGAAAAAGGTACCTTCGATATCCGATGTATCACTTAAGTTATTTCTTTTATATAGGAATAGCGTCCTAATTCCAGAAAAAAAAAACTAATTCACGTTGTTGTCGCGCTATTAGAAATTTGGTCAGGTGCTCGCGCAACAATATTCTCCTCAGTGCACAGCCTTTTCGATTCTTTATGACTTTGACTCGAACTCGATCCTGATTTTCGTTTGTGACTCGAACTTGAAGTGTGTGACTGACTCGAAGATCCGGTATCATCTTTATGCTTACGACTGCTCGATGATTTCTTACAACTATCCTTGCTGTGACTATGATGACTGTCCTTGCGTTTCTCAGATCTTCTCTCGTTGTTTTTATTATCAAAAAGCTCGGATATTTTAGTGGGTGAAGACCGTTCGTTTACTGATTGACTTGATTCCTTGATCGAATCTTCTCGGTTTCTCTCTGCTTCTTTACTTTCTGATTTCGTAGAGGGACTTTGATGTCTTTGCTTTTTATGATCACGTTCTTTTCTTTCTCGCTCTCTTCGTTCTCTGTGTCTTTGTTCCCTCGTTTCCTTCTCCTCTCTATGCTTCTTATCCACTTCCGGCAGGACACTTTGATGTTCGGGAGACTTTTCTTCCGCACTTCCTATTCCACTGGTGCTCTGCTTCTCACTGTCGCTCGTGGATACTCCAAGTGTCAAGGTTTGATTATTCTCTTCGCCGGAGCTAATAGCACTCGGAGGCGTGCTCTGGAGTTTCTCATTTTTTGCTCTCTCCTTAGCCTCTTCTTCAGCCATCTCTATAAGAGCCTTCACTGCGTTCTCCGTAGCACACTCCATCTTCGATGTAAACGCCATTACAGTCTTTTTCTCGAGTAGTTGACAATATCTGTCTTGCCTTAGCCTGTCGTTTATATATTTCTTTTGGGCGATCTCGAAACTTTCCTTTTTAATTCTCTCAAGCATCTCCTTAGAAGCCTCCAAAACACCACTTCGTAGAGACTGGCAAACTTCTTCAACGTCGGTCTTCGACTTGTAAATGGCAATTTCCAACGCCTTGTCGACAACTTTCGTTGCGTAGGTTTTACCAGCTTCTTCTCTAGCCGTGACTATTTCTGGTTCTAAAACTATTGAGTCATGACTGGTGTGGTGTTGCTGTTGCTGATGCGCCATGACGGAAAACTCTGGCAAAACATCTTTTTCAGAAGATTTCGGCGAACTCTCTGGCGTCTTCAAATTTGTTGCTGATCCTGACTCCGGTATAGATGGTGGACTTTCTTTACTTGGGGTACTACTACTGCTCGTTCTACTGTGATGATGATCTGACTTGTGGCTACTGCTACTACTGCTACTACTACTGTGTTTCTTCTTTTCGCCGGAGTGATGACTACTACTACTGCTACTACTACCGTGACTGTGGTGACTGGATTTACTACTGTGATGTCGTTCTTCGTGTTTTTTATCGCACCGTCTTTCATCCTTCTTATCGCTACTCTGCTTCCGCTCGACAATCCTTTTTTTTGAATGTTTTCCATCCTTGTAGGAAGTTGATCCATCGTTTCCCTTATTCGCTTCTTTTCTGCTACTGACTGAAGAATGTCTCGTATGCGCATCTCGATTTTTGTGATCATCTTTACGTTTACCGTGTTGTTCGGATTTTTTGAGATTGCCCTGATACTCCGCAGCGCGCTCCTTAGCCTTCTTCTCGTCAAGTTCCATGCACTGTCTATCAGTGTTTTCCTTCTGTTCATCAACGCTAACCCTCTCGATGCCTTTTTTCTCCTTAAAATGATGTGCAGCTTCGTTCACGACCCGATTGTGTTTGATATTTAAATTAATCATAGACTCTGGATAATACTGCTTTAACCTAACATGCCAGGCAATGCTTGATACTGCTGAGATTGTTCTAAATTGATGGATAATGTTACGCGGCAAGAAGTATATGTCATTGTCGTATAAATTTATCCTAGCATAGCGAATGCCTTGTCTACGCAATTGATTCAACTTGGCATCTTCCACCCACTGAACGCATTGTGATATAGGCGGTTCGTGAAGATCCAACTGTAGTTTTTCAACGAGTTCAGTGAAGTCACCTGCATCGAAGGCAACTACGTCTTTTGTAATTCTGTTATATTCGTACGTCTGTCCTGCGTGAACTGCTTTCAACACTCCAACGGCAGCCGTCGTCATTCTATCTAAACCATGACCAACGTGGTCGGCATGAGCCCTTGTCCGGTCTTCAAACATATACTCACGAGCTTCGCTGAGCCTTGGTAAGTATTGTAGATTACGTAGTTCGTTAATGCCCGTTCGACGTCTCTTGCATGGGCTTTTGTTTATATCAGCAGTAGGCACCAGTTGCTCCCCAGGCCTGATCCATAGGATGGGTCCATCATTCGATTCTTGTGGAGTCTCCATATTGACCACTGATAGCGGACCCCAGGGCATTGTCTGAATGAATAATCAAGGAAATTTATGACTACAGGTAATTAAGTTTATTCTCTCATGCGTAGAAGAGATTCATTGATAACATACCATTTTCAGAAATGGATTTTCTTCCAGTCTCTGTAACAGATCCGGAAAGTACCCGCCTACCTCCTCGTGCACAGTACCCACAAGACTTATTTGATGAAGTGGTCCGTATCTTACAGTACCGTTACTGTAACTTTTACAAACATGCTCCTTGTATTGAAGCATTGTTGTAGTTTCGATATCGCTATTTCTTCCCAGCACGCCGTTTTTCACGGTAAGCGCTGGATAGTTGTAAGCCATATGGTCCAGGAGGTCAGGCAAGTACGCTGCTGCATTATGAACTATCCCCATGACGTGGTTGGCATTTCCATTCTCGTCTTCCCCAAAAACCACCTGACAATAAATCCATACTTAAATTATGCGATATCTCATGGATATTTTTTAAAGATTTAGGATAAATGCAGATAATTTTCACCTTAAAATATTCCTGTGCCAATTCCTCAATCTGCTCGCTTGTCAATGCATCTATTTCATCCTGATACATGTGCACTACACTAGCACCACCGTTAGGATAAGTTTCTATGTGAATGTACTTCTTGTATTTTAGACCTTCCAAAGGATCATCGACACTTGACTGCTTCAAAGTTTTATAACTTTTTGTTTGAAGATTTAGTCTCATATTATTAATGTTTAATTTTGGATAAGACTGAGAAATTGGTTTATGGTTTAGGGGGAGCGAATGACGGTCCCGTCTACATTGTACACCGATACTTGCACGTTTGATTTTGCTACGTTTGTAGCAACGAGAACAATGACGTCTCTCATTGCTGTGTTCTTTACTTCGCTTTTCTCTTGAAGACGAAGAGGAGGAGTGACTCTTCCCGTGAGTAGCCACTGAGACTGGAGGCCTTGTGTTCGTAGATCCTGGACACTTGGAATCCATTTCATTCTTGGGTTGGATCGTTGAGCTAATATCCGACTGTTCATTTTTCACTGGGGTTAAATAATTGTTCGACTGGTCAGGTGGTTCTTCTTTTACACAAGTATCTAATGGACTTGATTCCATAAAATTTTGTTTAGTTGCCACAACCTTTGTTTCAATACTTTGCGATACGTCAGCTTCTGTTTTCACTATCACTGCTTGAACATTGCTGCCTTTTAACAGTGGACAGAAGGGTTCGTCCAGCAATGGTGTACCAGGACTAATTGCTTCGTTGCTCACGTGCTCTTCATTATATTTTGCTGTGTCCATTATGATTGTGGAATTGGTAATAGTGGTAGCTGTTGTTGTTGTTGGAGTGAATGTTGTGTCAGGACTGTTAGGGGTTGTTGAGACCCGTGGAGGGTAGTCGGGACTTCTCGGACTGCTTAATATTTCGCCACTGCTTTGTGGACTTTCTCCGAGTTGTGGCGTTTTACTGGAAACGTTTCCACATCCTTCAAGTTTCATGGAAAATGTTGACATATTATTCTCAGATATCGTTTGATTAACGGAAGTTGTGTCGGCCTGAAAACCCACAAGATTTAACAGTTATGTAGCTATGAATGACATATTTGTCATTCTTTCTTGATCGCTTTACTGTTATATATACAATTGTAAATTATAGTTTAATAAATATATGTTGCCATATATTTTTTTTCCAGATTGTGGTACTGGTTTAAAAGTACCTACGTGGACAGAATGCTGAATGGAATCCTTGGTAATCTTTGAAAACTGTCTGATTTGGCATCGATTCTGTTCTCCTGCAATTACAAATACATATTGTTTTAACTGCAAAAAATTCTCTATTAAATCTGTGATTATATGAATCTCAAAAAATATTTTCCTAAAATTAAACAGTATCCATGAATCCCTATAAATAATCATTAGCTCGTCATTTTCTCATAATCAATAAAATTAGCTGTTAAAAAAAGTAACATCTACTTCATGATTAGAAGAATATAGCATTCATTTCTGCTATACTATTTTGCATAATCTTTTCATGTAAAAAATATTGTTATCCTATCCATATGTATACAAAAGATTATCACATTCGTCTAATGATTATGGTTTGGTAGAAAATTAAAATTAATATAAAAATAGTTCAGATTGTAAATCAAGATACAACCAGAGAATATTACTATACGAACAACTCACTAAACGTGTAAATCATTGAAAATTGTGGTCTGTATCATCGATTCATATTAGACCTAAGCCGATGATGATCAAAGGCTTTAAAAAATGCTCTAAAGAAATAACCTAGGTATTAACATAAAGTGTTGTTAAAAATCATAAAAACTGTCTCGTATTACCGTCCGATTCCAATCGGTGATGATTATTGAGTTTGTTTGTGTCTTTGCTTTGGCTGTGAACCGACATGCTACGTGATGACTCCGTAAGCAACGGAGGAGACAAAGTTGAATTGACAGCCCCAGTCCCATCGATCTTAGCCGATTCTTCGCCATGCCCCGGTGCTCTGGCAACAGCCAGGCTCCCGGGTGGATTGTCGCCGTCGCCCGTGCTAGTGCTCGCCGATGACGCTGTAGCGAAAATCGTGGGCGTCCCGCTGGGCGTCTTGACTTCGCGCTTTTTTACCACTTCGTGATCTCTTTCCACCTTGGTGATTACTTCTGACAATCCGTTCTCAAGCTTCACGCTCGTTGAGTTCGTAAGTAAAGTTTCTGGCACCCGTTGGTTTTTAGTATTTACATCGCATCTCTCGTTTGACACGGTACTCGCACTATTCTCGGTTGCCATCTTGATTCTCTGAGCAACATCCTGGCCACGGATGTTATTACGCAAGCAACGATTGGCTGTTCTTTAGGCGCTTTTCCATCATCTGACATCTTATTGGTTGATGGATTTTTAAGAGGTGGGAGTACTTCCACTAGATATCCGTGGTACTATCAAAGGACATTTTTATCCGTGTAAAAAGGCACGATCTCCAACCTTTTTTCAAGCTTGTTTTGCTTCAATTAAATGTATCCTGTAAGTGACTCAAAAGTTTTATCTAAATTCTCTGAAACGTGTTATGACATTTCGAGAATAATATACTTCAAAGATTGACTTCAAAGAAGCATCTTTCATTTATTTCATCTTACTCTTGTCATCTTTCGTGACAGACATTTGGTGTTTCTCATAGAACAATTGCTATTGAATAATACTTTTATGTTTTACAGAGTTTGTTCTAATTTTTAGGATCTGGCTGTTTGTTATAAGCTGAAAAGAGGAAATATTTTATTAGTATTTGGAAACAACTTTAACATTACACAGGGACATTGATAGATGGTAGAATTATGTCGAGATATATATACATATATATATATAGCACTCCTGAAACGTGCTTCAAGTCACGTAAGAGTGAACCGTCAACTGGATGTACCTACATACAAGATAATAATAATATAATTCACGTAATCCCGAAGAAAAATCATCCAAATAAATTCATGGCATTAACTTCATAAGCGCAAATATAGGTATAACAAGAATATATAATAAACTATCATTTAACTATAACAGAGTGTGCTGACATGTTGCATTAGTACGTTATCAATAGCGCTATTTTTCTAAGCAGAAATATCTCTGCATTAATTTTTTTAAATTTTAAATTTAATCCGTGATATCGATAATGATAATAGATATCTTTAATTTATTTCAAGTAACAAAGTAAAATTTATGAAATTATATGACATAAAAATAACACGATAGTGGATGCTTTTCAATTATCTAACTTGTGTCAATATAAAACTACATCATTGGTCACAATGAAAATATATCCACTGGAGCCATGAAACAGCGATACTGCGTCGAAAAAAATTCAGTAATTGGAAAGCATCCACTAATTTACTGAAAGATATGAATTATCATTAATCTTGATGTTACTCCAAATATTTGCCACTAGATGGCAACCGATTATTCTTGGTAGGCAACTCTAGGCAACTAACGTTACGTAGCATCTCTACGTTGTGCAAAATTTTCGTGGTTGATTTTCGGCCTGCGTACCCCGCGAATTCGCAATCGTGTGCGGCAGCGGCGGTAACGACGACACGAAACAGTGAGTGCGTACAGGAGGAAATAAACAGTAAGCGGTGGAGTGGTGACACAAGAGCGCGCGTGCAGCCATGTCTTCGCCGAATAAGAAGGTCAAAAAGCTAGAAGACTCGGGAGGTGAGGTGCGTGATTATGATTACGAGACGCAGAAGGCTCTCGAGGAAATTGACGGGTGTCAGAATCAAATCGATGGCCTCAACGAGAAGGCCAGCGACGAAATCCTCGAAGTCGAGAAGAAGTACAACAAGCTGCGCAAGCCCTACTTCCAGAAGCGAAACGACATCATTAAGAGGATACCCAACTTTTGGGTTACTGCCGTATCCTTTTTGTGCTGTGACAATACGCTTTCGTAATATCTGAAGAGCTTCTGGAGCGTTGTTGACGTTTGGCGGCTATACCGGCGTCCGCCGGCGCCTTACGCCATCTTGATTATTCGTTCTATACGTATATATCATATACATGCCCACGCGTTCTCACACATTTCGATTGTTACTCGCCACGCTTATTCCATTATAATATTTAGTTTAATGCCATAGTTCTTCGTTAACTTGGTTACATATATATTGCTTCCAGTTGATTGTTATTACTGCTTTGCAGTTTAGCGTTTATGTATTGTATGGCTTTAATGTTTAGCATGAAAAATCTTATCGCATAGTTCTTCGTATGGGTATTCTTCTGGAGATTGTTTTCTACACTTATAAAGATAAAACGTGAAAATTATTTAAATACTATAGGATATTTGTAAACATTATTTATTTTTCAAAAGCCAAGTACTTTATCCATGTTGCTTTTATACCTTATTATATTTTTTTATAAATCCATTGACTATGGACGATTTAGTTGAGAAATAATGATGCCTGTTGATTTTCCTTAAGTACATTGTAGTTTGTAAATCATCCACAAATAGCACCTATTCTAGAAGAGGAAGAAGAAGATGCACTACGGTTCTTAAACAAATTGGAAGTTGAAGAATTTGAGGATATTAAGTCTGGATACAGAATCAACTTCCATTTTGATAAAAATCCATATTTTGACAATGATGTACTCACCAAAGAATTCCACCTTGGTTCTTCTGGTGAGCATACATCTTTTATTTTTATCACGAAGTCTCATATACATATTATTAACAATGTTTGACCAAATAGAGATAAACAAAATTGTATTAATATACAATTGCATTAACACAGTGAATTAGATTAAAAGAGAAGGTTTTTTTGGTGAAGTCACATGGTATGAGTATATAAGCTGCGATGAAACTCCTGCTCTTTTGCAGGGGATCCAGCATCACAAAGCACTACTATTCGTTGGAAAGAAGGTGCAGACTTAACTAAGAGGTCAAAAGATAAAGGTCCTTTGAAAGGACGTAAAAGGCCACTGGGGCACAGGACATTTTTCGATTGGTTTACGGATCATGGTGATCCCAGTTCAGATGATATAGCAGAGTTGATCAAAGACGATATGTGGCCTAACCCCCTGCAGGTAATATTACATATTTGATTAAATTCTAATATCATTCCCATACAAAAAATGAATATAAAGTTGATAAGTCTTTTAGAAATAAAAATATAATGTTTTATCACAAAGATTGCACACAAATTTCAAATGTTTTATAAAAATATCTTTTTAATGCCTAGTATTATTTGGTACCGGACATCGATGTTGAAAATGGTATCGAGGGCGATGGAGAAGAAGTTGACAGCGACGAGGACGAGGACGAGGAAGAGGATGGTGGTGGTGACGAAGGGGATGAAGGTGGTGAAGGTGAAGAGGGTGACGACAGCATAGTGGTAGTTGAAGATGATGCTGATGAGGAAGACGAAGAGGAGGAAGCTGCAAATGATGAAGATGACTGTGTAAATGATGAGGATGACTTATTAGTGGATGATGATGCAGACCGTGAAGGTAAAATATATAAATTGATATATTTTTAACTAAAAGAATTAAGACTTTCAACGCATCGCAGAAAAATTGAAACATTAATCTTGTTCTGTTGCAGATGGCGAAGAACCCGAATAGAATTTCAGCGTTAAAAGATCGTGAAACCCATTGCATTATGGACGTAAAATCAGTGAAAATGTCTGAACAAACAATTGTGAATTGAATCAATTAAGGAGAAATAGGTCGAATCTCCGAGGGTTAAGCGCATAATGAGTAACACCTACTTGGCACCGTACTATTATAATTCTATTAATAATAGGCTAGGGTAAAAGTAAGTCTAGGCGCCAGGTCGGTGTTTCGCTCAGTACATCACTATGTAAGAAAAAGAAATCAAGAAAAACCAATCCCGTCACCATTTCTTTATGAACGAGGTGCATCGCAAGAAACATTTTCTTCTGCCGTGGCAGTTAGTCGCTAGTTGCGTCGTCCATGATGGAAATTTCACTTACACATACAAATTCCAGTTATGGACTACTCGTTTTTCTATGAAAAAGAAAAAAAAATAAGTTGTCTCGAAATTTCCTTAACTCTGTAAATAAATAATTCTCACTTTTTTATCATACTGCAACGTAAAGATTTTTGGTCGTTAATATTTGATATTGTCGCCATCTCGCGTACAATGTAATGCTAATTAATTTTTTTTTTCGGTCTCCTATCTTTTGACGTCAATACTTTATTGTAATACGTAGAAATAGTATATTTGTAAATCGTTTTAACTTCACTGACCATTTCCTCTTAAATTTTCAGATATTTTTCGAATATCTATAATTCCGATTACCATGCCGTTTTTCGTTTTCTTCATTTCTAATATCTCATTCGATGGACCGTTTGATATATTGCCTTTTATGACTTCGTGTAGATTCCTTCAAGACTCTGTTTTTATATATTCGCGAAGATACTTGAATGCATTATTTCTTTTTTCTTTTAATTTGGTCGCACATTTGTAAATAGCAGATACAGGTAGCGCCAAGCTTCATTATATTATGGAATTAACAAAGCTCGTGTGTATCTTGGAAAAGTCGAGCAATGTCGGGATAAATGTCAAATATAAGTTTTTGAAATGAGAAGCGTCTGCCGTTTGTTTACTTTCGGTTATTCAACTTTGTCATTGACGAGGATGCTGCTGCTGTTGATGCCGTCGCGCCTCGTTCCTTCTCTTCCAGCCCTATGCACCCCCCTTTCCCGAAAATTCCCATTTTTAATTACAAGTACCGATAACTAATGATATTTATATATCAAACTATTTTCCATAGATGATGTTAGAATTAGTATACAGTCTTGAGCGATGATGAAGTACCATTCATCCATGCTTGGACACGTAACTGAATCCGTCACTTTGAAAAGGGGCATTTATTCAATAACGTTGAAAACTTGCGTGGGACATTTAATTCTTTCGCATAAAAAGATAAACAACTGTTTTCTACTATCTGGGAACAAATTGAAGACAACCCTTTTCAAATTAACTGAACCAATTGTCTTGTGCAGAAAATCATTAGAATAAAATTGTCAGTTTGAAATATCTACGAGTTTTAATGCTACGTCATGTATGCAAGTATAATCTTGCTGTTATGGGTATAGATCCCAAAAGTCACTGATCGTACTGGCGTATGTTGTTTCTCTGTCAAAAGTTTGTAAATCGACAGAGAAGTAATGATACAGCCAATATTCAAAATATAATTTTCAACATATTTTCTTGTTTTACTAATTTAAAAAATATACTTATCGCATTCATTTATTTTCTTATAGCGAAAAAGTAGATTTGAATATTACCGAGCATTTTAAAAATTCATTTCATCGACTTTTTCTCCAAGATATTTAAATCAACATTATCTTGAGTTATCAGAAAACAACGGTATACGCATATCGAAATAAACTGTAAAAGCGCGTCAAGAATTCACTAATTAAGCAGTGTTTTACTAGGTTATTTTTTCTCTACGTTAAAATTATTTTCTTTTATGTTATCACTACGTTAATTGTATGAGAATATCGTTCGTACACGTAAAGAGACGAAGATAACAGAAACCTAAATCATAATGACGCAGATCCACATTTAAAAGTTTCGTGAGACTCTACGTAGTCAATTTAGTGACGTGGTTTACTGCTAAGTACCCAACATTAATTTTTTTTATTTCATTCGAAACGTGTCTCCTACAAACAGGCACCGCACATATGTCGAGCTCACGCACCATTTCGAAGAACAAAAAAAGCTTTCACTCGGCCGGCAGTAGCTCCGTTAGCGTTGGCAGACTCGGAGGGATAGTGGAATTGAATTTTTTTACAACGACCCCTTCTGTCGGCACATTGATTCGGCCATTATGCGTGTCACGGCCACATAACATTATTCTGATGATCGCATCATCTCAATTCTTGATCGCACATACTCTCGGAAAATGATCGAAAAGTTTGGCCACCAAGAGTAAAAATATCTAGTACGAATACATTTAGTTTTCCACTGTTCCGGCATAGCATAATCACGCTAAACATAAATATAAAATTTATATACACTTCGTACCATAAAAAAATTAACCACTATACTCTATAATTAAAAACCTAATGAAATTTTATACAAAGAACGTATCATGTGATTTTACTATGCCGAATGTAACGTGAACATTTTGCATTAAAATTAGAGTTATTATATAATATTACTAATTTATATTATTTAAAGCAGGTAACAAAAGTGAACACTGGTGAGGATTCTTTTGGTGGTACTCAGCAGCAAATTATTGGAAGCTTGTGCGATGATCCTAGAAGATTGAAGAGTGGGGCTGAGTTATCTTGTCCCTCGGCTGAGAAGATAGGTACAAAACCGAAGCGTAGATGGTCTTGGTTTCATTGCTCGCTGAGCAGTTGTCTCAGCAGTTCGTGCGTGTGTTGTGTAACGTTTAATTTGATTATTGTAAGGACAAGAAAGAAGCGGGAAGAGACTTGGAGACCGGAAGTGATAGGAAGTTCCATAATGGCCCAGCATTACAGTATAGCGGTCATTGCGATGGTCGTCGTACTCCATCTCGAGCAAGGCAACAACTTGTTTAATTTATTATTCCTATTGCATTATCCCATTATCTATTCGAGCACTGACCTAGCCCCATTTCTGTCGTCGCAACTCGACCATTCTACTTAAACGTTAATTCTTTTTTAAAGCTCGTTCGGAAAACTTCGAACACTCCTACGTTTCGTATTGTTTATACAAATTTCGTACTGGTAGATCAAATAATTAAAGCGCTAATGAAATATTGAATTTTAGGCGATCGACTAACATGCGAACTTGAAAATTAATTTTCTTAGGAATCATTTGGTTTATCATAATATTAATGTGGTAATGGAGGAAAGAGCGTGTTTTCCGTGCAAGTTTTTATATTCACATTTATAATCTCGAGGCTACTTGAAAGATACTGTAGAATCGTGTGCGACTCCACATGGAGAAAAGGTCCGATCTTGTAAATATACTTAATCTTACTTAGAAGTAGCTGCGAATTATTATTATTGTTATGAAGAAAGAGATATTATTTATCGAGTAAGTATATGTAATAAAAATGTCTGTCAGTCGATCGCGAGGTATTAGTCCATGGACGAAGGACACACACAGCGCAGGATTTCTTTCATTTTGTATGAGTCGATCTAAGAAGACACTTATGATATTCGTATTTAATCGTGATATGATACTGTCGGTAAATAGACTTTTTGCGACGATCTTAGCTGATATTTGTTTCAAAAAGTAGAATAATCTTTTAATAGGGACTTCTCTTCAGGGTTTTCTTCGTTTAGATTAGATTTAGTTCTGCAGTTATCTTTTATTCAGAGCATCACGGTGCAGTCGAATATTTGCTTAGGAAATATCCTGTCCGTAGATTCAAAATACGAGTTCCCAAGGTTTCGTGGCATGGTACATATCTTACTCGTGTGAAGTTCCTTTATGTAGATTTTATGGAAAATAATTATAGATTCTTTCGTAGAATGATAAATTTCTAGCGCTTCTGGTTCACTAATTTTATTTATTTTACGAACTCAAGTATTAAATCTCTGTCGGACAGTTTTTATCTTCCAGTGTCGTCACTTTAATCGTTTGTTTCACTTCAACGTAGTCGAGTTGTGATTTTATTATTGTTGGCTGAAGATTAATTTAATACTTTACAAGACCGGATCCTGAATGAAAGAAACGTAGCCAAGAAATAAAAAAGAAAATCAAAGATTCAGGGTATGTAAGAAAAACATGTAGACTGAAAGTCTGTATACCTTATCAATCTGCAATGCTGCAGACAAGAGACACGCGACAGTCCATGGAGTATTAGAACTTTTCATGACATTTTATACGAGAGACTTGTGCAAATAAGAGATAAGTTTTTATCTTCTTTATTAAAGACTGTTTACTTTTTATCCCAGTTAAATAGAACGTTCTGGTTCGACTTTTTTTTGACAAACTAATAATATATCTTACGTCATCCAGGAATTTCAAGTTCAGACATTATATTCTTATCTCATCACAGGAGTGGAATCAAGGATGGAGTCTCAATTTGAAAAGTGTTGCGGCCTGGGTTCTTCGTGGGCTTTACAAGGATTACGATGCGAATCCTTCGTGGGACCTGTTACCGGGGTTCCCCAAGTTGAACAAGGTCTCTGTCTTGAGGCTGTTGATATATGCTGTGTCAGGGCTTATCGAGAGAAGCAATGTCAGTTGGGCAAGAGTAACGCACGAGCTGGAAAAGCATGTCATACCAATTCCAAGGACGTTAGTGATTATCAACGTGACTGTTGCGAAGGCTGCAAGCTGGGTAATGCAAATTAAATTATGGTACCTTCTCAGCTATCTTCATTAATGTCAGCACATTTGTTCTTACCTTCTTAGGCATCCTAACCGGGTCAATGGGTCAGGGTTGTACGTTCAAGAAATTTAGTTTTGGAAAACCATGGGATCCTGCATTTTTAGAATGTTGTTACGAAGCTGCACCGAGTACTACTATTGACTCAACCAGCGGTAGTACCGATACTACTATGTATACTAGTAGTACCAGTGGCACATCTGCTGTTACCAGCAGAAGTACCTCTGCTACTACCGATTCCTTATCAACGTCTACAACGCCGTTAAATATTCCACCACCTCGTTAGTATATGCTGCAGCCTTGTAAATTCATTTTTATATCCATAGACGATGGTGTAACCTGTACTAAGATCTATTGATTTTACAGCATTCGATGATATTTGCCAACTTATGAAAGGCATGCTCTGCTCGGACATTTGCATTCCCACAGTGGGATCCTTCACCTGTGCATGTCGAGAGGGTTTCACTTTGTTGGAAGATGGAAAAACCTGCAGGCAAGATCTCCCAGTTGACAGATGTAAGGCGGATAATCCTTGTGAACAAAAGTGTACGGATACTGGTGATGCAGTGATCTGCAGCTGTGAGCCAGGGTACGTTTTAGCAAAGGATAAACATTCTTGCGATTTGGAAACCACTACTACTAATCCATTAGAAGTTGAGAATGACCTGTCGCCTCTCTGTCCATTTGGATACCAGTATAACGCAGTGTCACAAGTCTGCGACGGTATGTCTTCTGTTTTCAATGATTCTATTAAATTCTTGCAAAAGTAGAATTATACTCCGATGCTCTTGCTATGATATTGTCCGCATTCTACTTGTTCGTGAGCCTTTGCGTGATGTCTCGTTATAACTGGAAGTTTTGTATATGATTGTTTGTCCTTGTACCTGATGTCTTCCTTAGACATCGATGAGTGTCAAAAGAATGTTTGCCCTGGCCGCTGCGAGAACACTATAGGATCATTTGTGTGCATGATTGGATCATCAACAGAAAAGATGCAACACGAAGTTTGTCCTCCTGGTTATCGTTATAAATCAGCGATACAGCGGTGCGCCGGTAAGACTTAATCAGTTCGATAAATTGGACAGTTTTGTCATAAATTTTCCAGGACTGTCAATCTTTTAGATATCGACGAATGCGCCGAGTTACCAGATGCTTGTAACAGAGAGACACAGTTGTGCGTTAACATCCAGGGTAACTTTACTTGTCACGATCTGACAAGCAGCAAATCCTGTCCTGCTGGTTTCAAATTTGACGCTATCACCAAAACTTGCGAAGGTTCATCATTCTTCAATCTATAAAACATTTACACAAACGATATATCTTTAATTAATATCGTTATTCAGACGTGGACGAATGTACCGAAGGCATTCATGGCTGCTTACCCGAGATGGAGGCTTGTAGAAATACAGATGGAGCTTACGAATGTGACATAAAATGTCAGGAAGGATTCATATTCAGTGTCAACCTTGGTGTCTGCATTGGTGAGTTGCACGTGAAACGGAGACTACAATGCACGATGGCAACATTTTCATTTCTTGTATACATAAGTCATCGTACCATATGCTGTAAAGCACGTACATATGGCAGCTATATGCGAGCCTGTTTTTTTTTGGGATTTAGTCATATAATAGTATTATACCACAGCATGCTGAAAAGAATGCAGTCCCTTCCGGTTCGTTGCCGGACAGGTACTCCTTGCCGAATCGTGCTCGCAATAGTTATTGACCCAGCATGCTTCGCAGATTGTTTTCACTGCATGTAAGTAAAAGAATCGTAATTTTTTGCAAAGTGCAGCTCTGCAGGCTTTAAGCATTTATTTCCAGATGTTGACGAATGCGCTGTCAATGCAACCGAACTGTGCCCTGGATCAGAGTGCATCAATACCGTCGGAGGATACGAATGCTCTAAGCAAGAACGGCCAAGTATCAAATCTCAATGTCCTGCAGGATATAAACCTACGACGAATCCTACAGAACCTTGTACAGACGTTAATGAATGCGACGAACAGTTGCATTCTTGCGATTCTACTGAACGTTGTGTCAATGAAATTGGCAGCTATAGGTGTGACCCGTTATACTTTCATTTTGACAATCATCATGACAATGTTTCGGACACGTATAACTCTCGTTATAAAGATATCATGGAAATTGAGCCTACTGCTAGTAAAGAGGAGGATCAAAATGTTTCCGCTGTGAGACCTATGTGTCTTCCGGGTTACACGTACAACTACAGTACCGAACGATGCGATGGTAGGTAATATCAGAAGTTATTAAACAATAAAATTTATAGATAATTTTATTATTCGTCATACTTGTAGATATTGACGAATGCCGGACCATCAATAATAATTGCACTGGTCAGTATATGCAGTGTGTAAATATACCCGGAAATTTCCGTTGCGAGTGTCAAAATGGATTTGAATTGAATCTATCAACTTATAAATGTCAAGGTATATTAATTATGCAATACATTGTGATCTATCATTCCTCTCTATGAACAACTTCGATTGCAGTATTGTTTTTAAAACTTTGTCAGACTCTTCCAAAACTTTGTATTTGATGTTGAAATTAAGGTGAAAGTTTTTTCTATGTTTGTGTATAAGATGTTACAGTTATATGCGATTGAGATGTATTTAGTATAGCATGACTACTGGTTGGTGGAACATTGTAAAATTTGGAATTCTTTTATTACACTTACTCTTACTCTAGACATAGATGAGTGTGCACGTGGGTTACTGACATGCAGCACTGGGGAGCGATGTGTCAATTCTATTGGAGGTCATCACTGTTCTCCAGCATGTCCACCAGGATTACAACTTGATCCTTTAGACGAGACTATTTGCCGAGACATCGACGAGTGCAAACTTGGTATTCATTCCTGTCCCGCCCAAAGTCACGTTTGTGTCAACACAAATGGTTCATACGTCTGCGACGTCGTGACGCCTTGTCGTAATGGTTACATTAGAGATAAAGTATCTGGGGAATGCGTTGACATTGATGAATGTCAAGATGGACCAGGATGTCGTGAACATGAACATTGTCAGAATCTTCCAGGAAGTTATGACTGTTCCCCTTTGTGTGGACCAGGATGGCTTTTCAATACGCGCACGAAGAGTTGTCAGGACGTTGATGAATGTCTCTTGGGCCAGCATAATTGTCCACAAGATACCCACACGTGTTCGAATACGAATGGCTCGTTCACTTGCGTTGCTATACCACCCTGTGAGAATGGATATCGAAGAGCTTTCGATGGAAGCTGTCAGGATGTTGACGAGTGCGTAGAAAATGTTCACAACTGTCTGCTGGCGAACCATCAGTACTGTGTAAATCGAGAAGGTAGTTTCGAGTGCATAACCAGACTACCGGCTTGCGACAAGGGTTACGAGTATTCATTAAGGTCACGACAGTGCGAAGATATTGATGAATGTACTTCAGGCAAATTTAAATGTGACTCGCGGTTAGGAGAGCGATGCGTTAATTTACCAGGAAGTTACAAGTGTGAAAGACCGCATAGGGTCTTTCCACAGCAACAACCGGCCTGTCCTACCGGATATAAATACCATGCTGGGCAAAGACAGTGTTTCGGTACGTTATAATCGACTCCTTTCCCTTTATAGAATTCAATAATCTTTTCTATGACTTCTTACAGGATATGTTGCTTGAAATCTATTATCTATAATTGTTAATGCATGTGCAATTACTTTGTTCTATTGTGCATTAGGCGTGTTTGGCTTTTGTACATAGTGTCTTATCAGTGTTTAATCTTGCTTCCTCGTGATGATAACAGTTCTTGCATGAATTGTATTTTTAATACGTTGCAATGCAAATATATATAACTTTATCAGGTTAAGAAACAATGATTTTTAGTATTTATTGTTTTTAATGATTAACAGATATCGACGAATGCAAAACGGATGCACATATATGTGGATCCGAGGTGTGTTATAATCAACCTGGTGGATATTCCTGTGCAAAGGCTCCTATACCAACTGCCCGTAGACCTAGAAACCGTTGCGCAGCTGGTACGAGATATACAAGAAATGGCTGTATTGATATTGACGAATGCAAGGAGGTAGAGGATGCATGTAGTAGCGATGAAAAGTGCATCAATACTGTTGGTAGTTTCTACTGCAGTTGTAAAATAGGTTTCCGTCGTGATAATTTGACGCAAGCTTGCGTTGACATAAATGAATGTCAGCTACCGGAGAATGAATGCTTGCCCTCCCAACGATGCGACAATACTCTGGGCAGTTACACCTGTACACGATTTTTACCATGCGGCACCGGTTACACGTTAAACGTGGCTACTCAGATATGTGAGGATGATGATGAATGCATTCTGGGTACTCACGATTGCAGCAACGGTTATCATTGTCGAAATACACTGGGATCTTATCGTTGTCATCGCAATACCAGGGTTTCGCAAAGTACTTCAGCGAGACCGTACAGTCCTTTTACGACAACAGCCACAACCACTAGAGAACCTGTCTTATGGCGACCTCCTAGTGTTGCACCTAGACCGGAAATAACATGTCCTTCGGGTTATCAGACTAGTTCAGGACAGTGTGTAGATGTTAATGAGTGCCAACAGCCTCAAAATCTCTGCGGAGCATTAAGACGTTGTATCAACACCGTTGGGTCTTATCATTGTGTCTCCAGGATAATTTGCGGCAACGGTTACCAAATCGATTCCACTGGTTTCCATTGTGTTGATGTTGACGAGTGCGCCGATGGTTCTCATGAATGCGGACAAGGACAAACTTGCGAGAATAGACAGGGTGGTTATCTTTGCTCCTGTCCACCAGGTCATACTATAGGTCCTAATAAGGATTGTGTAGATATTGATGAGTGTAGTATCTATGGACGAAGCATCTGTAGCGCAAATGGCCAATGCGAGAATACCATTGGTTCTTACCGATGTAATTGCAAAGAAGGTTTTGAAAGCTTCGGTGCCAATAGCTGTCGAGACGTTGATGAGTGCCGACAAACCCCAGGTCTGTGTCAGCATCTTTGTATCAATGTCTGGGGTAGCTACAAGTGCGCTTGTAGATCTGGTTTCAGACTCAATTTGGATAACAGATCTTGTTCGGATGTTGACGAATGCACAGAATTTAAACAAAACAATATATGTGGCGGAATCTGTGAAAATACTCCTGGTAGTTACGCGTGCAAGTGTCCTGATGGTTATAGACTTGGTCAGGATGATCGATCGTGTCAAGGTAACATATTTGAAGGTTTTGAATATCCTTATTTATTGCTATTTATTTAATAATTGTTTACTATTTATTACAGATATTAATGAGTGTGATGCAGGAAACGTATGCAGGTCTCCGGAAGAGATTTGTCAAAACATTCGAGGCAGTTACCGTTGTAATAAAATAGTGTGTCCATCTGGTTACTATAGGGATAATGAAAGACAAAAGTAACTATTGTATAAATATGCATAGTTTACTACTATAATAGTAAATTATTATGTCTTGATTCTAACAATACTTCTACTTCATTCTTTTAGTCGGTGCATTCGACGGTCACACTACTGTCAAAGTGGAGACGAAGTCTGCCTCAGGTTGCCATCTCATTATTCTTACAACTTCCTTTCCATTGTAAGCATGATGCCAATTCCACCAACGGGGCAATTAGAGCTATTCACAATGCATAGCAATCACTTACCAGGATCAATACTGCAGTTTAGTATGACACTGGTAGATGTTAGAGCGCCACCCGGAGTAGTACGGGCTACCGAGTCTTGTTTCAGGCTTCGAAAGCCCAGTCTCTCCCAGGTAATTTTAGTTCTTACCCAGAGTATACAAGGGCCTCAGGAGATTGAGCTTGATCTCAGTATGGAGATTTATCGTAACACGATATTTGCTGGCAGTGTTGTTGCCAAACTACTTATAGTCATCTCGCAGTACGAGTTTTAAACTAACGCGTATTATATGGAGTATGCCTCCGTGTAACAGTCTTTCTAATATTTGACTTTTTGTATTATACATGTCACATATGTAGTACATGTTCCACAAATAGGTTGACGAATCGATATGGTATCTCATCTCTTTTAAAATGTACTTTTACACTGCAGGCAATTACTTAATGTTTTCCAATAAGTTTACAATAATAGTTCTAAGTAAAATAATGATTACTAGAATTGACATTTACGAATAGTCAAAAAAAACGTTTTAGGACATACTAGATGCTCGCATAAGTATAACTAACTTATATGTAAGCAATAAATTTCATATACTTATTTCAATGGGTAGATTTTTTAATTTCAAATACCAAGGACTCCACTTTGCATTTGCTATTTATTTTTAAAAAATATTTATATATAATATTATGTGATACATTTGGAAATCAATTATTGTAGTGGTAAAAACACCAACAACAATGCTCTGAAACTTTTATAAAGACTGTCAACCAAGACCATATTTGTATAATATATGTATACAATATAAATATGAAAATTCGTATTTAATACCTTCATACAATTTATTGTTTGTATTGGTACTGCCGTTACTGATTATAGTCGTAGCATTCTTTATAATGATTTCGGAGCAGGAATTTGAGTACCGATAATTCTCTTACCATTGAAATTTTGTTTTTCAAACATGAATTTATGATCCAGAGTATCATAAAGAGCGTTATAATTACTTTATTTCATATTTCCTTCTTTGTGTAAGATTTATAAGCATAGTTATGGCGTTTATTACGAACGTGTAACGGGAAATCACTGTAAAATCTATTGAAAATGTTGCCTGAAATATCGTCTACGACAATACCTCCTGCTTTACTCAAACTATATTATTTGAAAAATATTTGTTCTCTTTATTTCTTCAAACTACTCTGATTTGACTCGAATAAGTACTAATTGTTAGACCACCAATAGCACACTGACTTTGAACGGCTGCCAGTTTCCATCGCTTTCGTGAAGAGGAGACTTTAGTTTCTCTGCGCACCATACCCTTAGAGGACGTATGCTGTATACGAGTGACTGTAGACACATGTTCCTAGTTCTGTTCAGCCAAATAGCGTTTTTTTCTCGTTCAATAATGTCATACATTATCTTCGCGTACATTTTGCAATGATAGTGATACGTTCTTCGATAGAAATCTGTGCATGTATCGTGGGCAACTAAAAGTTTTGTGCAAAATGTCGCTCTTCAATAAACCAAAGCGAAATATACGACGGCGGCCGTTCAATGACGAGGATGAAGATAATGAGAACAGGATGGAGACCGAGGACGCACAGGCGATCAAATTGAAACCGAAGAAGAAGGATAAGCCAAAACAAACGCTCCTCAGCTTTGGAGAGGAGCTGGAAGAAGGTGAGAACCAAGAGAAGAAATTACGGGCTGATTTTAGGATGCTTCAATTTTTATTTCGATTTTATTGAACCTTACTCGGGCTTGATAATTCACCGTGAAATCGGAATTCCTATTACTTTATTTGGAGGTGGAAAGGATTGTGATGGATTAGGAGTTTTTTTGGAGTATTTATAATATTGAGAATTATTAGTACTGTTATATATACATTGTGGTATATGTTTCATTTAAAAATAATGATTGCATAATTTTAAGCGAAAGGATATTTCTGTAGAATTTGACTATGTTATACTATTTGCATAGTGATGCTACGAGATTGTTAAAGGTATGAAAATATTTTGTTTTATGGAACAAATCTGTAATTGATCTATTACTCGTTGGACTAAGAATATAATTGGGAGTTAATTGATATTTAGAGGTGGATGATTTTTTGTAGATAGTTGAATTATGGGTGTACGATTAATTTATTATATGTATTTACAGCTGATGATGGTGAAGTTTTTAAAGTGAAGAAATCCTCCAGAAGCAAAAAACTGATGAAACAGCTAGATCACGAGAGGAAAAAAAAGAAAGGTGAAGAGAAAATGCAAGTGGACTCTGAGCAAGCGAACATGTCCATTAAGCAGGAAAAAGATTTAGAAATAAAGACAGACGATCTAGTAGTAAGCTATCTCTATGATGTTTTATTATTATTAGTACTTCTGCAATTTTAATGTCTTAATAATCTTTACTTCTATGTATCTATATGTAAGAACTAAGATCCTAATGATTGGCAAATTATTCGTAGCAAGGCTTCAATTTATATCTAATAGCATGACTTACTATTGGCACATGTATTTAATTGAAATAATAGGATCTTAGTTTACATTAAACTTTGCACAATATTAAAGTGAAAATGTGTCTAAAAACGTTTGATTGTATAAAAAGTCTATGGGTTGCTAACAGGATTTAATTAGTTGACACAATAACGTCATTCTGATTAGACTAATTCTAACATGATCAAATTATTTCAGTTGATACGCATCTTTTTTTTCATATCATTTTATGAACGAAGCTCCAATAGCACATCTATTCAAAATAACTTTCACAATAATTACTTAACTAACCTGCAGATCCGATTTGAGATATACTCTAATGCAAATACTTTTTCCTTATTAGGTTAAAATTAAAAATACAGGACCACTAATCTTAAATGGAAGAGCTGCCTTAGTGGCTGGGAAGGATGACTATACGTCCGAGGAAGAGGATGATGATCCGAGTGGTCATAAATTCCGAAGGAATACTGATAGAGCCGATACAATGAAAATACTTTTAGAAAGTAGGTCTTCAAAATATCTTAAAATTGTATTTCTTTTCACATATAACTATAATATATTTTTATACAGGTGGTTGTATACCAGATGCAGCAATGATTCATGCAGCAAGAAAACGCAGACAAAAAGCTAGAGAATTGGGAACGGACTACATACCCATAGAAGAACAAAGGTACTATTAAAAAAAAATGAAACTATTTCGATACAATTATAAGTACAAAAAATAAAATCTTCAATATTTTTAGTGAAGATAAAGGAAAGTCAAGGTTAATCCGTGAAGAGGATCATGATAGAAGCGACGACGATGATTCTCAAGATCGAATTGATATGACCGTGAATACAGATGCTCGAGATAAAGAGAAAAGAAGAGAAGCTTTCCTTGCATCGCAAGCTCAAGATAAACGTTCGTCTAATAAACATATTAAAACTGTTATCAGAAACTCTTCAGACTCAAATATGTTTCTTGCAACAGTTTCAGATGACGAGTGTGAGCATAGCATTGACGAGGAAGAATGGGAAACGCAACAGATTAGAAAAGGTGTAACTGGAGCACAGGTATATAGTTACATAAAAATTGAACTATTAAATGATAATTTACTGACTATAAATATCATAAAAAATTTCTTATCAGATTGCGGCCGTACAGCAAGATTCCATTATGCAACAACAGTACACGATGGGTATGAGCATGAATCCAATGATGGGATCAGGATTACCCGTGGATGTGTTAATGATGCCAGCCCCACCACCACCCCCGTCTATGCATCCACCAGATCCAACGAAGATCGTACCAATTTCCCCGGAGGAAGTTGTTAATAAGATTCGTGGAAGGTTGTATATCGTCCACATATGAATGATAAAATATGAAAATTAAAAACTTTATTATAATATATGTGGAAATCATTGTGCTAATGTAAATTTTTCCCAATTTTTTTTTGTAGATTGGACAGTTTGCGCGAGGTACACAGACGTCATCAACTTGATCAGGAACAATTAGAGCAAGAGTTAGGGCAGACTCTTAAGGAATTGGACCAGGGTGAACTCCGTGCGCCAGAACTTGCACAGCGCTTCAGATATTACCAAGAGTTGCGTGGGTATGTCACTGACTTGGTAGAGTGTCTTGATGAGAAGGTGGGTTTACACGCTGTCACGCTTTTTTTGAGCATTGGGGTTTTCAACGCAATGTATGATTCATTAAATTATTATTAAAATTAATAACGTACCCAAATATTGCATATCTTGTAAATTGAATAGTTTCAAAAAGTCTGAATGAAAAAACTTAATTATGGGTTGTCTTTGTTTTAACGTATTCTTCAATATTCTTCAATACATTAGTGATATAAATATATTACAATCCTACATTGCCGGGGGTCAGAATCTTCTCTGTATTAGAAACTCTAGAAATAAATAGTCCTAGGGAACGTAATTCGTTATATATAATAAGATAAGTAAGTATATAATAATATTAAAAGATAAAATCCTGTATCCCATGTCTTGAAAGAAGTCTAGTGACTAAGGAATTTAATCAGCTTTAATTCAAGTGTATGATTTTCTGACTATTCTTTATAGTTGTCTTATATGTTTCACTGTGCACTTGAAACACGGAGGTTGATTGTTTTCTCAAGTCATTGAACTTCTCTCGCTAAACAAAAGTTCACACGTCCTTTCTTTGTTAGCTGCCTCTCGTTGTGGGATTGGAGCAGCGCTGGTTAGAACTGTACGGAGAACGGACAACTGAACTGATGGAGAGGAGACGTCAGGACACAAGAGATCAAGCCGAAGAAATAACAACAGCTGCCAGTCAGTTATTTCTTACTACAATTACTTTAAATTATTCACATCATCAAGAATCATAGACTAAAATAGATATCAATGCACTGCAGTACCTTGCAATATCCTTTGATATTATTAACATCTTAATTAGTCTGCTAGTAAATAATTTTTTATTTCAACAGGAGGACAAACTATGAGGAGGGGTCCAGAGGATGAAGCTCGGATTCGCCGTGCTACGGAAAGAGAAGGCAGAAGAGCTCGTCGTAGAAGAGCCAGAGAACTTACCCCGACGTTACCTAAACACATTGACGGCATGTCCAGCGACGATGAGGTCACCGAACAGCAAAATCTTGCATTTAAACAGACAAAGGGTACGAGCCTGTAGTAATTGGATAAAAAGTAATTCATTCGCTTTCTTGTTTAACTGTATTGCTTATGCTTTTTTATTTACAGAGGATATTGACAACGAGAGTAAAGATATATTTTCTGACGTCGTCGATGACTTCTGTACTGTTAGGGGCATATTATCGAAATTGGAATCATGGAGGGAAACAGACTTGGATGCATATATGGAAGCATATGTTCCCTTATGTATACCTAAAATAATCTCCCCAGTTATTAGATTGAAACTTGTCACGTGGAATCCTATTATGGTAAAGTATTGGACGCGAATCTCTTCATAAGGATAGTAATACTCATTGATGGAAATGTTTAACTGTTAATATTTTTTTAAATCAGGAAAGCACGGATCTCGAAAGAACGAAATGGTATAACACGTTACTACTGTATGCATTGGATAATAAAGAAACTGAAGATTCTTTAAAACGCGATCCTGACGTCAGACTCGTGCCGTTTACGATGGAGAAAATAGTTCTTCCAAAACTCACATGTACAAAAAAATTAAATTTTTATCGTAATTCGTTGTTTAATATCAAAATGTCTTTATTGATGGAAATTGTTTTATAATTTACAGCTATCGTCGATAAAATATGGGATCCAATGTCTACTTCTCAGACTTTACGACTAGTAGGCACTGTGAGCCGCCTCATTAGGGATTATCCAAATTTCAACAATTCCAGTAAACAGCTAGAGCTGCTGTTTAACGCTATCTTAGATAAAATCAAGGCAGCTGTTGAAAACGATGTTTTTATACCGATATTTCCAAAACAGTAAGTTCATTCGTGTCTTCGGCATATAATATCCATATGAATTAAAAATGAAACTTGTATATACTTTGTAGAGTTTTGGATACGAGGCATCAATTTTTTCAAAGGCAGTTTGCAATGGCTGTCAAGTTGCTGCGTAATTTATTAAGTTGGCAAGGACTTCTTGGTGACACTCAACTAAAAAACTTAGCACTTGGATCACTTTTGAACCGATACCTCTTGGCTGGACTAAGAGTGTCATCTCCAGTCGACGCTCTTGCGAAAGCAAATATGGTAAGTGGTAATTGTTTATCGAATGAATTATTTTCTATTTAAAAGAATCATTTTATTCAGAACAATTATACTCTTTGCAGATAATGAGTACTTTACCACGAGCATGGCTTCAGGGAGAAACAATTGAACAACTCAGGATGTTTGCCACATTAATTCAACAACTCAGTGATCAATTGGATCAAGCGAATCCGGCTCATAAGTAAGACGATAAGCTTGTTTAACGAACCATCGTTTTCTCAGTGTTTTATTTTATCAGCATTAATAAAAAGAAACAATTTATTTTACAGTGAGGCTTGGGAATATTCCAAATCGATCCTGAAAATCATAAAACCGTTGTAACGTAATAACGTAAGAACCTATTAAATGTCCAGCAAAATTCTTGATTAAATTTTTATAGTTGTAACAATAAGCCTACGATATAGTTTTATATTGCAAGAAAAAAAAGGTCTTGTATATTCTAATAAGACGATGCAGTTATTTAATGTTTTTAGGTGTATAATCTAAAAAGACAGTTTTGTATAGTAACACGTAATAGGAAGATTTATCTCCAGTACGATCCGCTGTTTCTAAACGTTTAGCAACACGGTATATAATACACTTAGATTCTTGTAAATAATAAAGAGAGTTCAAAAAGAAGTTCTATTCTTGTCTTATAATTGTTATCCAATTACATTTCATATCTCATTCGTAATAAATAACTCAATGAAGTGATATCACTTGAGAAATTATTTATATTTCTTAACTTACCTAGCATAATACCACGGGGGTTCTATTTATAGATCAGTGCATTCAAAACCCTGTATAATTTAAAAGAAATTTCTTATCGTTACGGATAAAAGATAATAGGCCAGATGCTGATATGCAAAGGGTCAGAGGTCTTCTTATCACGCGTCTTTCTCTTAACCATTGTACAGGGTGTTCTGAAATTACTGGTCCTTACGAGATACCCCATAAGGTCCGATAACTTCAGAAAGCCCTGGATACATGTTGCATCTAATCGTTGGGATTTTAGAAAATGGAAAAAATCATAGATTTCCTACAAAAGCATTTGTCTTATAACTGGATTGTGCAATAGTGTCCCCTGTGTTCATGACACAATGACAAAATTATTGACAATGAATTTGTACCATCTCTTTAATCACTGCGTTACGGTGAATTGAACGTAGGTCAAGTCTATTTCTATGTTGATAAAATCCAAAGAATTGACTTTGTTACCATGCAAACTATACAAACTGGTCCTATAATGCAAAGCGGATGGAATGTTTTATGATCAATATAGAACCAAAGTATCGAAGATTTGATGGCTACAAAAACATTCTATCATTAGAGCAATCCATTACTTTTTTACGTTTGTGGGTCGCTATACGTGAACTCTACATGAGAGTACATGATCCAATTGAAGATAATCGGCTGTCGGGATAATTCCAACTCACACTATAACGAGACGTATAGGCGCGGGTCACTGCGATAGGAACTATAAGGGTCATCTCCGGACTTTCATGATACCAGTCCGCTGCGGCATAGCTACGATCACACATCATGAGCCATACAGGTATGACATAAAAATTACAATTTGTGTAAGTGATCATTTAATTTAGACTTACCAGAATCATATTGACAAAATTAAAAATATTTGCATAGTTTTTTTCTGAGTACATTATTTATTTTCTCTTCTTGTCATGTGTATGCATTATATGATTGATGTGTAGTATAATATGTTTTTGCTCTTCGTAGTCATCAGGGATGTGAGTAATGCAGGATAATGCTCTTAAAATTTATTGACATGTATATGTTTCATCTTCGCAGACTGTCATCCAAGGAAATTTCTTCTGCGATGTTATCTGGGCAAGATCCTTTTTATATTGGCTTTATCATTTTATGGCAGCGTGGCAGAAAATATCTTTGAACCAGGGAAAGAATATGTGTATTCATACAATGCCACCTCAAATTCTGGTGTGCTGTTGCCTGTTACAGCTGCTTCGTCCTGGGGTATTTATGGGACACTGGTGGTCCAGGTCCTAGAGGAGGATGTTGTTGTAATGCAGGTAAGACATTGTTGAAGATATTGTTTTGCTGTATTTAATACCACCAATTACTTTTTAGTTGAGAGATTTACAAATGGATATGCGAAATGGACCGCCTGATGGACAAAGAGAATTTATAGATGTTGGGAGTCAAGTTGATGAAATGTCAAAGCCCTTTAAAGTGACGTACAAAATGGGATTAGTTGAGAACTTTAGCATCGAAGCAGAACCTGTTTGGGCGACAAATATTAAAAGAAGCATCGTTGGAATTTTTCAATTGGATTTAGCTAGTTTAAAAAAACAAGCAGCGTTTCATTCTAAAGAGGTAGACCTTTGTCAGAGACCTTCTTAAACGTACGAATTAATTCAATTGATTTTCATTGATATTTAATCGACAGGTCAACCATTATGGTCAATGTTATATCGAGTATGTAGTCAGCCCTCAAGAGACCGATGAAATTTTTGTAATGAAATCGACTGATCCAAGAACATGCATTGGACATCCATTTTGGAGTTGGAGTAATGTTCCAGTAATGCTGTGTCCCAATAACGATCAAGTATTTATCAATATGTTTAACACATCATTAAATTAATAATCGGAGATCAATACTGTCTATAAATTATTTTTAGAATCCAGTATTAAAATCTAGTGAGAGACTTTATAGGGTGAAGTCAAGTGATGCCAAAAATACTATTTTATATATTAACGCAACAGGAGGAGTATATGTGCAGCCATTTCAGAGTCTCGGTGAGGCGCAGTTCCTATTTACTCAGTAAGTGTTAAACAATATTTATATATAAAAGTTGTATTTATGTAACGAGTAACTATACGTGGCATTTTGTTTAATCTAAAATAGACAAGTTTTTACTTTGTTATCAACGGACAATCTAAGGGATAAAATCTTTACAAGTGAATTATTTACTACAACCATTCAGCATGTACTTCCGGAAAATGATTTTACTCAAGGAAGAGGATTACACGATAAAGATTATGTATTTGAATCTGTAAGTTGAAAATAGTATTGAAATTTGTGCATAGCTTAATCAAAGCTTAAACATTGATAATATCTCAGATAGGAGTTTTGCTGGATAGATTGAGCCAGCGACTTGAAAATCCTGGATTGGATACAGAAATTCATAATTTACATAATACAACAATTTCTCAACTTCTCTTCTATCTCAGCATGTTGGATCAGGCCGATTTACAAGTGGCTTACAATAAAATATCTGGTACCAGTTACAAAGAGGAAACCATAAGGTACAAGGAATTACATAATTGAATCTTTGTACTACATATTTCAGTGGATAAATATCTATTGCTTTATTTCTATCAGGAATATGTTCCTCGAAGCGTTACCACAAGTCGGAAGTAAAGAAGCAGCCTTGTTTGTTCATAATTTAGTTTTAAACAGGAAAGTCTCGGATATAACTGCAATATATCTTTTGACACATTTACCATTTCACATAAGAAAACCGGACATTCAATTGTTAGTAAGTTTGCAAACTTTACTCAATCCTCCTGAAAAAGTATCGCCAGAGGTACACAATACAGGAATTCTTACATACGGCACATTAATTTACAAAACATGTCTGCTGTATTGTCCATATGAAATGTTGGACGATTACGTGCGCCTTTATCTTGACAAATTTACAGGTAAATAAAAGAAATTTAATTGACAGTGTAAGAACCTGGAAGTTATCGCTACTTAGTATCTGTAGTAATGATTAAAAAATTATTTTTTCAGAAAGCAAACAGTACGAGAAGAAAATGGTTTGGCTTGAGGGATTGTCTAACATACAGTTGGGGAAAGTGGTGGAATTTTTGGAACCTATAGCTAGTGGTAGTAATTCCGAATCTCGACACTTGCGTTTTTTAGCTGCCTGGGCATCTTTGCCAACTGCTCCTTTAAGACCAGACGTGGTCAGTAAAGTTATGAATTTTTGTCTTCTCGTTCATTACAAGACACTAATAAGAAATAATTCATCACAGATATATCCAGTCTACTGGCCAATCTTAGTCAATCGCACAGAACCTCTGGAAATGAGAATAGTAGCAATGACTTTATTAATTGTTTCAAGTCCTTCATCAAGCCGATTGATATCACTTTATTGGTACATGCAAGGAGAACCAGATCAGCATCTCTACAATTTCTTTTACACCACTTTAAAATCAATGGAGCATACGAATTTTCCGTGCTACACGCAGATGTAAGTTTCTGATAAAGACAAGAATAACTGAAGATACGATAAAGGATAAATTGAAAATTTACATAATTTTTATTACAGCGGTAGTATTGCTGCACAATTTACACGTGTACTCAGAAAGCCAGCGAGTAATCAATACATAATGACTGGCAATTATTTACTTGACTATCAAGATACTTTCCGAAACTTTGGTGCTATGTTACATGCAATTATTATTGCTGATCCTCGTACAAATATTCCAACAGTGTCTCATATTACATTAAACAATCATGGTATTGGTACTAACTTGAATCACGTGTCAGTAAGTGAAAAATTATCTTATAAGAACCTGAAATATATGAGCAAATATATTGCAATAATTATCTTACCATTATAGCTGTATATCAAAGACGATGGGATTTTCACTGGAGTATTAGAACATTTAAAGAATTTTACTCGTGTTAAAGAAGTCTTGCAGAATTTTAAATTACCAGAAAGAATAAAGAAGCCGTTGCACATTGAAATAATTGCAAGAGTACAACAGAAGGCTGTTCTGTGCATGTACTTTAATCAAACTAACATCAAAAGGGCTTTAAAAAGTAAGATTACTTTTATGAGTTTCTGACGCTATAAGTATATTATATTATTATTTGTAAACACTGTATATTCCATAGTTATGTTGTCCATGGCTGAGAACGCTTATCATGTGTATGAGAATATGGAATTCCATATTAATCAACAGCGTATTAACGTACCTCTTACTATGGAATCCGTGCAAGTCACTGATTTGGGTACTAACGTAAAGATTGCTGGTACTGTCACATCATTGTTTTCTATGAGAGGAAATTTTACTCATACCTCTGTTGGTCGTAATAATCATGTTATATTACGGTACGCTGCAACATTTGTGATAAAGGAAAAAGATAGTGCGAAATTTATATAAATTCATTTTCAGCACGTCAATTCATGGAACTGAATCAGTTGCCTCTTATAATCCATTTACTGATTTATGGCATGGAGCTGAACGTGAACAATCTTTCCATGGTTATTTTCCTGTCAATGTGACAATTGGATTTGCGGATAAATTATTTTTGTCATACATTACACCCAGTGGTAAAGATTTATCATTGTTTAGATAATAATTGATTAAAAGTGTCAGCTACAATGTATTCTTGTTTTAGAATACATTAGAACTGGAGTGACAGCTCATGTAAGAACCGTGACGTCTGTCATCAGTACCAGAAAGAGGACAATATTGAAAAATATATGTAAGACGTGTCAGGAAATATATACTGTGAGAAAACTACCAGAAAATAAATTAAAGGTAATACATTCTGAATCAATTAAAATAATCACGGTTTTATAGTATGATTTATATATGTAATATATTAGGATACAAAAATCTTTGATGTGGAAGTTCCTGAACTGGGTGGGCAGTTGTGCGTAAAGGTATTTGATTGTGAAAGTCAAATATCACATGATGAACTTCTGGGGGATGTACTATCATCACACCGTAGCAACTATCAGTAGATATTGCAATAACTTTAACATAATTTATTATTTATATTACTGTCACTTCGGTTACTATTTTGACACTTGCTTTATGTTTTGTTAGAATTTGGCCAGTTATTCGATCTGGAATGCTGGGTACACACGTTCTGGACTATTTCACTTACGTACCTCCAGGAGGAAGCTGTGGATTGGCAGCATATATAGAACCTCACAATTTTCATTCACAAGACAGTATTGGAAAACCAACAGAGGTCTTTATCCATTAGTATCCTTTGCATCTCCGGTTACAATATCACCAATGAAAACATTTTTTTTTTTTCATTAGGTGAAACTTGAATATAGCAAAAATGATGAGTATCATGGGTTCTTTCTAACGCGTCGGGAATTGGGATCATTGAATGTGCTTCAAAAGTGGAGCGTTGTAATTTTCTATGAAACAACAAGTTGGATATCCGACACGTTAAAAATAAAAGCCAGCCGTACAGTACCAGGGGGAAAAGTCATGAAAGTAATGTCAATACATTAATAAATTTAATTTCAGGATATTTTAAGCAACTAGTAAATTTTTTTTACGGTCATTTAGATTTGCATTAACATTGACAGAGGCAGTCCTTGGGAATGGGACTTTTTAAGCACAAAACCAAGTGAACCATCTTCAATTAAATTACATATCGCATGGGGACCAGCCGATTCAGCTGCGGGAAGATGTACAGGTTCCTCAGTATTATTAAATCTAATTGGTGAAATTAGTTCCGAGCAATTAATCGAAAGTGCAGAAAAAAAATGGCCTTATCAGGAATGTAAGGAACAAGCACGTGGAAAACAATTCACTCCGTACACAGAAGCCTGTTACTTAGCTTCCAGAGAATTATCGACATTACGAAAATATCAAATATTTGTCAGATATGAGAATGTAAGTAATTGTGACAAAGAAAGATTTTTTCATCAAATTAGAATTCCAACATTCGTTTTGCAGCTACCTGAAAAATTATCAAAGACTGCCTGGAGGTTACGTGCTATTTATGATTTAATGGGAGGAAATAGTAGTGTTGCTTTGAATACCGATCAATTTTTTTTAACTGCAATATTTCCAAAGGACTCTAGTTCTGGAGAATTGCATCTCAACAGAGACAAAGTGGATATAAAATATAATCCATATATCGTCGATTACTTTTTAACAAGAACAAGACTGCATAAATATTTGGACAGTCCACTGATTCAAACACTTTTCAGTGGGTATTGCCTTATAAATTATTTCAAGGAAGATGTATATGATATGGTAATTAATTACTTTAATTATAGGTAGTTGTGTATTAACACCCACCGATATAAGGACATCATATAATGTGTCAATTTCATTAAACAAAGTTCAAGAGGTCCTGATGCTCGGTGACTGTAAAGAAGACAATCCAGGTTTTACAATATCTGCTATAAACAATGCGAATACTGTCAACATTATTTTTAATGATGAAACTGATAGCTTGAAAATTATTCCTAACGAAGAAGGTGGTGCCATTTATAATTATGACAAATATTTACCGTTAGAACAAAACTTTCAGTTTCAGTCTGTGAATCAAAAAAAGTAAGTACCCAGTTTATACATACACATAGGTAAAAGATGAATGTTCAAGGATTTTGTAAAGATACTATGTACTGTACAGTATAGTTGTAATATTTTATCATTAACAGATAACTGTTTTTCAGATTAAGGTTGGACAATAGATCTGTAGATCTTATCGTTCCTGATTTTTTAATATTCCTACACTGGACTCAAGAGCAAGTATTGATCATTTATCCAAATTTTCTCAAAGAATCTGAATGTGGACTGTGTACTGCCTCAAACTCGGATATAGGAGACGTATATATAAAGCTTTAGAAACATAATATGTCATGTAATAATACATTTTGTAAAACGTATTTTATTCATTGTTACGAATAAAAATATAAGTTCCATATCGCAATACGAGCCGCATTCTGTAATCCTCTCACTTTGCGTTTGTAGTATTCATAAAAGATTCTAAATATTTATATAACTTGGCAAATAATTTATTTTTATAAAATAAAAAATACATTTCTATCAAACATCATATTATATAGTCACACATTATTTATCTTTCTCAAGGCAAAAATCTAAGTGCTGGTTCATGATATTTTCCAAGACTAGCTCCAAACAAATTGGACATGGAAATTTAATTGCAAGATTTGTATCATTCTTAGTGGGTGGTTCATCGTCAAATGGATCAGAGTCATCACGAAAAACAGTTCTAACGCATTCCTCTAAATGATCATTCAAAGATACATTGGATTTTATCATATTGTTGCATACCAGGCATTTATAAGTTTTGCTTGTATTAAGTAATGGACTATCGGGTGCATCAGATGCAGTTGAACTAGCACTAATCTCAAATATTGATTCATTACAGCTATCGGAAACATTAGAAATATTTTCAATGTCTGAATACATGCGTTTTGGAGTTGACTGTGTTACAGTACTTGGTAGAATTTGTTCTCTTTCTTTGGCACTTTTAGTGAGACACGTATCAAGATGACTATTAAGATATTCTGTCTCCATACATACATTACACACAGGACAATCTACCATCTCAGGAACTTTATGGAAATCCACCTTCGGTTGTTTACTTCCCTTACCATTACATTCCGAACCCTTTCGTTTTTTTACTGGACTCGGGTCAAACAAATTAATGGATAGATTCACTTTGACATTTCCTGCAGGTACTTTTTGTAATGTACTGCTGTTATCGCTACTTTGTAAATTATTTTTATCATTATCATGATTCGTTAATGATTCTGTCTTATTATGACATTTTTTAATTGCTCTTTCTAAACATTCGTCAAGATGTATATTTAAAACGTGTTCGCCAAATACAGCATCGCAAACAGGACAAGATACCGTGATATTTGTTTCGTTAGGTTTCTTTTTTATTATTTGGGATGTTTTAGTGGGGGTACTCTTTGGCTTCTTAGCAGATGAGTCAGTTACGTTGGTGGATGAGTTTTTTGTTGACTTTGGTATAAGCAACTGACTTTTAACAGAAGCGCGACTTGGACTAGTAGCAGATAAATAAAATTTATCTAATAAATTACTTCTTCCTAAACCTGTGCCTCCCACTTTACCCGAGTATGATAGTTTAGATCCAGGTTTTGCTAAACTGCTTATGGGAGATGAAAAACTTGAATCTGTCCTATTAGATTTATCAGGGACATTTCCTGTTACAGTGCTCGGACCTCCGATACCCCAACCATGAACTTTGTTAGCACCAGTGCCAAGTTTCGTTATACCTGCTGTTGTACTGTTACTGCTTATGCTTTGAATATTGCTTGTTGCATTAGAATATGGAATGTTCTTTTTTTGTGAATTGTCCTGATAATCGCTCCTACTATACCCTTCGTTTGAGAAACGACTATTTGATTGAGCAGTCGATGTTTCTTGAGAACTACCATCTTTTGGAAACCAATTATAGATACTCTGAGAGCTTGGAATATTTTTCTTTGAAGTAATAATCTTTTTAGCCTTTGGAATTGGTTTTTTACTTTCTGGCTCTCGTACCTTAATGAATTTGCCACCACAGGTTCTTTGATGCTCAGCATACCAGAAATCTGAAGGACCAGGAGCTCGGTTCATAGCACGACGTACAGTTCCAAAATATGGTGGTCGGTGCTGGCATGGTCCCTCACACCTCCACCAATGTTGTTGATACAATCTTACTTCTGCATTAAATGTATGGTAAATCTGCATTCATAAAGAATATAATGCTAATAAATAACAAAAAGGAGGGAGTGGTTTTTGTGTTGAAATTTGTCACGTACCGTTATATTTGTTCCTGCTTCCTTATTTATCCGAACCATGTGCTTACAAAATTCTGGTCCATGTCCTTCCCGGTCACGATTATTATTTGTCAGAAACAAATAACCATGAATCATTTCATGCTGTAAAGCAAAAAAAATATTAACATTTAGTACTAAGTCAACTTCACACAAAATCTTACCAACAATGTTTCAACCAGATCTTTCCTTGGCCTAAGTTTCAATAATGGTGCACTGAGTGTGATAATACATTCACGGCTTCTAGGACGAAAGGTACATGTACCGGCACAACTACACAGAAATAAATAATATTAATACATAATATAAACAGTATCAGAATAATCTCTGGTATTACCTAGTCATTCTATTACTCCACTTAACTTCCACAGGAAGTAAGACGTTCCAGAAAAATGTAAGATTAAACTGCACAAACAGAGTGTGGATATTGGGTGTTGGGTCAATATCTTCAAGAGTTCTATCCACCAAAGTTTTAGGTTGATAGTTCTCTTTGTTTGCCTACAAAAATATTTCTTTTAAGTATTTACAATCCAAATCAGAGCTTTCTAAAGAATACTTACATTTCTGGGAAAAACTGCATTTTCAGTTATACCAACGCAGTCGAACTGATGTAATGCTAAAGCCAAATCATTTGATTTATTTGACTTTGTCATTTTGAATAAAATTTACGAGTTTCATCCATTGAACACTTTTGTGGGACTGGAGGACATTCGACAGACCACCATCTATGATATTCCAACAAAGCTCTCAAAAATCTTATAACGAAATCTTCACAGTTACCGACGTTTCATACGAATTAACCGATAAATGGCCAACTCTAAATTCCCTCTTTAGCATTTACCTACGGTGGTTTACTACAAAATAGCATATAACCATAAACGAATAAAGCAGACCTAAATTACCGTATATTACAAATCTTTATAATCCATTCATCTCGAGTAGAAATATAGCCCCTATAATGCAAAAAATACAACATAGTAAATAATTAAAATGCCGCAGATTGCAGCAAGTAAAAAAAAATGACCGACGTAGTCAGCGTATTATTATATCAAAAAGAGAAATTGGTACACCACTGAAATCCTCTAATTATTCAACAATTTCCACGCAACGAGTACTTTAAACTGAAAACGTCCAATTACTCTGAACGCAATCATCCGCATGACTCACATTCTTGTTATTCCGGTTCGCTAGGCCAGCAGGTACAAGATGAGGACATTTTGCCGAGTGGCAAACGAACTATGCAAATGCACGAGGAATGTCAATGGCCGTCATAGTAATACACAGAAATATAATAAAAGGAAAAAAGTATGCTACTTAGGACGAGCGGGAAACGAGGAATGGAGGAAGAAGAGGACACTAAACAGAGAGATAAGCGATTGACCCTCGCTCCCCTAATGACCTGCATGATATGCCTCTCCCTGACTTTACTGACGTATCCCCAATCAAATTGAACGACACTCGACCGTCGTTCAGTCGCATGGCCGTATTGCTCTTACTAAACGGTCTGAGAAGTTTCCTCGAGTGCTTCTTCGCCTTTCTATTCGCAAGAAAATGGAAGTGTTCAAATTGCTTTTATTTTCCTGCTGTTTTCTTGTTTGCACCTGCGATCCAGCCAATGATGGTAAATATATCATTTGAATATTATTACATGAGAAAGGCTGACTGTTATAATATGTCATTCGTTTTATATAGCTTTTTTTCCAGCAGTCTATAATAGATATTGCGTGGATTTTTTAAATGCGTTGTACCCAGTAGATATATTCTATATTGTGATTATAATATTATATCATGATAAATTTGCATGATATATGCGAGTAAACATAACCAGATGAACCGAGCATGGATATTTGCAATTTCTTAAACAAAGTTGAGTATAATGGGGATGAAGTAAGCGAAGAAGAAAATGTATGATAAACATAAGTAAAAAAGCTGAAAAATCTGTTATGCGGGACAAAGGATGACAACGAAAAATAATAAACGTAAGATATACTTGAACAGCTTGAACTAAATATCGATATTCATAAAATGGTCTTATAATAAATTTAGAGAATCAAAATCGATAATGTATGAGCTTTCAGTATGACTAAGTATATTATGTTAGATTTATTTTAGTCGTATTACTTTAATTACTTACCTATTAAGGAATAGCAAATCCGCTTACTCTCTTGTAGATATTTTAACGAATTGTCATTATACATTCAGCTGACTCTATTCGAAAAAATATTCTTGTTCTGCATTATTGGATTTCCGTAGAAAGTTGACTGAGAAGTTAAGTGTTCAGTGGGTTTCATTGTTTCAGGAGAAAATGCAGGAAAATTGGCCGAGGGTGAAAAGCGTCTCGGTGATCAAATTCGTGCAATTTTGAAACATTATCAGCAAACTGACCCCGTTGGATTTCCCGGTGCCCCCATACCCGACCCCATGCCAGTACCGGACATGAAGCATTCATTTTCTATATACACGATGAACTTCAAAGAAATCAACGTCTATGGGCTTTCAAAATTCCGTATCGATAATATATTATCAGAACTGAAACTAATGCAGGTCGGTAGAGAATAAATGTTAAATAAAAATTGTAATTTCTGTGCAGACAGTAATAATTCATGAGAATGTAGGACAACGATTATAAAATATCTCAAATTCATCTGTTTCAGGTTTCGGTTTCCATCAGTATAGAGACTTTGAACATTCGCGGAATATACACGCTCGCATCTTGGTTTTCAAGTTCGAACGGTGATTTCACGGTAAAGTTAACCGGAGTGAAAGTCCAGGGAGTCGCCAGGTTGGAAGTTGGTACAGATGGAAAGCTGCAAGCACAGGATATTGACATGGACTTGACTTTCGACACCATAGACATGGACTTTAAGAATCTTGACTTCCTTGGAGCTGTCTTGCAAAGTGTTATTAATTCCGTTGGTACATTTATATTCGATAGTATCAAGCCCTTCATCCTTAAAGAAGTAAACACAAATATCAGGTAGAAATATAAATGATGATAATTTTAGTTCAGCTGTTATGAAAATTAGCATACATAATAATTAATTTGATTGATCGCAGGGGCGAAATTAATAAGCAAATATCTCAGTTACCACAGTACTTCCCTAATTCCATTTCGCCATTCGACATGGCAGTGGCGGAAGCACGCAAGCAGGTATCTCAGATGGGGTACGATCCTTATAGAATTAAAGATTACACCCAGAGCATAGGTATCTTCACAGTGACATCCTCTCATACGTGGGTCACTGGCTTGGCAAGTTTTTATCGTATGGGTAATATAACTGTCACCATGGAAGATGCCAAGGTAAGCTGTTCGAAGATCTATTATATTCTATTAATATTATTCAAACGATTAAACCTTCCACTTGCTTTAATTCAATTTCATGTCGCTAGGTATACGCACTGGTGGACGTTGGTACCCAAGAGATAGAAGGAAGGACTCACTGGGAGGTGAGCGTAATAGGTGGTGCATTATCAAGGGCAGGCACCGTGTCCTTCACCATCGACTATTTCAGAGTGCAAGTCAACCTGAGCCAACCTCTGGATACTAGGAAGCGAGCAACTTTGGAGGAGTTGAATCTCGAGTTGGGCAACATTCAGGCCAGAATTCACGGAGCTGGCACACTCGATTACATCATGGAAGCCAGCGTGAATATATTGCCAAATCTATTAAGGTCTCGCCAACTTTTGCCGTTCCTTAAAAGATATAGCATGCCAGAGAGCGTGATACTTTTAGAAAGTATTGATAGCAATCGATACTACCGAATATCTAAAAGGAACATCCGTGCTTTTTTATTCCCTTATGTCATTCTGGCTCAGATTATGTTACACAGCACAGACAGCACTTTGATAATTTCATGACAGACGCGTAACCCGAAAAAGTTTTTTCTTTCGCCCTGAGGTTGTTCTCCTGGGGAATAGATTAACCACACCACAGACCCTTCAAACGTTCCAGACGAACGAGTTCTCACGTTTCTTCGGTTTAAATTTTACGTTCAATCTTTCTGACGGTAGTCTTTCTTTAAGAGGAGCACACAGTCAGTAACTTAGATACGTTCATTGTTACCAGAGATAAATGTACGTTCAGTGCAACTTAAAGTTCGCTATTACGGAACGAGATAATTTTTCAGGGAGACTGCTCTCCGGGAACTATCAGTAATTTGTATTAGCATCACGGAGTAATACTCTGGATTTTTTTATCTTCTATTCAAACTTGTTGTTATAAGACCTGATTAAATTTTCCATCTTCCGATTTCCCGATTCATTACCTGATTGAATTTTTTGTCGAGTACTATTTGGACCGGGTATAGCTGGTGTATATTTTTTTTGTGAAACATGCAGACTGCACGTTAATATCCGCATACACTTCAAATAATATCTGTGTGTACGTAGTCGCGAAACTTTTCTGTCTTCTCTTTTTTTTTTGGTTTTGTATCCCTGCAAACATTACTGGTCGCAATCTGAAAAAAAAGAAAGTTTCCAATACTCTGCAATGTACTTTACTCGCTAGCCCGCTCGTTTTTGTTTGGATTTCTTGCTTTTGATTCTACTTAAAAGTATGTATTGATTTTAGGGTTTTTCTACTTGTTGCTGGCTCACTGTTATCCTGGAATCTGAATTGAATTGTGATGCGTTCGCAGGTACCAAATTATGGACGCTCTGGAAGGACCCATCAAGAGACGCATTCAGGATGAATTGGACAAGGTCGACGTTGAGAAATTGATCCATGAAAAAATTCCTGATATAGAGGAGAAGGCGAGATTCCTTCAGGGACTGCCTCCTGTCGATGACATTCTCTTGGAAGGACCTCCACCATCACTTCAAGATGAAGAAGATCAAGGACCCTTTTCCGAAAGCGAGGAAGAACGTGGACCATCGTAGAAATTCTTTAGAAATACGAGTATATGTCGTTATTTTGTTCTGCACAGTTGCAAGGAAAGCAAAAAATGAAAGATCATTACAGTAGATAGGGTATTTTAAAATTAGAAAATTCGACGAATATATCCATTGTATTATTCTCTTTTCTTCTGAATAGATTTGTAGATATTAATTATTTAAAATATTTCAATAATTTCGGATATTCTCTTTGAAACTCGTTTATTGCCTTCATCGTATATCCAAGCATCCATTTCATCATTCTGGAAAGTTTAAATATATGTGCATAGCTGCAAATTTTAATATAAATATATTTTTAATACAAAAATTTAATTAAAATTACATGCACTCACCGAAAGGTTAAAGTATCAGAAATTCCAGGTTGATAGAATTGCGCTTTCGTTATTATTCCCTTCTAAAGGAAGTATCAAACATCTCGAAATCCAAAAAGTATATCAAACAAATGGATACAAATTTATAAATTATAATTTGCGTAATGGAACGTTATACCCAATGGATATAAAATATTGATTATAGATTGTCTATTTCGTACATATCAACACAGACAATATCATACACACGCGTGCATATTCAAAAGATCTCCTCTCACGATCAGTTTGAGTTACGTATTAATTTTGCGAAAACTTCTATCATCGAGTTTACATTCAACGAAGAGTTCCATATAGCCTGAATCAATCTTCGATCTCGATATAAGAAAAGAGCAAAACTTCTCCTAGCCGATATTTTATTTAAATTAATGGAATCGTTTGTATCGATCCGACCTCCTTCGCCGTCTCGTTCCGCCCCCCAGACATGTTCATCCCCTTGACGGATTCTAAAAAGTTAGCCCGCGAAATCCGTGCCGTAAAACTAAAAAGATTTACCGGGTGAACTGAGCCACGCGAAGCTGAGCTCAGCCGTGAGGCAAAGCTTTTCCCAAGTACAAAATTCTACTACCGAATATGGATCTGGATCTAGATTTCGATCTGGTACAATGGAGAGAAGAACAATGCCTTGCTTATACCTTATTTTATATGTCCTTTCTAGTGAACAGACCCTCTAGAACCAGACCCTTTTTCTATCGAGTCATTTAGTTATCTGCCATCTTTCAAGATATTCCCTTTATACAAATACGAGTGGCTTTGCTCTATGTAAAAGTAGAGAGGCATTTCGACGCTAACTAAATGAGGGAGTTGAAACCTTGGACGAAGACGAGAAGCACTCTCTGAAATAATGGATTTAAGAATATAGAAACGTAGCATATTTTTCTCTGGAGTTTATAATCTCCTTAACATTCTTGGTTCGTCTAAATACGCAGGCCAAAGTTTAAACGTTGAGTGAAAACATTAAGTCAGCTACTCAGCTTGTTATAGTGTCGAGAACACAACAGAAAATGTAGATACATAATTCCATAGACATAAGGTCATGTGTAACAACTATGTATAAATCTATATCTATAGGTTCACGTAAGCCTGATGTAGTAGATATTGAAAGATTTTCTAGTGAGGATGGATCTGAGTCCAGCTAGAAATATATTCCCAGCAGCGCATAAAGCTTGAAATATTAATACGGCCAGGACCCACTTCAGTTTCAAGTCCATATCATGAGCGATTATTCCCTGGGAATTTTCCAGTATCCATGAAGACACTGGTAGAGCCATAACGAGAATGCATCTGAAATTTTTATTAAAGTCTTAAAAACGTGTAACGTAACGACAATAGATATTACACAGATTCATAATTAAATCTCTATATACATGTGACTAATTTCGAGAATTACGAAATTTTTATCTTAATGGATACGAGCAAGATAAATTCATATGGAAATTCAGAGTTATTCGAGTAATCAAGAGGAACCATTTATTTCTGTAGGAGGATTCTTAGCTGTATGGATAAGCAGATATAGAGGCACAGGTCCAAGTTAGGGAAGGGAAAGTTTAATGCGGTTTCGAGTGACGTAGAGCTGTGCCAGCTGGAAGAAATGAAAGGGAGAGAGAGAAAGAATGAAAATCGGAGAATGGGAAGCAAAAGATACGACGAGAGGGTGCGCTTAAGTTCGATAGCGGCTACGAGGGTAGTTTCCCGCGAGTGGTAGGTAGTTGACGTCAGTTTCTTTAAATGAAGAAGCTGCTTGATACGAGCAACGTAAGCCCGGTGGTCCCATATACGCAAGTAGTTCAGTTTACTGCCCATTCTTCAGACCATCTCCTTTGGCTTGTTTCACGTATTTCTCTACCTGCTGCTATTATTTTCTCTATGTGCGGTATACAACCCGAGGACCATTTCCTCCCTCTAGGGTCCAGCCTCAGGATAATTGAGTTTACTCACGGTATAGATGTTCTTTAGACATTGTTACATAAACGCTCCTCCGACCGGTCCACGACCCTAAGCCACACTCGTTCTCTAGCATCCTCCAGGATTCTCTATACACACCTACTTCATTTACCCTCTATGTATTTATATCTCTTCTTCTTTACCTTGGAGCAGGATGAAGCTTATGGCAAAATATTAAAAAAAAATCTATTGAACAACTTTTCTTATTGGACCAGCTATTTTTGCCAATGGAACTGGAGGCCAATATAAATCCCTGTGCTGTTAACTCGCAGTGTCTATAATACGAAGATGTACGTTTGTGTGGAAGTGTTATAAATTTTTGTGTAAAATTTAATACCTTGGGGAATTCTGGATCGACATGCTTCGTTACAGTGTTGAATGAGCTGCCTGTACGAATCTCACGGTAATTTTATATGGATCGTGTTTTTTTTTCATAAAATCAGATCATAAATGTAAACACTGGTTGGAAGTACCTGGAACTGATCAGAGATCGGATTTCTTTTCCTTTTATTTTTTTTATTCATTTTCTCCAGAAAATCTCCGGCTGTTAAAAATCCTCGGATCAAGTAAAATCACGATAACGGTTTCCTATAATAAGCAAGCCCGTATTCTGGTCAGTCTTTGGGATTTTGATTCCCCTTTACTCTCTCCATTCTTTCTCACCAAATCCGCAGCATCCTCTGCGGTACGATTCCACGAATACCCAATCCGATAAACCCTTCACCATTCGCATTAATTGGATCTCACCCTCGTCGAACATTGACCATATATCGATCAAGAGCATTTTCACGAAATGCAGAAGCTGCGTTTTTAAAAAATGAAAAAATTAAATTAATAATGTGTTACAATGAGCATATATACAGTAAAAGTAAGAAATCAAATGGTCAGAGTGAACGTATATATATATTAACATCCGTATATCCACGATGATAAAATGTAGCTTCAAATGCAACCGATTCGCATGGGGTGCACGTTGCATCATATTTTATGCAAGAACTTCCCAATTGAACTTTGTCCCAATGGCAGAGATCCAGTGTACCCAGTTTTACTCAGATGGCAGCTCAGTGCACAAGATCGGATAATTTATTCATAGTTCACTGGGATATCATAATCTCTCTGAGAGTCTATCGCGTCGCATCCCTGATATACATCGTCGAGTTCGCTTGGCCTAGAAAGTAAAAAGAAGAAAAAAAAAGAGTATATTATTGCGAAATTAGGGGTCGGGACAATTATTCATACTAATATCTCGAAAGCTCCGTGGGTTTTAGCTCGATTACATTTACAAGTGAAATGAAAGCGGCCCCGCCTCTCTCGCTTGGCTAGTGCTTCTGTCTGTACCGTGTGAAAAAAAAGAGAGAGAGAAAGCTCGCGAGAAATAAAACGTTGCAATTTATTAAAGCCAGAGTTTGATGGTAGGGGCAAACGATCTACCTTAGTCACACAGTTACAGGTTATCCCGGAGTGATAAAAATCCATGCGTTTTGGAGGTTAACAAAGCTAGTTTTTTAAATGGCAACTAGGCGAGAGAAAAGAGATACGTTGATAATTTACATAATTCCATTTCAAACACCGTAAACTCTATTGTTCATAGCCTTCAAAGCAAAAGAATTTTCTAATAGCGAACCAACGAATAATCTAGACATTAATTACTGCTGCTTAGGGTTCATTCATTCTACAGTCAGGAACGAATATTACAGTTCTTCACAAGTCACGTGACTATCTTCAAGTCCTCTTTTCTTCCACTAGGAACTTCCCACTAGTTGGCGAATATTTAGCCTCAGGGAACTAGTCTGTTCCCGTTTGTTAATGAAGCTCAGTTTGCTCATTCGTCATCCTTTCTCTTTCATTTCTATCTGATCCTCCATCTCTTTCTGATTCTCCTAGAAAAGATATAGAAAATTGACTACAATGTATTCCTTCACTTAAAATGTTTCTGATAAAATTAGGCACAGTCATTAGCACTCGAATCTCATAACGCGTAACACTTTAACCAGAACTCGGTTAAAAGGTTAAGAGTTCAAGGTGTTTCGTCCGCGAAGCAGCATTAATCTCGCAGGACGAGCAGGATAAAGTTTTTACTTGAAGAGGCTATTGTCTGACCAACTCCGTATGCCAGTAGTTGCCTCGAGTTTTGCTCACCGCTCGAAGTAGAATCGAGAACGACGTCGTATATCTCAAGTTGTGGTGTTATGGTATGTACCAAGTCATTATTCTCTAGTATACTATTCTAGTTATATAATTTTATTAATTTCTATAGACACGCATTCATATAGGATCCAATATTTTTACCACCAAGCAAGAAGCGATAAACGTCGACAAATTGTATTTCCGACTGACGATTTTTAAATTATGAGTCAACTCGACAGCAGCCGCCATTAGATTTCGACAGATCTAATTCCCATCTTGATTTCCGTCCTCTGGAGAATAACGTTTGGACATTACCGATAAGTGCTCTTGTGCCTGTAGGATACAAGCAAGGATTTCACAGGACTTTTGCGCGGAACCCTCGTCCATAGAATAGGAAATACTTGACACCGTTCGATGCTCCCATTGGCTGTATGCAAAGACGTATATCCCTAGTGCGGTGAAAGGTTCTGTTGGCTATATTCATTTATACGGTTAGGTTAGGTTGGTAGGAACTGTGTGAATTTTCGGTGAATACGTGTATTTACAGTTGAAGGCTTTTTAGAGGAACGCATGACCGGTCGGTAGGCGGATTCTAATTTCTATGACGAAAACCGAGATAGACGTCGACGTCGGGTTCTTTGAGGTTATGGGTTCTCTCGGGCCCTACGGTCTTTATCAAATATGAAATTTCGTTCCGAGGGTATTAGCTGTAGGTGTATCTATATCCAACGTGGAAAATTAAATGATATCAGCGCGAGTGAAAGGCGAGTACAATGTATTTAATATCATTTCTAATTTATATGGCGAAATAAGTTATGACTCTAATGAATATTTTTTTATCGGCGGTCAAACTAAGGTAATTTACTCGTTAACGTTATTTTTTATCATATGCGAAAATTGCCTTTTATATATATGGCCTACTGTAGTATTATTAGTTTTGAGAGCTGTCATAAATGATTAGTCTGACACTCGTAGGTCTTTTATGGCCTTGTGTATAATGACAGTAGGCTATAGTACTGGTGTATAAATATATTATTTATAATGCTATTCACCAAGTGATCTTTTCGTGGGGAAAGGGTAGAGCTTAACGAGATTAATGTCAAGACACGGAATGGGAAAGTAGCTGCAACAAAAGGCTTTGATTTCAATTATTTTAATCAATGAAACATCTCGCAATTCCTGAATGTTGTTCTCGCTTCGTCATCTCTTTTTCTCTTCCTCCCTTTCCCTTCATTTTCTATCTATCGTTCTCAGAGCCTCTTTTTCTGCAATCTACTTCGTCCAACTGTCGATTCGTTCAGCAAAAGTTGTACGACTAGTAATCGAATCGTAGGCACCTCATTTGAGAGCGAGTACCACCTGCCTTATATATGTATATGCATGATCTGTAATAAAGGGAAGAGGGTACACAGCTCTCCCGAAATTTCTAGATAAATAAATAATCTTCCTAATGGACGTTTACGCGTACAAGGTAGAACGTAGGGATTCCATGTTATGACTCGTTTAATGAGGTTTGGAAGAATAGCTACGAGGTATAAAAATCCTTCCAGCGGCCAAGTACCAACCTCTACGAAATAAAATTACCATACGCACAACGCGTATCTTTCAGTTTTGTTGTCGCTTCATGGAAAACTTCGTATGCCTTTCTTTTTCCGTGATATTCCTTATTTTAGAAAAAAAAGGGAATTCGAAGGGAAGGGACATTCGATGGACATTAGGGTCGAGTTACGGCTTATAACATACGACAAAGAAGAGTCGGCTATCGGGCTAACGGTGTTTCAAGGTAAGAAAAGCGCCGACGCGACGCGGCGCGTCGCGGCGCCCAGTCTCGCGCGACGCTTCCCATCAGTGCACGTTCACCCGACAAACCAGTCGCTTCGAGTTTACGCGCTTTCGTTACGACAGTCTCATACTCGCAACGACGCCGGGCGTGAAGTGAATTTTATTATGGGATTTATAATTTCAATTGATATCAGTATCATTTTATTACCCAATTTTCCATGAGCGAATCGTGACAATTTTTTCTTTCAGAATTATCGTAGAAGTTAGTATCTGCTTTCGATTGATACGAGGCTTGAGAAAATGAAAAAAAAAGTTATCGATAAAATCTATAATTACAATCAACCTATCGAATATATTTTATACAATAATTATAATTCTTTTTAAATAAAGCACACGATCACACATGCCATTCCTATAAATCGTCGTATTCCATTCTCGCTTAAAAATCATAAAATATTTTCATTCCCTCAATTTCCTACAGCAAACTACAGCGTTTCGGAATTAAAAAAATTTTACGAACACAACAAAAAATTCGGTCGTTAATTATTTTTATCGATATTCATTAAGCTTTACTTACGTATTCACTCCGCCATTATATACAACACTGGATATCGTTCAACGTGTATTTCGAATCGTACAGCATTGCGGTTCTATAACATATAACTGATTACGGCAGAAGTCCGCATTACGATATTACCAAAACGTACAATTTCGAAATGCTGCATGCAATTTCAAGGGTAGAAATGTCCTGACGCTTTATGGTACGTAATTCAAAGTACCGCATTGGCTGTACCAGCAAACAAACAAACCGTTGTGTAAAGTAGCTACGAGGTCACCCGTTAGATACGAGCTTTATTTTTATATTTTTCTCTCTCGCATCTCCGACGTGGTCGGAAAAGAAAAAGTCGAACGTCTTAACGAAGTTTTGCGTCAACGTGACAGTTTTACCGGTTACTCCGCTTAAGCCGTCTCTCTGGCTAGGACGAGTCTCTAATCGAGCGCGAAAGCCAGAATATTCAAACACAAAAGGCACTGTGATCGTGCGCGTACCAGAGTATACACATATAAACATAAACAGAGTATTTCAAGAATGTAGACTACCAAGAAATGCATACTCGTAAACAATAGAAGAGAATGCACTCGCACTCCGGGAGAATCCACAAGTAAAGAGTACCAGAGTGAAAACAAGTATTGACTTCCGTTTCGCAGAGTCCATGAAGTTCTGAATTGAAATGTAATGGTCCAGAAAGTAATAGCAATTATCAGTCAAATGTATCGAAATCGTTATAATCCACGCGATTGACTCGGATCGTGAAATTCAATTGGATAGTAATTAATAACCCGTGAAAGACCAGAAGGGGAAAGCGGGTAGAGGTTGGAGTGGGGGAGAAAGGACTAGAAGAAGAAAAAAAAAGACGGCGGGACTTGATTAATTAAACGAAAATGAGAGTTCCGCTTGTATTTTTGGGGGGAATTGTGGTATTGTCGGTCGCGGTCGCAAGAGCATTGTCCTGTGTGTGCTCGCCATTGGAATGTGATCTTCTTACCGACGAGGACTGTCCTGGCGGTCTGACATGGGATCCCTGCAAGTACGTGTAATAATAATAATAATAAACTAAATTGATAAGAAATGGAATACAGAGCTGTGTAGAGAAAATAGAATAGAAAAAATATATATATCTTGGTAAACTCGTATATTTCATCCGTATTGTATCCCCTTTGATTTTCTAGGATTCACAGAAGAACTTATGGTCCTGTCGTATATGCGCGAATTGCTACCGATAAAGATTTAGGGTTACGCTGATCGTTCCTTGACGTTATTGCCATACCCTAATATCATCATCATTCCCCTTGCTGGGTTTTCTAACTATGGAGTGAAGGATCGAACCCTGGATAGGTCAGACGGTTTCATTTGGTCAGGGCTGTATATGCCTGTATTGATAGATGGGTTCTTGGGAAATTCAGAGTCAATTAGGTAACCTCGAATTTTTTGTTCTGTAATGTTGGTAACCTTGATTTTGTGTATCGTGCTAAATAAATTTGGATTTTTTAATAGACAAAATTACTGGTTAACGTATATAACTGATATTCAGTATTAAACGTCGTTCGAAAAATTTTTCTTATTGTCTTGATCGATCAATTTTTGTATTTTTGTACGCTATTGTACTTTCTATTGAGAATCTTGTGTATTTCTGATTTGTTACTTTTATGGTTACACGCGATAGTTCTTATAGTATACTTGGAATGTTCTATGTAAGCGCGAATACGACAGTCAGGATGTATAAATTCTTCTTATCCAGTTCTCGTCTAGTGGGGGATTGGGGGAAGAAGAAAATTCCGGGATTTCACGTAGACGGAAAGAAAGCCAAAGTGTGGTTATAAGTAGGAGACGGGAGCAAAAAGTCTCCTCGCCCAGGACACCGAGAGTCGACGACTTTAAAAGGATTTTCCACGATTCGAATGTGAAATTCGTTAAAATCATTCCGTGAATTCATTTCGATACTTTCGAGATGAATTTAATGGCCACATATATATACGAATTTTATATTTTTATCCTTCGCAACCCGCGACTAACTACTTTGCATATGAATTTTTAATTACGCTATGGCTGATTAGATTAGACATCGATACAACACGAATAGAACACCCTGTATGAATAATGCATGAATGAGGGTTTCCAACAACTGTATGAATAAGGGTTTCAATATTTCATGATACGTGCATAACACTGTGTTTTAGATACAAATATTCCGTTCAATTAATCGTACTGAAAGTTACACCGTGACAGGTGCACATTTCGTATTGTTGACAAAGAGTTGAAACGCGTTCATTGATGTTACAGATGAATGTTGCGGGTTATATAATATTTGGTACTGGGACAAAATATATCTATAAATATACACGTAACGACGCTTTATGAATTTACAACGTAATCGAAATATCAATATGGATATTAACGTGAAGGGGTGACAGGCTAAAAAGTGTTTTATTGAATAAATAGTTAAAAAAAATTACTCTCGGGCATACAGAAGGAGGTCATTTAAACCGATTGAAAAAAAAACATTGTTTTCACTCACGTGTGTATACGTATCGTTAATCATTCCATCTGTTCCTGAACTATTACTCAACGGAAACGTCTAGAAGAAAAACTGGAGCGTGGCTTAAATAAGAAGTTCGTCATGGGAATAAAGAATTCACTTAATAGAGCCAAAATCCATTTCTCTTTTTCAGGTGCTGTAAAGTGTGCGCGCGTGTCGAAGGCGAACCCTGCGGCGGTCTTTTTGGCTTTTCCGGAAGTTGCGCAGTCGGCTTGCAGTGCGTAATCAGGAACTTGCTGGACCACGCACGCGAAGTCGACGAAGGCACTTGCACGAGTGAGTAATGAATTTTATCGAAAAAGTTTCGTTTACGAATAAAAATGGACTTTTACTCGCGCGATATTATCCGTTAAAGACTCCAATTGATTCACGTAGTACGTTCTAGCACGAGACTTACGACGCGATGCATTCTGGGACGTTTGCCAAAGTTCGCTAGCCGCCCGCCAGGTTCGCTAGCGAGCAGCAGATTTTACAATTTAAACTATAGCCTATACCGTAACACTGCCGTGGCTGTACCTGTGAAATTCAAGTACGTATACGTACGTACTTACGTACACGGTCGTGCATTTTGCACGTAGAAATCCTGAATTCATCTCAGTTGCCGCGTATAACCCATTCCTTTTGGACTGGATGAACTGAAATCTTTTTTTTTGCCCTGACCCCCGGTGTATCTCGATACAGCGTAACTGCTGTTACAGAAACTCTAGCCGGATTACTGTAAGCGGGTAAGTTAGTTTCACCTGGGATAAAACCCTGATTATAGGTCGTATATACATATATATTGTCTTTCATTAACTTAATGATACAAAACCCCTATGTATTTATCAAAGCCACACTCGATTTTCTTTTTAATACCTTTCTCTCTCTCCTTACTCTGGTCTCGCTCTAATTTTATCGCCATTTCCTCGTACCTATATACCAACCCTACACCGATGCAGCTACGGCTCAATGAGATTTGTCAAGTTCTGTAAAATAAAGTTCCCAGGAGAAAAGTTCTTTCATCGAGCCACGAGGAGGGAACCTCGTTACTGAATCGTTCGGTAGTTTCAGTAAATACGGAGTCGATTCGAACGGCGTGGCATTCTCTAGTGAGAAATAGAAGAAAGAAAATAATTGAAGCAGTCAGAAAAAATCTCTCCCTCTTTGTCGCTGACAATCGCTCAACGCCTTTTGTGTCAGTTTCAAGTTTGTTTCTTGAGGAAGAGAAAAAAAAAACATCGACAAGATTTTCCCGAAAAAGCTACGAATTCTTTTCTCTGACGTCAAAGACGGTGTTGAAGTTTGAGAAGGTATAAAAAATTGCTTTGAAAGTAATATTCTAGTGGCATCCGATATACGTCTGGCGTACAGGATGCCAACTTGCATCCCCGAAATCTGCGCATCCCTTATGCAAATATATATTTGTGTATTTTTATAGCCCGTAGTTTTGCTGCGGCACGTGTACACTGATTTAGTATATATGTATATGTGTGTATATATATATATATATAAATACAGCAAATAGGCATTTTCTACTAGCGCCCCCCCCCCCCCAGCTGTGTTAAATAACATGCCATGGCTGCTTTAAAATTAATTTGCCAGCGTGTCCGTAAAAGCGGGACAGATAAGCTACTTTGAACGCGAACGGCGTTTGCCGCCGACGGTAATTTATGTCAGTATAAATCGTATTAGGATTTTCAACGCAGCAGCCGGGCACTGGGGCACGTATACTTTTCCCAGAGAAGATCGGGGATGAGCGTTTCTTATACAAGTCGCGCGGCAGTCCCTCCCGAGGAGCCTTCCTTGCTGGACACCTAGATGGATCGAACCAACAACGACGGATTTATTCCCCAGCGGGATTCTCCTAATTGGGATATATTAATCCGTGAAAGATATTGCCGGCATCGATCAAAAAAATCAAGAAAAATAATTGCGACCCCCCCAAGCGCGTGAAGGAAGAAGCGCGGCGAGAGGTTAACTGGCTCGTTGATTACGTTAAGTAATAATTGAAAAATGGAAAATTGTTCTTTTTTTTTAACTTAATCACGTATATTTCCAGGGGTAGGAGTAGGTTTCGTCCTTGAGTAAGTTTCATTTGATTTCTTTTTTATCGATTCGTATCCAACCCCCAACTTGGTAGAAAGCTCCGTTTCAAGGTAAAACACTGTATGTATATGAATGTAGGTTGATACTGTGATTGATACAAGGATGCATGGGTAGGGTCTAGGGAAGTTTTTGATTCGGTAAAATTGAATGATATTGACAAATTAAATGTGATATATGTTCATCGTACGTATTGATTACCAGGCTGCGCTATTGGCTGTAAACTGAAAATATTCGAAGTAACGAGAGAGAGATGGGACTCTACTTTTAGAATTTCGATGTTTTCGGTACCTCGTGCGAGTGCGAGAGAGCGCGACTTATGAGATCTTAGATGGGTAAGAGAGAGACATACGTATGCTAGTTTCGAATCGTCAAAGTTGTCACTTTGTCGATTTGTCTATTCAACGGCTACAATCGTACCTTGACGCTTGACGTAGTTAATAAATCTTCTCCTTTTTTTTTGTAACACGGTACAAGGAAGCTAACAGGAAAATTACTTTCGTTCGTTCGTCGCCCTTCTCTTTACGATGCAAACGTAACTCGTAAAGCCTTAAGCCCGGAATATGAGGATGTAGATATACATATATCGAGTTGACAAACTCCACCTTGAGGACGCCGTGCTTCGGGGATCCCTAAATCCGATCAAGAAGCGGAAAATTTGTTATAAAGTCAATTTCACATGTAACTACCTATGCCTTGTAGCCATATGTAATATACGTAAGGGCAAAGTAGCTGCTATCACGTAGGTACGTATATAGGATATATACATACGGGATGCGGTCATAAGCGAGATGCCGAAATTGCTCGGTCGCATTGTCGTCCGCATGTAACTACCGGAATCGATATTGGAAGGACGACGGAAGTGAGCCAGCGTCCACGGCTGATAACCTGCAACAAGGCTGGTTCAGATTTATCGACGAGTGCTCGTGGGTTAACTACTCTGCGGTTGTTTTCGTTAAATCACTATACCCGGTCGGCCATTCGAAAACGATCGTGCTCGTGTAAACCGTCCGTGGCGTCAATGACGGATCGATTTGGCTACCGGTCGTTTCAGTCGAAGAGACCAAATCTTCACGTTAAAATTACCACGGGATATCGAGAGGGTCATGCAAGTCAGAACGGCCTCCGCGAAAGATTCTTTCGGACTGTCGCAGAGGCTGGTTTTGCATTCCGGCGACGGAAATAGAGAAATGGGGTAAAGGACTGTTTGAGAATCTCAAGAGAAACATTCTGCACTGCGGAAAAGAATGCATCTCGAAAAAAAGGCAGTGTTGGTACCTTTCGTTATATTGTTATTCCGTGCGACGATGTTTGCCCCTTCCTTGTCGGCATGGAGGCGCATCGAGTATACCGGGTGGGGTGTTTAAAAGGTGTACAAGGGCTTGCGTACCTATGCAGTTCTATATCGTGTATATATACGTGTTACGCAACCACTGCGAACACCTTGAGAAGCGGCTGTGTGTTGAATCCGTACGATGTTCGTTGACGTTGAGATGGCTGCGCTCTGCACGCTCAGTATTCATGGAATAGCATGGGTTGGCCATGGAAGTGAACAAATTAGATTAGCCATCTGATGTTTACATTAAAGTCGAGCCGTGGAATTTATTCAAAAGTTCTATCCATGGATTTTGCCTGACCGTGTGGATCGTGTCAGTTGTTCCGATTGTCCCCCCACGCCTGGGTTAATTCAACGATTTCGAAGAGAACGAATGGTAATGGCTTGAAAAGGTCTCAGGGCCGTATTATAAAGGTTGTATGGCCCCCCGGGTGTTTCTATCGCGAATTTGAAAACTCTCTCTATACGCGGAATGCGTACCACTCGGCACGGTAAGAGGGTGTCCCTGGTTCTTATCGAGTAAGTTGGCCAGTAAGGACAGACGTTCGACCCCTATAGACATTACGAGGAGGTCCGAAGTGAGGCTGAGGTCGTCCGGCAAACACTGGGGGAATTTTCTTCTATGTAGTAAAACCGATGATCATCTTGAGAATGGAGGCTGGTAGGGTCCATTGAAATGAGTCAAGGGAGCTTTCGCGCGAGGTGGCTGCAAAGGGGGAGGAAGTATTTGAATGGTTCTGGGATCTATTATTTGGGAATTCTTATATGACGTTATCGGTGTGTTTTTAACGGGACTGTACCAAGGAATATTAATGACGAAAAGGCTTCGTTATTGTGTTGCTGCGCAGGATAATGAAAAAAAATAAATGCTCGTAAGTTTACGAGGTACGTGGTATACGGATTGTGTATGAAAGTTTTATTGGCTCTCTTTGAGAATTGTTATTTCACTTTAAACAAGGCTGTAGCTGGTATTTCGTATACGCGTGGAATTGTTGACAGATTTTATTATGTAGGAATGACTGTGTTCCCGTGGCTTCTTGAAAACCCCTCGTGATACCTCAAGGTTCTTTTTTCTTTCTTCTTATTCGCACGAATGAAACTCGGATCGTGGAATCTTTTTATTCTTAACTTTGATATTTATTCCGCGAGTCAACTTTCCTATTATGCCGCTACAAATAACGTGTTACCGTAGTGTCGCATCTCCGACAGTCGTCTCGATTAAAATTCTTAAACTTTTCTTTACGTCCAGTAGCGGAGACGTCGGGGGATCAAACGCGCGTCCGTCGCACTTTGAGAATACTAACCGTCGCTAGGATTCTCTTCGTAAACTAGAGGTCTGCCAGTCCCGTTTATAGATAGTTGGAAAACTGCTTTTCCATGAAATTAATTGCGGTTGCTCGTTTCTCTTTCTAGCTTATTCTTACTTAAAATACTCGTCTTTATCCTTTTTCTATCTTACTTTGTCTCTTTGGATTACTTTGGCTCTGTCTGTCTCTCTCTCTCTCTTCCTCAGTCCGCATTCAAAAGAAGCGTCGTAACCTTAATGAAATCTCAGGGCTGCGCGACATTTTCAATCGGAATTAACTTGGCAACGACGTCTGAGATTACCGAAGGGGTGGCGGGGGGGATGGTATTATTTCTACCCTTAGAGATGCAAAACTATAAAGTGACGTGGCGGTTCAAGATGGCCGACTCTAAAGCGGCAGATGCGACTCGACCAGCTGGCGTCTTATCGAGTCAAAGGTATATTAAGGACATAAGAAAGAGCACCGCAATATTATGGAATACCCGCGAAGCGTCCCGACGTCGGGTAAAGAAGGGGGGAAAGGAGGCGAAAGAATTATTCCGTGGAAAGTAAAGGGCAACAAAAAGAAATTTAAAAAGGGCGAAAGAGAGAAACTGGTGCGAGCGTCGAGTTCCGTGGGGCCAGTCGGTTTCATTAAGATGATTTGTTGTGGAAGGTGGTTTTCGGCTGCGGTGACCCCGACACGTCGCGGCATTCTTCAGCCACCACGAGGAAAAGCTTCCGGCCCCTAAATTACAATGATACCATTCCTGAATTGTAGACTGTGCCGTGGAAAAAAAAAATATTCAATTTTCTTCACCTCATGAATATACCTGATCTTTTTGGATGGAATACTTTCATCTTTGTTTGGATTAAAACAATTTTTTTATTAACAAAAAATTTATAAAATTATTACGTCACTGCTAAGCACGCCTCTGCTCCGCCCCTTGTACTTATATCGCAAGCTTGCGTTAACGCGGCTATTTTGTTACTAATTCGCCGCGAAATTCGGTCCCTGGTAAAACGGCTGGAAATCGGAAACGTGAATTGAAAACGAAACTCGAGGCTTTTCTGGAAAGAAGTGAGGCGTCGAGTGGATAAGGCTCGTCCGGTTCATTTGTTTCCTACGGTCGAGTTTTCTCAGGCTCCTAGGAGGGTAACACAGCATGGACGAGCTCAGAGGAGGCGTCTCGTTAAGCAGGAAGCGAACCTAAGAAAGGCAAAGGGTATTACGTAAAAGCGTATCATCTCTTTCATTCTTCTCCATTTTATCCTTCTTCGACGAAACGTTACCTTTCTCCGTAAAAGCTAAGTAGATACAGTACGGGTGGGGCACGAATACACGGCAGAGAAAAAGCAATCGCTTTGCACAGCTTTTGATAGATCAGAAACTTTTAGGAATCACCGGAGACACGGGTTACGTGCCAATGCTTGATATCCTTATCAGGAACGCGATTGGCTGTCAGAGTGTGAAATTTGTGTAAAAAATTTTTGTCAACGACTTCGCGATCATTCGAATCTGACGATGCGATTATTCCGTATGCGCAGTAGCGCACTGCGCAGCTCTCGCGTTAAGACGGCGGAAATGAAATCTCTGCATTTGACAAGTGAAAAAGGTAAGTGCAGAGGCAGACGGCGGGAGTCTTTTGTTTTTTAATAAGCAGGGAGCCGAGTCTTTAGTCAGCCGAAGCTTTGCCGAGGGCTTGCATATTTCATCGGTACAATTACCATCGACCGAAAGCTCTTGACGAAAAATTTGAATTTTTCATGTGTACCGTTACCTTTCCCGCCAATTTACCCTACATTCTGTATTCGGTAGACTGCGATGGACGGATACGCGAGTACGCGATATTATCGTCGTTTTACAACGGGATGCTCGGCCGTGTGGATGCGCATTGAGCTTTCGAGTAAAAAATTAATGAACGATGACGCCAACCGACCGAAAACCACATCCCTGCGTATCATAAACTGGGGGAATATCGAAGATCATATTTTGCCAGTCGGATTTTATGAAGTTCATTCGAATCCGTACCCGCCGTATTTAATGTAAACGCCGGGTATAGCAGTTTCTCTTGGGTCGAATAAAATTCTGTTTCTTTGAGCACTTTAAACGATCGCGTTTGGATACTTCGTTGTGCTTGCTGGTTATCAACGTACGTGTATATACGTATATGTTCGATATATATGATCTTAAAGAAAATTTGCGTTAGGCGCACGGCAGATACGACGTTGAAATATTCATATAGAAAATCGAGCACTGTATACAGTCTTAAGTAAATTCTGGTAAGCCTGTTCCTGTATACCGTAAAACCCGCGTTTTCATCCTGCCTCTCTGGCGCTCGTGCAAAATGCCGGCTCACTGCAATCTACCACGTGCACGGATACGTCGGACGATTTTTCAGACGCCTTTAAGGTACGTCCACTGAGAAAAGGTGCCTTTGATAAAAGCACAAGCCTTAAGGAGGTATAAACGGTGCTTTTACATTAAATTGCACCTCGAGTAGCGCCTATTGTGCGTGCGTGTTATTTATGGAAATCGGAATACAATGTATTGACGTTACGAAAAAAAAAAAGAAGCTTTATCTGAAATTCTTAAACGTTTCGTAATACGCGCGAATCTACCGAAAATTATGAAATTAAATGAAGCTTCGAAGATCGCGTAATAGGAATAAAGCGACAACGGTCATGGGATCTAAAAGTTCGACAGATGAACCGAAATGGATGTTCTTTTGGAAAGTAAAAATGTATGATATGAGAAAAACATTTTTTATCTAACGTGCTTAAGCAATTTACTGAATAATTGTTCGCGCAAAGCGGTTTCGTCACTGTGCAAAAAATACAAGGCAGACAAAAATCGCATTTCGCTTGGACGGTCCTTGAAAACTTAAAGTCTCCCCGAGGATCGATCCACCTGTTTACCAAGTATCGCCGCTTACCTTTATCCAAGATGTAAAACCCTACTCTGTATTTAGTTGTATGCCAAGTGTATGTCTATATGTACAATACACGAGTACCAACCCTTAGTCCTAGGTGGAACAGAGGGTATAGCGCGTTTCAGGATTTCCGACTCGTTAAAAATAACCAACATCTGCAGTACGGTAACAGTGGGACTTGGAAGGTTGTAGACGTAAAAATTAATGTCGCGTGTTAACAGTAGCACGTAGCTGGTTTACCGTTTCAGTTGGCAGCTTTACGAGGTAAGAGAGGCGAGAATATTTTTCTTTGATTTTGCCAGGTTATACGCGCTTTAACGTACGTAGCACGCTTTGCCGTACGTACGTACGCTTTTCATGGGGTATTTTTAATCTTTTGGAAAATTCACCGAATCGCCGTTATTTGAGGTAAAGAAGGAAGAAAAGAAAAAGGAACAAAAAAAAGAATGTTTATCGTCATTCTTATAACGACAGACTGTGAAACAGGTAGCCCATTTGTCTACCTACAAATTTTCTAGGTGATAAAGAAAAGGTGGAATAAAGGAAACAGCTCGAGGAAGATATAAAGGTTGGAAAATGTTGAAGAAAAAATGAGTGAAACCTCTCGGGACATACTTTATAGTTACCCATCTTCTCTCCATTATGAGGAAATGGTAAGGCGCGAAACTTAATAGGTATAGTATATATATATATTTTCTTTTACTTTGGCTTATCTACTTTCTGTACTTGTAGATGACTTCTGATAATCCTGCTGCCCGATAACGAACCACGAGGAACTTTGATCCTGGATGATACCAGAGCAGAAAGAATTTTCAAGAGAGAGTTGGAAGAGTCAGTCGTCGAACCAAGGGAAGTCGAATCAGTCAGGCGATGGACGGACACGCTGGGCAATTACCTCGCTGTCACACGGTTCAGAAGCTTCTTCTTTCTCTGGGAAGAATTAGTGGGAGAGTGAGAGTGATAGGCAGAGAAAGAAATACTAAAAAAGTTTCCTGTCTCGCTTAAGACGAGCACAGCTTAATTATATGTCAGAAGCATGAAAATGTCAGGATTTTTCAGAGCAAAGAACTTTTGTATGCGAACGCTAGGATTTTGCTCGTGCGCGCATATAAGTATGTGTCTTCGGCGAGGCTGGATGCTGCGTGTGGGACATATTTCCAGGACTCCTATAGAGTTTGATATAATAATGGTAGTACGAGAGCACAGGACAGAAAAGAAAAGGCCGGTGGACATGTTGACGGGGGGAAAAAAAAAGATAAAAAAATATAAAACAGAAAAATGCACAGCATGCTTTTCTAGGTAGAAAAATGAACAGAGGAGAAACGAGTCAATCCCACGGTTTGGACATTTAAATCGCGCTTTGTACTATCGAGATATAGTGGCTCTCTTGAATGACGTATAAATCCTGGAGAACTATATTAATGGTACACGTATATGTATATGGTTGTAGAAAATAGAGGAAACAAAATATAAAGCTGATTACAAGATAGAAATCGCATATAGGTATATCGATTTTGTTTTGAAGCTACTTTTAGTTTGTAACCAATATAGTTTATTCCGTATCTTTACATAGGTTATCAGTGACTTGGACATTCTATGCTTGCATATATGTATACACTGACCACGTATGCTCACTGGACCATGGATTATTCAATGAGCCATTATTAACGATAACCGATCACATCTTTCTGAGCGATGACCATATATAACGCAGTGCTCGCGATTCATTATTAAAACGTAGCACGGATTTAATTTTAGGTTAGGTACCTCCAACGCTAGGTATTATGGTTGACGGTAATAATTCATCGATATCTTGAGAATGATAACTATCAGGAAAATTGATTAGAGCGAAGAGGGAATATATTCGTTTTATAAAAAAAAGGAGTGGTTCGGCTCGACGTTTCACGGTTGAAATTGTAAGTCCTGGTGGGACGTCAGTGGCTGCGTTGGGTACTTCCTATCCCAGAAGGTCGTATAAGGGTGAGCGCTAGTTTGTCAATGTCGGGCAACAAATCTTGAGAATAGTCTGGGACTCCTGGTGGTGGGTAACGTTGGGTATACCGTCTCTTATACACTTGCGCTATGGTAACATTGAGAAAGCTAGCTTCGCTGTAGTAGGTGTGTGTAAATAGAGAAGTGCACAGTTTGTTGGTTATGTACAGTGAAATCGCGTATTCTCGATACTACGTGTGTATCTGGAAACGTAGAGAGGTTAGGCAGCAGACCGCCTACAGAATGAATAGTACCACCGTACGCCACTAAACCACCAATAGCGCTGCCAGCGCGGCCACAAGCACCGCCGCCATTATCATTACATTCCAAACAGTCTCGAGATGCACATTCCGACCACGTAAACTTAAGCCGTAGGATTTATTTTGTTTACGTTCATTACGAAATCTCTTGTTCGCCGTGTCCATTGATTACTTTGTTTTTCTCTATGCTGTTCCAGGGCTTTGTGGGTAAGTCGTTATTTACTAGGTCTGTAAGTAGCTGCATTAGTTCGAAAGGTGGAGGAAAAGAGGTTACGTCAGGTCGTGATGGTTGTGGTTGGATCGCAGCTTCGGTATAACTCTGCGAGACGCACAGGATGTCCCTTGAGAGTTTTCATCTTAAAAATCGATCCATCCTCATCAAGTTCTATTCCAGTCTGTCGTGTAGTGGATACCTGACTATCTTCGAGGCTTATAAAGTCGTCGCCAGAATGAAACGAGGCTTGTCCGAGGTATAGTATATGTATAGAGACGTAGCAAGCTGATCGTTTAATAAAAATAAATTGTATAACCAAGAACTACCAGCAGAGTAATACGACTGACTGTCCCTTCAGTATTTACTGTTCCTGGAGCTTTTTCATACTCATTTACGTTTACTGGCGCTTCTTCCTCTTGCAGATAAGGGGCACGGTCTTTATTTACTCTGATGCGACGCTGCTGCCTGACGTGGCTTTGTATACGTGGACTATTTGACTGTACGAAGCATGGGCAAGTACGAGTGGGGTGTCTTTTAAGGGGATACTCGACATTAAATGTATTCCGGAAGTGCGTCTCTTTGTGAATTGAAAGAATTCATAAATTTTCATACAGCAGGGCTGCATTAAATATCGCTGTAACAGCGGAATCGATTTCGGAGCTCGTCAACGAGATAATAAATAATTTTCCACGACGCGATGAGAAATACATTCAATTCATTCCCAAGCATTCCCCGCGTCTGTTCGAGTCGCTATACCAAGAGTGAGTTCTTGAAATGCGATCTTTGGTATTCTGATTGCCTTAATAAAATAACCTGAAATCGCTTCGATATAAATTACCTTGGGAATTTCTGGCGTTAACAACTATCCCTCTTTTTCGTTCATTTCGACGTCTTATCTTCTATCACTCGCGGCTGTCGATTCTCACAAGTATCATGCAATTTGTGTACTCGGAATATTTTCGTTTTAGGCCTAATGAAAAGCGAGAGCCAGGAAGAAAATTTCATTCTCGATGAAATATTATAACAGCCACCTGAACACAATACCGAGGAGTCCCTTGATGAGCCTATAGTCACCATTTTCAACAAATCCCAGCTGAACATGCTAATCGGCCTGCATTACTGTATTATGGCTAACCCAAAACCCAACTCTGAGGGATGCTCGATCAATTAGTACACACTACGTATACGTGCTAATTAGAAAATTAATTATACCTTGTGATAATTCATAATCATTCATTATACATGGGAATCTGTACGTAACTATGGCAATGCTTCTGGGAATGAAAATAAGAGAAAGGTAGTTTTATTAATTATTAACAGTCAAGCAAGCTGTATCCACTTGGTATATAGTCACTGTAATATTCTACTGTGTCTAATTTTATATATATCTGCACAGGACATCAGCCAACTTCTCCTATAACTACAGACTACCGGTTGGCTGTAGTTTCCATTGTCAGCCACTATTCAAGAACACTCACCCACTTCCGGTTCGTCCATTGACTCACTTCTCACGTCTTAATACACAAAACTACTGGCGTTTTACCTACCAAATCCATTGAAGCGTCGACGAGCGCCGTAATGGGCAGCCATTATACTTCACACCCAAGAACCAGTTCGTCATCGTCCGTCGCATCGCTTGATAATTATTTATCGCAGACTAACCGAGAATTGACGAATAATTTATAAATATAACGTAATTTTGTGATACTACGTAATAATGGCATTAAGATTTACGAATCTACCTGAAGATATTTTGTGCTTAATTGTTTCTAATGACATATACGTCGTGTAGATAAATGATGAACGCTTGGAATTTATGCTAATCGATTCGTGACGTCAGTGTCCGGCAAATGGGGATCTTGAAGCACAGTATCAGCTTGTATCCTATAATAAATCGACTGTAGGCTAAGTGTAATGTAATTTTTGAGGAATTTATATGCCTTGTAGCAGGTATATATTTACTTGCAGGTGTACCTATGTGCTTTAGTTTTATTCGTACGTACTTTAGATCTAGGTTAAATATCTTTAACTATTTTTATTAATCATGGGAAGATTCCTCACGTGAAATCCAATCTGATCACATTGATAAGACCGTATCGGCTTACGTGTAATCAGACAATTCTAAATGATTGGTATGAATCGATACGGATCTATTCAGGTATTCGGAGGGGTACTTTTTATTACAGTTTGATATTGTCTTCTTAATTGGAAGAATCGAAGAATTATAAGGGATCTTTACAATTGAAAATTGATTTTTATAAACAGAAAGCATATCTAGGTTAAGTTTGTGTGTATATATATATATATATTTTAACAATGATAACGATGAGATGAAACTTCATCGAAATAAAATACGTGACCTTTTGACTGATATCGATGAGATTCAAGTATCGCGTATATTTTCTCTCAAAGAAATATCTTGAAAACGCATTTCACGAGGATCCAGCGCAGTTTGTTCGGAGGCGCCCGAGACGTGTCTATTGTTGAAAATTCTTTCTTTAAAGTTATTCCCTTCTATCAAGTCCAACTGCTACATCGACGATCGGGCAATTAATTGTAACGAGCAATTTCAGTTTCAACGTTTTATACGAAAAGGTCTCCTTTTCTCTTTGTGGAAATTTTTTCTTACCTTACGCTATTATCGGAAATAGTAGCTTCTTCTTTTTTTTTCTTTTTCTATTTACGCTTTGTCAATTCCATTCTGCCCGAGATATCCATTCGCTTACAGCCATCGGAAGACCGCTGGAACTTTTCTTCTCGTAAACCGCGCAACCTGAAGAGATATGGCATATCGAAATTTTCTTTACCAAACCCATTGTCCATGTGTTATCAGGGTGTAAATGGTTATAGTATATTGTTTCTAGCAGATACCTGCTGAACCAATTCACATATGTATCCATTACGTATTATTTTGCATGATATATCGAAATGGCTAAAGAGAGCAAATAGATACGTATAAGAAACGTTATTTTTTGGAAATGATTCTCAATTGGCCTCAGGGTAATGGTTGGTTGCGGTGGAAGATGCTGGCGATATTAAGTTATTTTATACTGTCATATTATTTTTCATTATTACACTATTCGGGTAATTGTGAATCTGCATTTTTGCGGTTACCTGCCATTATTTGCATGGCCACGTCGTGCTGCGCATTTAACGTTATACGGGTCAATTTTCTCTCTCTCTATATATATATATGTATCCTTATTTCTCTCTTTCTCTCAGCATCCAGTAACACTCAACATCATTTCCCAGAGCGTAACGTTTCTCTTTTTTTTTTTACTCAAGTATCCACTTTTTTTCTTCACATTTTAAATTTTCTCCACTGCGAACTTCCAACTTATCATCGCGCACTGAATGTCCTGGAGAATTTGTGGCAACCAGTTGCAGCTGGTGCTCGCTCGCTGTACACGTACAGGTAGATGCGAACATAATAAAACGCCATTTGAAATGAGAAAAAAAGAAAGTATTACCATAAAACATGGAAGCTGGGAAGAAAAAAATGTGGAAGAAAACAAAAGTGGGGAAGAAATAATAATCTCCCACGCTCTTGAAACGTCACTTCTCGAGTATATGAACATTTTTAATCGCGAAAATTCCCGAACATCGCCTGTACTTGGCAACGGGTTGGGAAACAGCCCGCTGCCGCGGCCTTGTTACGGTGGAAATGTAAAATGGAAATACTCATTCGTGTTCTAAACGTTGCATCCAATTGAGCGGTATATTCGGGCCATTAATTTCGATTGATTTTGCGTTTGGGCATCTCCACTCGTTTTAACCCGATTCTCAGTGTTATTACTTCGTATGGCGAATCTATCGGCGAATTGGATTTTACAATGAGGTCATCCGCGGATTATTTAATTTATCGATTACGTATTACATCCACATTATTTTGTACAGCCTGGCTGACCCAAGTGTCGAAATTTTTTGGGCTAATAAGTCAATTATTAAAATCCTCATCAATATACTCGTCGAGTGCTTTTGCCAATTTTCATCCTCCCCACTCTGATAAGCAGATGCGTTACTCGGATGCGTCTGAGGTTGCATAAAAAATTTATTCAAACTCGTGCTCGAAGATTGGCAAAGAGGGTGGTATTACTATAGCTATATACACTGGTACGGGCCATTTAAAAATTTCTCATATGCAATATACTTCTTTCCTTTTTTTTAATTTAATCTAAAGGATCTTATATATCACTAACAACGTGCACGCGATAAGAATAAGGCATTTCGTATTTTCATTCTTATCAGGGGATACCATCTACTTGCTGCAACTTTTGTAATTCATTTTTTGTTTTGCTTTATGTTTACAGAGATCCCTGGTAGATGGAGGAGACACTGTCCACACGGACCGAAACTGTCTGATCCTGGCTGCAACCTGGTGGACGAGGGGGTAACAACGGGAACCGGAAGTGCAGCTGGAGCCGGAAAGTGTGTCTGCGGACCGTCTGTGCTCTGGTGTCCTGGTGAACCCCAACCCTACACCTACAGGACGCGTCACGAGTGCAAGCTGAATTTAGCAGCAAAAATTGCTTATGGTGAGTAACTTTCCTCCGCTTATTTTTTTTGTTTCAATTTATTCACCTGCATTCTTATCAGCGTTATCAGCAATAATTAATATTCTCATCTATACGTGCAAGATCAAACCCGGATATTTGCTCGTCTTTTTATTTGCACTTTACTCCAAGCCCCCTTCACTCTCTGCCAACCCCCCAGAGTGGTCCACGGAGCTTTACACTTTATTCGATCATCGTGTATGCCGAAGGGATTATAAAGGCGTATATATGTTTGCTCAACGTAATCGGCACGGACACGTGAGCTTTTCGTTTGCCGAGGTGTGCCGATGCCGACGGAGCCTGGATACTTCATCCGCGAATGCACGGAGCGAATAAAATTGGCACTTGGTTCGGAGGAATATTTGCCAAATTTTATAACAACGCGGCAGTGGTAAAATTGCGAAAGTTCTTTTTTATGTGGTGAGTCATCCATTATTTTTTTTATTCAGTCTCTCTTTTTCCGTCACTCCCTCTTAGACTGTCACCCATGCGTCCGGGTCTCTGTCTCTTCTTTCGTCCAAGCATCTCTGGCTTTTTATTTATTTTGCCTTGATATTGTCAGGACCGTGAAAAAGAATGAGCGAGAGCGGAACGAGGGGCAGCCGCTAATGAAAAGAAAATATAAATAGAGGGAAGGTCCCACCGAGCGTCAGTGGATGAGGAAGAACAAAAAGAAGAGAAAAAAAATTGTGGACCAAGGTGGGATGCTGCATCCCTGTTAATGAGAAAAGGATACGTGACGAGGGATCCGGAGGGTGAGAGGGGCTTTAATTCTTGTCAAATGTTTCAGCAACCCTCCTTCGCTCGCGTTACTGATTAAAGATTGCAACTGTGCATACGGATACAATGCACCGTAGTCGGAGAAGATGCTCGCGGAGCGGGCAAAGAGAGAATGACGAAGATTGGAAAAGGCGAAGAAACGGGAATGAAACAGTTTCGAGGCTAGATGGAAGGAGAGGTCCCCTTACACATCTCGAGAGTAGTGCAGAAAATTTTAGCAGTCTCGTGGGATTTTTCCATCATCGTTTCTGCAACGTGTGTACGGCGGTTCCACGCGCGAGGATCCAACGTGGGAAAAATAATTGGCGCAAGAGTCATTCTTCTCTTGGGGTTGGATAAGCTGATGGATCGCGTCTGCTCGGGGTTACCGACACAGAGGGCAGAGCGAATAACAAGGCTTATCAGTGTGCGAGTACCTTATCAGTGTGCATCGCGAGGGCGAGAAGATGCCATGCGTTAAGGAAAATTTTATCCAAGTTAAAGTTCCGTCGAGCGGAGACGCCTAAATCTTACGAGGATCTTTATTTGTCTTCGTAGCGTCCGCGGTGTGATGGTAAAATCTTTAAGGGCTTGAAAGCGCCCAAGGACCTTGACGCTACCGGTAGTCGAATCCCGAGGAGGAACTTTAACCATAAGTGCATTTTCTTGTCCTGTAAGTGCGACGCGAGTTACGTAAGCACTGTGCTGCTAGACACAGGGACTTGGACCTAGTACTCTAGGCAGAATAACGTGGCGCTTCGGTGGGAATCGAGGGAGTTACGGTTTGCGCATGCGCGATTGGACTATCGTAATTAATCATGGCGTCTGTAAAGTTTACGGAGGGGCCAACAGGTTCGTTTAAAATACCTTGTTTCACGGGAGTGTATTAACGAGAGACGCACAAAAACGTTTTCATTTCGCAAAAAGCCTACACGGTTATAGCCTTTAGCCTCAAGGAGGAGGAAGGGCAGGAGGGGGGTCTCTTCTTAACGAAGCGTTCGGGTTACGTCAGGGATATCGAATTAATGAAATTAGTTTTACGTCGTGTTCATTATTGTACGTTAAGGGGTTGAATACCTGTGTGAAGACTAATTATAATGAACCCTTGGTATACCTTGATCTGGGTTTATTATCTTCTTTTGTTTGTCGGTTTTATCCTAAAGAAATATTTCTGTACAATCTTTTCTCTCTTTTACTATTTTTTTTTGTCATTCGACTTCATTCCGTGCCGGTGCGCGCACGGTGGCGTCAGTCCAAATTTTTATCCACTTCGCACAGCAAAACGCTTCCAGTTATCTCGGAATTTGGGGCAAACTCCATTATTCACGTGTATTCGTAATTTTACACTGTTGCGCAAACTCTCACGGGCAAAATGCCATTAACATTTTGGAAATAACTTTGCTCCACGCGCAATCAATCCTCTTTATTAAGTTCTGCCCCGTTACACTTGCGCGAGGGGAATGTAACGAGGTGTAGGAGACAAAAAAAATCCTTCTGAAAGATACACACCGGTGATTTATATGGATGCTTCTTGTCAATGCTCTCGGCATGGACCACAGAATCCTTTCACTCTCTTAGGATATCCTTAAAGCAGCGTAGGGGTCCTTTGCGAAATCTACGACGGGAATACGGAGAGGAAGATGGAGTCTGTAAAAAGAAAAGAAAAAAAAATTGAAAGACAGGAAACTCATGTATACGGATATAGAAAAGCATCTCGAAGGGCTGACGAGGGGAGGGCAAAAGAAAAATAAATAAACTTGAAGAAAAATCCGCGAACGTATCCGAAACTTTTGACATGGGGAACTACCCTGTTTCGTATAGCTCCTCGAGATTCTGCGTGCGTTCAGCCCTCGGCGTCCTATGGCGTCGAGACGCTGTCTGAAAATTCCATGAAAATTCGTCAGATCCGCTTTATGCTCTGAATGCTTAAAATCGACCCAGTGTAAAGGATTGTTGCAAGGTGCATTGGGGTTACCAAGGATCGATGTATACAAGTCATAGAAAACTATAGCTATACCATACGTGATATACTGTGTACTATGTATCTACATGAACCTTAGACATTGTATACATATAATGCGCGACTCCTTGAAGGAGCTTTGATAGAAAATCTAGAATTTCAAGTTTTCAACCCGACTGGGTGTATCCGTATGAATGTACCTTTATATCAGTATCTGTACGTGCACATAGGAAACTAGAAACTACTTTCATGAAATTAATGATAAAATACTATTATGACAACGACGTGCTAAATAATCGAATACAGTAAAGAACCGATCCTGAGATACGTAATGAATATGTAATGAAAAAGCATTTACTACAGCTTACTCAAAAAGCTTCGGTTCACGTGTACATATACGTATAAGCTTATTTGTAGCTCGAGGAAAGGCGCTTATGAAAGCTCTCTCAGCCATTTCTTTACACCCCTCCTGACCCTCGTACTCCTCTACGACACCCATCCCTGTATCCTCGTGACCCTATCATCCTAACCCTGTACACCTTTGGTTGACATTCTACGCACTTCCCTCGCGTTTCGGATCCAATCACTTTTTTTTCTCTTCCTTCTCTCTCGCGCTAGAGCGAAACGACGTGACGTCATATTGCGCTGTCGATATCAAAGATGCTGGCGCTGCAGGACCACCACTTTTGTGCCTTTAGGAAACATCCAATTTATCCGACTCATCATGCGAATGTACCTGGCTGTTTGTGCGAAGGAATTCGGGGTGAACTAAATATTTATATATAAATTGTATTGAGAAGAGAAAAAGTATCCGTCATCTTCACGCGCGTATTCGTTTTAGAGTAAGAATATGTTTTACGTAACGTGGAGTAAATATATTAGGTTAGACGGCTGTACCACTCGTGTGATAAAATCCACTTGGTCCATAGTCATTATTCAAAACGAACTTTTCGTTATTGATATTCCAAGTCGTGTACACGTGCTTCCTGTTATCGTTATGGGAACTCGAGACTCTTTCGAGCCTCGTGTAATTGGTAATTGTTATAATTATTATTTAATATCAATGTCATGGCGCCCTTATCCGTGCTTGCTGCCCTTTATACGGGGTTATCACTAGCGTTATTATTATTTTCAATATATCGATACGAAATATTTAAAAGGTACAGGACGCAATCGGATCGTTCGTTATCGGAGGTCGGATTTGAAATTTCAGTTACGGCAAATTAGGTCAGACGTCAGTATTTATTTGATAAATGATCGATCTGATCGTTCTTATATAATTGTACGTGAGCCAGTACTACGGTGTATTTAGGTATCTGCGTCATTCGCCCTTAAGCATATGGATCTGGATAGTCTCTACTGGATTATTCAAAATGTACGATATCTCGTTGTACGTGCATGCAGGATAGCCTGTATGCGGGATGCTTCCAGAACAAACGGAGATCAGCATTGCGGATGCAGATATACTCGTGGCTAGTCTTGGGTCAAAGTGCAAAGGTGTTACGTCTGTAGCTACGTGTCCTTGGATTATACAGTGCCCGGCATAACACGTGTTGTGCTTTGTTTGCGTGCGCGGATAAGAAGGAGAGAAATAGTTCAATTAATTGAGCGAACTTTCTAGAAGGACGATGGAGATATTTTTTATTTTTTCGTTTTTAATAAAATTATAAAATCTTGTATAAATCGTGTATTTTTTTGTTCTGTTCCAGACGATATCTTCAATTCCCCCGAAAAGTCGGCAGTCAACGGTAAGTAAGTTTAAGTCAATTTATTCGTCAATGCCTTAATTCAATGTGCTTAGTATTCATAGACAATTAAGCAAGTACTGAGTATCGTCGACTATAGCGAGGATTGGTACAGAGAGAGAGAGAGAGAGAGATGCTGGAGAGAAAAAGAGACTCGGTGTAAGGTAACGAGTTCTTATCTCGCTTAATTCTATTTCCTCCGTAAAGGTCAATTCCGGATGAAAACTAATGAAAATCGAAGTTGGCGTGTCGCGCAATTGCAAAGTCTCCCAGGAAGCTTTAGGTTCCCGTAATGCAGCATCATGCCGGTAACCATTGAAATCTTGGAATTTCTTACGCGAACAGAGTATAACTATATTCTCTGTAAGGATTAAACGTCGTGCATCCCCAGCATCCGTTATCTGCCGTGTATCACTTTCTCCAGTTGACATCTCGGGCTGACGTTCGAATCGAAGTAGCGACGAGCAATTTACGCCGAGCGGCCACTGCGCATACGGCAGAGCTACTTACGGTCTATAACCAAAGCGCCTTAAGTTCCACAAGGACTAAGTTTCAGCCACGTTTTCAAGTTGCCGTGGAATTAACGAGCTGCCGTAGCTTCTCACCCGAGCCCTTCGTCAGCTGCTTCCTATAGTTCAGACTCGAAGAGACGGTCGAGCTCTAGCGTCGTTCGTTGCATTAGGATGCAGATTAGGATCTGCCAATTAAACAAGCAAAAGCGAGCTTAACTTAGGAGACCGCGTGACGTTAAAATTCCTCACGAGAAGCCGCGGCAGACATGCTGAAACGAAACTTCTTTCTCACCTTTAGCTTTGCCATATTGCTATCACGTACAGCGACAGCGTGACGACGGCGTGTCAGGATCGTCGAGTTTGCGCGGGAACCGCAAACTATTTGAATCGAGCGACGGGGACAGATTTCGGCGAAATTTGCGTCGCTCGATGGAAAACGAGCTTCAGTAATTTCTTTTTTTTTCACACGTTTGATCCACACGATCCATACGGATCGGATTACTCTTAGGACATGGGAGAGTCGTCGATGGAGTATTGATATATATATATTTGCATATGTAGACTGGAGTATATATGTATATACACGGATACCGAGTCTATACAGTAATATTATAGTTGTACGATTGAAAAAAAGATATGTAACAAAAATTTTTTTTGTTTGTATCTGTACGTAAAGATGAGTGTCGAGGAATGTGTGTGTGTGAGAGAGATAGATAGATAGTAACTTGAGTCTCGTTAGGAAGTAAAATTCTCTTAATAACGAAAACGTCCGATAAGGGGTGCGTCTTTCAAGCAGGCTGTTAAAAGCGTTTGCTCCTGGCCGAGATAACAAACTACAGTCTGAAAAGGGGAGTTGAGTTTGGTATAAGGTTTGAAGGGGGGGGGGGGTGGTTAGCAGGAAAGGGGGGGATGGTTGAGGCCGTATACAGAGGGTAACAAAGAGTTGCCACGATATACGAGAAAACTTTGACAATGGCTGAGTTGGCCAAGTTTTACAATAACATCGGCGAAACGAGCACGTTAAGGGGCGTTCTGGAAGTTGATAGAAATGTGTGCAGCCTACTAGAGACGGAACGAGATATATACATATATATGTGTGTTCAAAACGTGCACGCACTCATTACAATCGAGCAGCTTTAACGAATACGATTAAACAGGCTATGAATATTCGCGGGGAGGACGGTGGGGCGCGAAGAATTTTTTTTTTCGAGTAATTTTATAATTTTTTTTTTTTTAATACTATTTGCCAGTCTTGCTCTCAAGGCTGGCGGCACTTATGATTCGTAGCTCGAGTCGCGGACTTTTATAATTGCAAAACTTGAAAGACTCTTCTTCTATGGACCGTCGAAGAACCGACGATGCACTTCGAAAGGAAGTTCACTCGGTTCAATTGCATTTGGTATTTGATTTTTGGCTTTTTTTTTTAAATTCGTTTTTGGTCAATCTTTTATTTTCGTATCCAGTTCGATCACTCTTTCGACGCTTTGATCGTTCTGCCTCGGTCGATGGCACTTGGCTGCATTCCGTTGCATCTTGGCTGCACTCCGTTGCATCTTTGCTATGCATTTGCGAAGGCTCCGAGTAACGAGTTAACGTTACGAGCGATGAGGTGGAAAATGTCGGTTTCTTATGTAATTTTATTTCGACGTCAAAGCGAAGGGTGCGAGGGGGGAGTGTCTTGCCAGCCTGTACAACGTCGAAATACAGAGCTACCCTTGGTCTGGAAACTTGTCTGCTGTTTGTCTTTGTCTATTCTTTTTAAGCTTTGTTTTTTACGTTTCTTTTTTTTCTTCTTTAATACCACGTCGCTCTTACGTCTGAAAACGTACCACTAATTTTTACGCTCGACTCACCCCCTGAGCACGGACTTGTACTCGGGAAGGGTTACTAACTCTGGAAAGGCTGAGGCTCGTGCTGGTTGGGCTTTTTACGAGGCGCAATTATTTCGGATTATGCTCGATTCTCTCCTTTATATATAGCAACGTAATAACGAGATGCCTCTACCCTGGAGATCACAGGTAGTGAAATTCCATGATGAAATATGTCCCTGTGGCATCCGATGACAGAAAAATATATTGTAGATAACACGGGTGGTTTATTGGGTCTATGGATAAAATAATTACTGATTTAAAAATGCTCGTTTAATCGGATCGGAAAATTGTTTATTAGAAAAGTTTATCTTTCTCTCTCTCTCTCTGGGGGAGCTTCATCGTAGAACAATCGATAGAGAAACGTTAATTAATCGAATGACTGAATTCTGAACTCCAGTGCGACGCAAGTGAAAAGGACTAGGGACTCTAGTCAGGCTGCATTAACTGTATGCACAGCCTTATGGATTCGTATGTAGGTTAGGTTAGATTTTCGTATATGGACGATAACGATGGATAAGAGTTCTCCGCGTGGATTATACGTATCAGCATTCGCGGCAAGGAAGCAAAGTCCCGAGTAAACAGAAAATTACACGTGTATCCCGCTCAAGTCTGAACTTTCTCGTACGTTTCCATCAGCCGAGCAAACAACGCGGCGCTTCGCCAACTGTTAGAATAATTCCTAGTTATAACCTCCGAGTTGGCCGCTGGGGCTTCCGGGACCGAAGAGGCTTCTCCGAATTCAGCGGGAATTTCATAAGGGACGAGGAAGAACGAGAGGAGACGGAAGAGAAAGGAAGAAGACAATTGTCTTTGCTCCGTGTTTGCTTGTAAGAATCGACTGTACGAAGGTAAAATGGCAATCGGGTTTATTTGCCAAGATTCGCTCGTCGTTCTGCAAAAATGTTAATTTCACTGGAAAAATGACGTGAAATTTTTCTTTTTCAATAACAATTGACCTTGTCTTTTTTTTGGTTGGCGGGGGGAGGGTGAATGCGCGAAAGAAATTTTTTTTCCAGATTTAACCGTTTCTTTAATCACTTCCGGTAACAAGGGAAGTCAGGGATCGTCGTTGAAGGGGATCAATATTATAGCTTACGTCGATTGGCTTTGAATTTGCCGCCGTTTTTTGAGAACACTCGGCTTTGATCGTTTAATGGCCTTGGAACTGGGGAAACGAACTTTGGGTGTCCCAGGGTCTCTTCCTTGGATGGGGAATCTGTAGGGATAAGGGGGACCGGAAGTCTGGGGCCGAAGCGGACTTTATCAGTAACGCTCAAGGAATCGCAAGGGTATATCGTAACGATGAGAGAACATTAGGCAAAGTTAGTCCTTTTGCTCGGAGCGTAGCTCTCATTATTCTGATTAATTACCATAGTCTTGATGGGTCTTGAGTCCGCGGAGGATTGAGTGGGTGGTGGTGGTGGGGAGGGGGAGGGGAGGGGGAGGGGGAAGCTCGCGAAGCTGACGGCGGCGGCGGGGGAGAGGAATTTCATGGCAGGGAATTCGGAGACAAAGTAACGACGTCAGGCGTCGTCGTTGTTACAAAGTGCGTCCTGGAAAATGGAGAGACGTCGCCGGAGGGTGAAGGGTGAAAGTGGGGAAAGAAAGATGCAGACGCGACACCTTGGATAACGGGTACGACGAGAGAATTGATAAGATTAATCATTGAGCGACTAGTGTATATATATATATAGGGTTAGAAAGATAACTCATAAAGGCCCCCATGGCCAATGGTATCGCTGGACAGGTAAGTTTTTGTATATTTTTTCGATACAGTTAATCGAATTGCTCTCAGCAGCCAGCGAAAGGAGATCTAATGATATTTAAATGAAATTTATGAGAATTTTCGTGCGAAACCGATCTTAGGCATTTTTCACGATTTCTCTTACCTTTATACGACGCGATCGCGAACGCTTCGCGTACAGCCGAGTCACGAGGGAACGAAGATTTTCAATTTGCCTTGACGTGGGTGCACGAACAGATTTCTATTGTACATCGACAATGGCCAAGGCCGAATGGCGGCACGAGGAGACATAAATATTGAGGGAGACCACGGCGATCCCGGCATTTGAAAATTCAATTTTCATGATAACACTCGCCAGAAGGTAAAACCTCCGGGCCATTTATATTCCCAGTTCCCTACGAGAATCTCGAGGCGTCGCGACGCAGCCAGCAACCCTTCGCCATCGCCACCATTATCATCGGCAACGGAATTGCCAATAGCAGCAATAGCAACTACGGACACCGCTTCTTGCGTAATAGACGATAATTTTCTTCTTTGATAATCGGGCTGCAGCATCTTCTTTCACTCTTTGCCACCGTTCACTCCTATATAGTTATATTTATTGCCTTTATCTGGTCGCTTCGCGTACCCCCCCCCCCCTCCACCCCACAGACCATCTTCGATCGCTTAAATAACACGGTCCACTCATAAATTCACCTTGGAATCCTCTTTTGCTTGACCTTTTTTTTCCCCTTTTCTTACCTCCCACTCGCTACTCCTTAGTTCACCTCGATGCTTTTCATACTCCTTTGACCTCTATGGCTCTCGGGATATTTCTCTATGGTATTTTCTTATCCCTTCGCCACTTGTTCCCCTCTCACCCCCCCATTTCCCCTTTCTACTTGTATGACTTTCCCTTTTCACCCTTAACAAGCTCGAAGCTTTCTCCGAGCCTCTCACTCCGTAGTTGCGTCAGCCTGATAGCACGGTACAAGCATATAACGGATACGAAGGTAGAAGTATACCTGTACTCTGGTATATTGGTACAGTGGCGAAGGAGTGTTTGCCGCCGAAGGTGCCCGGGACGACGGCTCCAGTTATTAATTAAACTGTGGGACGGCACTGGTTGTTACGAAATTACGTAACTTTCACGAGAGCCAACTTCCCTTCTGTTAACTTCAATTATTTTTGTCTAACTGCTACTAATGCATTGTCGACGAGGAGTCGGCTTTTCTTTGTGTCTCCTTCGTCCACTGTTACGCTCAGCTGTCGAGAGTTGTTTAGAAATACAGCCAATGATACTTGATAGGTGCATTTTCAGAATGCACTATTAAAATCTGTCTGTCTAGATGCATGCCGTGGAATTATGGGTAGACGGGCAAACGACGTAGGACGCAAACCCCAGTGTCGTATACGTATTGTCAGACAAGTGACAGGTGGCGGAGAAGGAAACAATGGGCTGAGAAAGAGAAGAGCAGTACAGGGAGCGTCAACGATATCCTGAAGTAAATACCATTGCCAAGCACCGATCGGGATCTGCATTCACATTTCAGGACGTCGTTGACGCTCACTGTACGAGCCGCAGTTGAATGATTTGTCGCTAGAGGGCAGCGCTTGTCGCTCGGTACTCGAGTGACAGGAGGCACCGGCTGGCATGCGGAAGAATTTATAAGTGACTTTCAGTCTTTGAACTTCAGTCTTTGAGAGACGTTCTCGGATGTCGACCTTTTGGACGCTCGTGTCTCTTCTTTTCTCCTTCCTGTCCACTCACTGTAGCTCTCTCTATTCTGCATTTCTTGATTACTCGTCTTCTTATCTCTCATTTCCGAACTATACCTTTCACTCGATAAGCTTCTCTCTCTCTATTTCTTTTCCCTGCCTCTCAACCCCAGGCTATACCTTCTTCGTCATATCACTTTGGTATCACTGTCAATTCGTAGCAAGTACGTCAGTGCGATCCGAGGGAGTCTTGGGTTGACGATGGCAACCCTTATTCTCTCAAGGACAATCTTTCCGTCCGTGTTACTTCGCATGGCCTATAGCTGCATTTGCAGTCGCCTGGCAACTTCCAATCAGCCTGTCTTAGAGAGACTTTGCTGGGATATCGATGGCTAACGAGTTTTGCTTTCGGCGAACGTGGTTCCTTATGTATAATCTGCTTTGAACTTTGGCACGATGGGGATGATGGGGTTTGCGGCCTAACGTTATCCTGAGGATCTTGCCACTTCGGTTGGGTACTACGCCCACGGTCTCTCGTTGCGGTAGATTTGACTGGAGTTGATTTCAATTTTTTATTAATCCTTCTCCCTCTTCCGGTTTTCCAACTCTGCGACTTATAGGATATACGTCGTCTTCCTGTTCTCGTTCGTGATACGTGATCTGTAAGACAATGATCGGTTACATGGATCCATACTCTACCTGGGGTGTGGACCTCGATTATCCATACTTCGTAACTTAGACTAGTTAATCCTTCGTAACTGTTCACCATCCGGATCGTTATCTCTACCCTTGAGATTTTCAAAATCGGACCTTCGGCCCATTTCGCACCAAGTCCTCCATCATCCTGCGCAAAAAGACACGACACGGTGAATCCGTCTATTACAAATAACTCAAATTTCAATTCAATAGTCCGTACCCGAAAATACGCGTAGTGCAAAAAATCGCTCGAATCATCAACCCCTCGCGTGAACCAATCACCAGTATCGAAGGACGAACCGAACCTGCGAACAATTCACATAGGTGCTTATGAGAAAAATACGAGGATCCTGTGGTGAGTGATATTTCCTTTTCTATTTTATTTTCGCACTATTCTCTATCGCGCGACGTCCTATAGCTACAATCCGTACTAAAAGTATAAAACAGATCAAAGCATTATGCCTATAATAAATTTTGTACATGCATTGATAAAAAGTACGTTCGTAACGTGGGATAGTCTTCATTGGCTATATTTCTGTATATATATACTCTGTTCCGTGTCAACTGGCAGATCCACTGCGCACTAAATAATTTTTACATGGTAAAAGCTACGTAGCTACCTAAATTCTCCTGACAATCTTGGCTCCGGAAAGTCCCCTCGTTTCTGTATTTAACATCGAGATAGCCCCGAGTATACATCGTAAAATATGAGATACAGTAGAGAGCCTCTGGTTTGCTATATTTTCCTTCAACGCATAAGACTTGCATATATATACATATATATAAGCGTATGACATATAATATATACTCTTTCTCTCTCCCTCCCACTCCACCCGTGTCTCCTACAAAGCTAACACGTTAACCGTATACATATATACACATTTACGTACACGTAGTCTCCGGTTGAGTATAGTGATCTGTATGCCTCGAGGTTCGAGTACCGGGATGAAGCTTTATTGGATTTTCATAGAAGGTTTAATAAAGTCCTTCTTACAATGCTTGAGACGCGAGCAGCCATTGCTCTTTGGCCTAGTTAAAAATTTGAGCGACATCGCGGAAGGATTGTCCGTATACGCAGTTGTCATTGGTTTACCATAGTATACGCTATACGTACGAAACTGTTATATCGTAGCAGCTACACGTTACAGGCTTTACCGTTAGCAGTGCAGCAATACAGATAGCGACATGGCAAGATGCCGAAAGTGGAAATTCGCACGAAAGCTGATCTAAATAATGTCGCTGTGAACAGCCAAAGCGTTTCTGAGAACGTTTCGCAAGTATTATTACCTTTGCTATGAGATTGGTGTGACGTTTAACGTTGTGTTAATCGAAAAAATGTGGAAAAACTTCTGTCACAGTTTTTCCGCTCTTCCGATTGGCTGTCGCTGTCGTCATGCGAGGTCTGTGATTTGACGATTGGCGCGTGAGTTCACGGGCTGCAGGCAATTTGACGTATTGCTTTTACTCTAGGAGTGTGCGAATATACGAAATAAGATATCGAACGATGTAAACAGGCCTTTAGTGTCTACGTACGAAAGACGGGCGATCGTCTATGCTGTCGGAAGGACGGTCGTTAGTGCGCCAGTTCGCCGTTGTGGCGCTGCGCTTCGGGTAACTTCGTTAACGAACAAGTTCGAAATTTCCATTCGAATAACCTAAGCGCTTGCGTCGTCACTCGTGGCGCGTTCGAGTTTTGTTATGTCCGTGAAGCTGTGATTTAATGTGATTTCGTCGAGATATGTTCTACCAATTTAAACGGGTACAGCATAGTAGAAGCGAACGTGCAGGAGAGAGAGAGACAGGTTGACGTTGCGTCGGAGCGCGGGCAGCCGGCGTACTGTAAAATTAAATATGAGTATGATTTTAGGCGAGCAATTTATATGTAAATGCGCCCAAGCCGTTACGTCGCCAGTACCACTACCGACCTACTACGTGGGAAACAAACGTGCGGGAAGCTCTCGAGCCCTTCGCGAATCTCGAATATTTAACAATGCCCATTGTCTCTCGTCGTGTTAAGTCACATTCGAGGATGAACCATTCTGTTCTTCCTGTAATGCCCTGAGCTCCTCGTGGCCATACACCGCTGGCTTTGCTTCTGCCGTACCTTTATGCCCCGTTTGGATTAGAGCAGCCATACCTGGGTACATACGTCACTCGAGCTTTGCCGAGCTTTTTCATACGTGAAACGGCGCGGTGAGGCGACCACTCTAGAGAAGAACGTAGTTATGTGTATATATATATACGAGTGTGTTTAGCAGTTTATTCTGTTGGAAAATGGCGGCGAACCCTTGCCACCTGGTATACACAGGTACGTATAATATGTAAATAACGAGTTGATAATGGGATGTCTGAACTATTGCTACCCTTTTAATTACCCTTTTATTGGTAATTAACGTTGGATAAGTTATACACGTTTCTCTTAATTCCACGTATCCATGGGGTTCAAGGTTACTCTCGATCGAGGATTTCTGACGTTTTATCGATACCTAGTGATTCTTTAGTCGACTCCGGCCACGCGCGGTGCATTATTTAAAAAGATTTTTTTTTTCAAAGTTACGTACGCATAGTCGTTTACTCTTAACGATAACAGAGCGTTGTTTTACGTCGCAATGAGTATTAAAGGATTTGATCGGGTTCTGGTTCTACGAATCCCGGGCATGAATCATGCTCGACCGAGTTATTCCCTACGTATTATATATTTTCGTTTTTAATCTCTAATTAAATTTTTATCATTTTTGGATACCCGCTCGGCTCTAGAATAATGACGTAAATGCGTACAGGGTGGTTCAATCGATACGTACCTTCCGCTGTGTCCGCCGTTTAACGCTGTAAAAAAGATAATGTGCGGTTGGAACGAAAAATAGAGGAAAAATAATAACGTCATAAATCATCGGACTCTATTTGTGATACCTGTACACGAGAATTGCTCGACGTCACGTAATTGTGACCTAATAAATAAAATATTTCGAGCGAGGGTCACAGTGCCACCACCATGTAAGCAGCTAGAGACATTTGTGGTTATCAAGGTTGGTCATACTGATCGACTACGTTTAGCAATCGCGAGAAATCAGAATTTGACGGATGGGAATACCAACGTTATAAAAAATGTATATATGATCCACATTATATCTGTTTTTTTTTATAACTATAAGATTTATACTAGCGCGACAGAGACAGAGATAGCTCCTCGTAGATGCATCGCATAATTGAAGCGACGCATCTCCTTAGATCGTTTGGTACGAGTGTGTTACGTTCTAAGCTGTGGAATAAAGACGACCTTGAATGAGAGAATCTGCTGGACTGTGAATTACTTGGAACAATGAAATCGGTATTGTATTACGCAACTCATTACTTTCACGTCGATCGCAGCTTGGTATGGAGTTAGTTGACACGGGGTATATATCTGCCCGTGGTGAAATCGTAATACGCGTTGGCTCGATGGAATCGGCGAATATCTCTTTGCTCGAGGATATTTTGGTGGAAGAAAGTTTTAAGGGTTTGAATTTTCTTTTTTAAATAAGACGTAAAAATCTGTTGAAATAATCAATAGCAGTCACTGTTTACGAATCATTCTAATGGCGACGTTGTCATTGAATCGACAATATCGTTAATGTACGAATTGAGGGAAAACCAATTGGTTTTAATGGATCGTGTGATTTTATTCATTGTGCGATGCGTATTGATCTCGTTATCGGGCGATTACCTGATTAATAAATTATCGAGCATCGTAGGTGGTATCTATATACGAACGCTTACTCGAATAACGGTGTGTTGTAGGTATATAAATTAGTTTAACATCCAGGATCGATCGATCGTGAAAGTATCGAGGGCAGGCTAAACATTTTTTTCTTAGTTCCAACAGTATTTATGACAATTTATTATTTAATATTTATTTTTAACGTCGTATTAATTTTGTGGATTTGCTCGTACTCATAGTTTAATTATAATCGTATTAAAGACGGATAGTCAAGTAAAAAATTAAAATTAGGTTACCTATGCAGTTCCATTGATGCGTATTAATTAATAAAGTTAATGAATATACATATAGTACGTGTTACCTAAGAATCGAACGCGGTATACGAATGAGCTTTTGCTCGTGAAAACGACACGACAATCAACGTGTACACGGACGTCCCTAAATTCATGGATCGGACAATGAAATTAAGTAAAAATTTCATGGAATTCATTATAACGACGAAAAGCAAAAAATCTTTCCTTTATACTTTTTTTTTCTCGTAGCAGGAAAGAATCAGTCGTCACTCGGTGCCCATGGTCGCTCGCTAACGCAAAAGTCAAAGGGAGAATCGTACGGGGATCAGTGAAAGAGGGTACACACACACACACATATATATATATATATATATATATATGTAAATCAACAACCATTTTTCTTTCTCTTCTCTTTCTCTCTCTCTCTCTCCATCTCACTCCGGCTCTCCCTTTGTAATTTGCATAGCGTGTTATCCAAAAAGTGCTGCGGACGCGCGAAGCGTTGAAAGAGGAGAGGGAGGGGGGAGGGGGTTGAATCCAGTCATCCCATGGAAATACCATGGATCGAATTCCATTCTTTTGCCGGCCAATCCGTCTCGTCTCCCGAGACACTGAAAACCAGGGGACAATCTGTTCTACGGTCTGTTGTCATTCCGAGTTACCGTCACACGTTACGTCCTTTGTCGCGGGTAAAACGTCCACGTGCGTCCGTCCCACTCTGGCGCAGATCCAAGACTTTCACCCCTCTCCCCCCCCCCCACCTCTCGCCCACCGACAAAACTCCGACGGAGCCCTTTGAAAATCCCCTTATAATTAAATTGTCTTTTATATTCCTGGTAGGGCTGGAAATGAAGCTACCCAGATAATCCCCGACCCGTCTTTCCAGCGCATCTTCCTTGCTCTCTTTTTCTCTCGCCCTCCCTCCTCTCAATTTCCTTAGTCTTCTCCTCCCCTTCAAAGATCTTCCGCATCCCTATCGTCTACCTCCTGTCTCCCAGCATCCGCACAGCTCTGCGTCACTGGAAAATCTCTGCAAAGGACGGCCTTCTACACCCCCCCCCCGCCCCCCTTCACACTTACATACATCAGGTACTCGCACAGCATCTTCCCTCCCCTCTGTATCACTACCCATCCACAAGCGTACTTCATTTCCTTCGTGTCCGTTGTCTGCTGCCACGTCTCGTCAAATGCCAACATCTTCTCAACCCGTTTCCTCGTTGACTCGGGGGGGGCCTGAGATACCGGTGGCCTGCGATTCCTTCGTTCCCTCCCACTCGTAGTTCCTCGTCCGTTTAATTCGAGAACGTTGCTGGTTCCTGTCTTTTCGCTAAATCAGGAACATATTTCTACCTCCTTGGATCCCCGCCGTCTGGCTCTCATCTGACTTACAAATGTAATCACTAAGGGCGGTACCCAGAATCATCCGCGCGGGCCCCGCGACCGAGGCTCCCGGAGGCTTCCGTTCTACGTGCCGCACGACTGAGGGAGTTAAAACGTCGTGAATCATGTCGCGCGACAATACCTCTTCAACAATGGCGCTACGAGCGACTCCCGTCGACCGATCCTCGAACTACGGCAAGGTTAGACCAAGGGGATATCAGGAGGGTAGGGCAGAGGTAACAGGAGTACTGGTATTAGAGAGCCTTCGCGTCCCGCTTTATACCTGGATGTTAATACGGGTTATAGCTCGGAGCGAGAAAGCAGTCGCTGCCGCAAGGAGTTGTGGGTAAGCGAAGAAGGTTCGTGAATTGGGGGGAGGACTGGGGATCCGCATTAAAAATAAAACATTTGACTAGTTCGAAAGAACGACTTATTTTTCGTCCAAAACGGTTTCTACGACGCGTATCGACGTTGTTAAACTCTGTATACGCCTGCCAGAGGCCACGTATGAATTATAACGTTCGGTCACGCGTAAACCCACCTCGTAGATACGATCTGGCGTAACTGCCTGCCTACGTGATTACGCTCTTTCGATTGTCGCTTTAATAATGGCCGACGACGCGATTCAGGAGCGTGCACGTGACGCCGGTAAACGGAGCACCCTACCTTACCGACCGGCTGCGTAAACGGGAATTGGGTTTGTCAAATACGCTCGTTCGTCATTATTATTCTTCTTTCTTTCGCGGAACCGATCGCTACTACACTTGGGCGCTCTTATTTATCGCCGTGGCTCTAAGGTAACTCGTGTAACGGCCGGAGACTCTTTATTCTATTATTACACGCAGTCCGGTTACACCTCGCGCATTGCTGCCCGTTGCGACACTTTAATTATAGCGACCGATGAAATCACCCAGTTCGGCTTCCTCGACTAATTGGTACCATAGTTTTCTTTCTAGGTTCGTGATATATATTTTTATTTGTGTACGGGGACGCGATCGTCTTCGGTGGAAACTTCGAACGTTCTTTTTTGGACACGAAACGTCGAGTAGCGACGAGCTACGAACGGCTGGAGACACGTTGGAACCTTTTTAACATTGCCAAGAGTCCGTTAAGCTCCGGAATCTCGATCGCGCGAGCTTACAGCCTGGGACATTGGAAAATTGCAAAATGGCTACTTCGCGCTATCAGTTCTTACGAGAGCTCTTCCTAGTCGCGCCTCGTTACCGTAAGACGGTAAACGACGCTTGCGCGTCGATGAAACGAGGGAATTTCGAAATTGACAAGATTTAACAAGCCTCATTTTCACAGACGCGGTCGACGGGTTGCGAGTCTACGTTGTCTGTCACGTGTTCCATTAGATCGATGTTTGTTAATGAATTGTAAAAAACACAAATCGGTCTTTTTATTATTCAATTAGCCCAGGTACGTATATACGCATATACGTAGTGGCTATTTTAATTCCGTGTGCATCGTTGGCAAGACTGGAACCCCGTTTTATCCACTGCCCATTATTCGGGTTAATCAACGTGTACCGAGACCACGTAAAATTAGCATTTCTTTGACCGGGCTAGAAGAGTGGCGACTTTTAGCGGAGTTAAGTCAGATCGCATAACGACAATTGGGCATACAGAGTGTTGTGCCTCGTTTATATAGAAAGGCCTAAGCTCCGTCAGTGAAAGGAGTAAAGTTACCAAAGGAAAGAATGTGCCCGTATACGGAAGGTATGCGAGTCTCTCTGTCGGGATGGTCTCGAGGTTGGCTGTGTGATTCCTTGCCAAGAATAAGAGCAAGAGGGAAGAGAGAAAAGGAGGAGAAAAAAGAGAGGGAGAGAATAAAAATACTGCAGAAAAGAAAGTCCAATGAAGTTTCGCATACGTTCGTAAATTCCTTGGTTCACTCGTTCGTTCCCTCTCTTACGGAAGGTCTTTTCTTTTTCGCGAGGATGAAACGAGCCAACGTCAAATACGCCATGACGGGTCAGCACTGTGTGTGTGTGTGTATCGTGTGCCGTATCTCATTTTCACGCTATGCTTGATTAAAGTCATTCTCGGAGCGGCATCGTAGCTACGTTGAAAACGAGCCGTATCGCTTAAACGATTGTCAATCGTGCTGACGCTCGCTTGTTATGGCCAAGAACGAAATTTTTTCTTCACGGCGACCACAATTGGGCGAGAGGTAAATGTTTTCTCGTGGCTGTTGATATTCTGGCCTTTTTTTTTCTTTTTTTAATATTTCGATTCAATTATCGTCGTCCATTAAGTATCTTACGTATATCGCGGGGGAAACGCGCGCGCTGCCCTCTGTCGGTACTTTTGGGCATTAGGGTAATGGGGGCCGTGTATCTCGTTAGCGCGTATGTATAATTGGCATTGGAGAGTGCGGGAAAATGTAAAAGACAACTGGACACTGTGTATGTATATATGTAATCTATATTTATATCTACGTAACAGAAGCGCAATGTGCATAAGGCAACGTTTCCTCTTTAGCGAATTGCACGTACGTAGATATGCATTTAGCACAGAGAAGTGCACTGTACGTTTGTATGACATAATGAAATTCCATCTCGGAGTAGATAATAATTAGCGATTAAACGAGCTCGCAGTATGTTTTTCTAGCTTTCTGTATCGCCGTAAAATATTATCTTGTTTCAATTAGTCGGACGTATGAGTCATTACGAAAAGTTTGACTGTAGGTTTTAATTGTTTTTTTTGTTTTTTTTTCTTCGAAGCGAATGCGTTTTTTTTATTCGAATAGGGAATCGTTTTATTCGTTTCGACCGTTTTTAGACCGACGAGTGGATTTTATAGTTTGCAATAAAGAATTGATGTTTTTTTCCAGTGCAGTTGGTTCGACGTGATTTTGATACTCTTGATGTGCGTTTCCCGGCTGTCACTGCAACGTAAACACGTGCCGATTTGATATTCTGTATTCGATTAGCGTAACTATCGAAATTTTTTACTGGCGCACCAGACTGACGCTTCGCATAAAACTGGAAAATAGAAAAAACGCGAAAAAGAACACAGCGAATTTGTGACGTACGGTTTTGCACGTTGACCAACCATACGCGTGGAATCCGCGGATCGCTGCCAGGTGTCGTATCAATTTTCTAAATGGACACAGTAGACGCGAAATTTCCATGATGAATTTGCGAGAGGATGGACTCTGGTCTGGACTCGTGACGTGATCATTTTTTTTCTATTGACAACTTACAGACTTGCTTTTGGTATCCTGCGTTAACGTTATTGACGACTAAGATTTATTGGAAAAATGAATTTGCTCGTAGCATCTTCAACATTTTATACATACATATTGTGCGTAGTGCTAATTAGTTATAAGATAATGTAACAACGAAGAAAAAGCTTCTCTGATAAACGAGGACGACTAGTATTACGTCACTGTTTGAGGTCTGTGTTAAGTTTTGAGGGAGGTAAATTATTACCTGGAAATACTGTTGAAGGATCCCACGAGATATCCCCTCCCCGTCGTTCGTGTCTCGTTAATCAGTTACAGCAGAAGCTGCACGTTGAATTGGATCCAGATAACATAATTTTTCCGTTGAATTTAATAAAAAGGATAAAAAGAACGTGATAAAAATCGCGAGTAACCTGTGGACTCTATGTACATACAAACGAAGAACCCGAAGATTGGTAAGCCTGGATACGCGATGAAAGCTCTCGCAGAACGTTTGCACTGATAAATATCGCAGTGTGTATTAAGCATTATACCGCCTTACCGTCGGACCTCCCGTAGTATAACAGAAAAGACGCCTTGTATAACGTTCCATCCGCACGAAGGCAATTTTCCAAGAGTAAACGGCAGTTTCCAGAGTCCCACGGCTTATCCGGAACGGCAGCGTCGCTTTTCGCCCAGGTATCGACGGCGCCGATACATCCCCTCCGTTTGCTTAACGTCGACGACGTTCACGGGTTTATCGTTTAAAGGAAGGTGGAAAAGAAGTTAAAAAAAAGAAGAAGAGAAAAAAGTATGTACAATAAAATTTATCAACCTTTCGTAGTATCCCATCCTTAACCTATTGAAATCCCGCACCGTCAAAGTCAAAAAGTTTTAAGCAACAAATCAGTACGGCACTTGTACGCTTGTACAGTGTACGCGGGACTTATGCACGTTATACCGCGTGAGCAACCAGTTTCCTGAGCGTATAAAGGCAGGAGCCAGTCGTGTTTCCAACCAGTCTGACTCGCTTGCGGCTCGCGAGAGTGTCGTAAGCGCGAGCACCGCTGCGGCGAGAGAAGGTCGTCGTGCGTTGTAAGTGTGCCCTGACGTCATAGCCTAAACGTATCCAGTGTCGGTCGAATCGGTCGAAGAAATATCACGTCAAGGATTGGTATCGTCGTGTACACGATTATCGTAAATTCGCCTCTATTTACGAGAGCAGTGCGCGTCGTCCTGCGTCGTTCTTATCTCTCGCTTCTGTCCATCGACGAGCCATAACCTCGAATTCGTCGTTCGATCTTTTTCTCGCTCGTCGAACACTGACGCGCGGTTGTAGCGTCTAGCGTAGAAGACAGTTGACGGGAACAGTGCGCGAAAGTCACAAGGATAATAAGCCCGTAGAAAGGTGAGGAAACGAACGAATGAGAAAATTCAAAAGCGCGTACATTTAACGGCTTTTCGTTCGGAGCTCCGCGTAAATGACGGAAAAGGCTTCGAGTGTTTTTCCTCGCGCGTTCGAAAACAATTGGCGGAGCTTGGGGTTTTATCCTTGGCTTCTTGAATCTGGATTCGCGAGGCTTTAAATATTAATTCCGTGTCTCGTGGCGACTCCCTGACTTCGGGAATGCCGCTGAGGACGATCACTAGGCTGACGGTAGTGACCGCGTGGAAGGTAAACTGGCATGTCGGTGCTTGACTGTGAGAGATAACCTCGAAAATCGATAGCGAAGCGACGAATCTTGATCCCGTAATCTCTGTCTAATACACGCTACGTGCTGTCCTCGTACCTCGGATACGTTAATTTGGTAATTAGTGACAGGTATGAAATACTTGCCGAAATAACTCGCGACTGTTATTTTCGAAGTTTTCAGTGCTCTCGATACGCGTTAAGACGTCGAGGTGTCTTGTCAGGATAGTATTTATTGGTAGCGCAATGCCTTTTTATTCTTTAACCCTCCCCGACGTCCGTACCGGCCGTCCGATAAGATACGGATAATTTTGGATCTGACGAACCGACGTATTCGAAAAACTATCGTGAATAAACTGCTCGTTCTCGTGGCTCGAATATAGCACGTCGCTCGTGTGTATTTCATGGCCAATAGAGAGTAGAGAAAGAGTCGAACTTTTGACGGCGTATGTACGTCCCACGTGTGTATAATATATATAAACACACATATAAAGTGTATCTAATACAGTGGCACGCGATACGTTTTTCTTTGCGTTGATTTATTTTTCTCTCTCCAGCACCTTGTTTACCTCTTTCTATATCGCGTTCCTCCTTTCTTTTATCGTCGTCATTAGCGCGTGTTATTTGTCCAATCGAACGACGTGTTCCAGCAAGCCGTATTATTGCTTGTAGGTTATGTACGAACGTGTCGCCCACCCCGATGACATGTTATATCGTGTCGCTTTTATGCCGGCAACGCGTTATTAGGACGTTGTATACGAGTTAGCGGCGACTAGGCACAGCGAACGAACTAACGAACCAGGGAATCAGCGACGAAGCCAAGTAAGAAGAGAAGTCAGTCGTTGTCAGTGAGGAATCCGGCCGTTGGTCTCTTCTGCTCGATCGCCAACAGTCGCTGTTATTATTTACCGAATCCTCCTCGGCCACGCAACGAGTTCAACAGCCTCTGCGATTAATAAATTATCCACGCGTTGTTGCATCGAACGAGATTGGTAAGAGGAGACGCGATCGGTAAAATGAAAAATTAGACAGACTTACGGGCTCAGACGTCTTTCTAGATAGATATATACATCTATACTTGCAATGCACGGTTGAAAATGAATTTTAGGTTATGGCACAAGAAGATGGACGCGAACATCGATTTGTTTCACTTGTTTTTGTTTACGTTTAATTTTGTATGATGTAAGGATAATTTGACTGGGCAATATGTATATATACGTTGTTCCAGTTTATTTTTGATGGACTACCGACGATCGTATCACTTGTTATTATACATGGAAACGTCGGGACGATCGATAATGTCCGTTTAATACGTCGACAGGAAGATACACGTTTTGTACTTCTCGCGATTGTCAGAAATAGGGGTTAGGTCAGATTTTTAATGAAGAGACATTGGCTGTTTCTCGTGTTCTCACTGAAATTAACTGTTTACGTAGCGGAGACGTAAGTCCGGACGTTTCGAATAGTTTAACGCGTCTCGGGAATCATACGAAAATTTTAATTTCAACTGCGAGGATGCAGTCGCAGCATCCTCGTTGCCAAGCGACAGGAGCAAACATCACCGTCAGCCGTAGGCGTTAGAGAAATTTTTGCCGGTTACGTGCAGCGTCACGTGCGCGTCTCGTGGTTTTCTCGGGGAGAAAAATTACGACGCCGAGCAAGCGTCGCGTCACCTATGTCAACAGGCGGTGTCCTGGTCGCTACGTGAAAATAACAAGTGGCTCATGCACATTTATATCGGTTTTTTAGAATTTTTTAAGCGCATCGGTTATATTATTAGGCTCTTGCGCATGCGGACTCTGACGAAACGGCCTACGGGGAACGTGATAATCGAAATTCGTTTAATTTTCCTCAGGACCAAGAAGCCGATGAGGGATTTTGGGCTTTGTTCGCGTTTTCGGGTGTAAAATTGATAATCGACAATTCATTAAGGGTGTCTCTCTGCGACGGCGTGAGAATAGCCCGTGGACTTGGATGACGTGTATCGGCTGGACGAAAATAACATTTACGCGGACGACTTTTAATGGAAATTTATAATGCAACGAAAACTTCGATTGCGCGGTAGGTTGTTGCGTCACTTTATCGGCCATGAACATTTTTAATCGTGTATCCTTTCGAATAATTAATTCGCTTGCACTTTAGGCACTGCGCTCTCATTGGACGACTCTGCTTTTTCGAATTTTTCACAGCGCGTGCACCGATCTCCTCGGCTGTTGACTTTCGAGATGGCGGCCATTTTTATTAAATATTTGTCAGACCCCCCCTTCCCCCCTCTCTTTCTGCGTCGTCCTCTTTTCCATTCCCCGGTCAATTTCAATCCTTACGTATATACACTGTGTATATTTATTGCATACGTCACTGCCAACTGTATAAATGCTAGCCCCTGGTCATCGATAATACATTTACTATCCGTTTGCCCGTGGCCATTCAAATTTCGATGTAAACAAGCTAGTGAGTTTCATCGGGTGCAGCAGCAGGGGTGCTGATAAGGGGGGTCGAATACGTCGTTCGTATCAGAGGGGTGGCCATGCGTTCACCTATTATTCTACCGTCCACGCCGGCAGATGACGCTTCGATCGGCATCATTGTCTATAGGCATCGGAGTGTTAGGTACCGGTTGAATATATTTTTGAAAAATCACTAGGGCACCAGAATTTCTAGTTACTTTTTTTTTCTTCATCGTTACCATCATACTCGCCATCAAGGTAACGAGATTGCTCGATCAGTATTTCATCGTATCGGTTTCTCGCAGTCGCCTTTAACTATACGCAGGTATCATACCAACCCCCCGTACCTGTGTCCATCCGGTTTCTCAAGTTGGTACCGATGACTGGTAAACGTGGGCGTAACTCGAGATGGGCATCGATATGGAGTATCTGACTGGCAGACATGCCAGACTGGCGCCTTGTGTTTTGATTCGACGAAATTAGCTCGGCTCTGAAACTAGCGGCCGATGCTCGCTGGTTATTACATTGCTGACTTCAGGGATTTAATGAAAGATCAATCGGCTATCGTTTGTTGCCACGTTCACGTGGCTGAATGAGTCTGGGTGAATTTTTTTTTAAATTATCTATCGATCCGCGTCGGTATCGTGATTCGGGAGTGATCTGATATATTTTTTATCTGTGTGCGAGTGTATATGCTCTGTATATCGTTTAATCACGATAATACTTGATTACTCGCCGAAATATTAAACCCTCGGCTAATCGATAATATTACGCGCATCGAACTCGTTCGATTGCTACGAAAATACTGGTTAAGGGTTATCACTTCATTAGTCCCGGTTTACTAGGCATAATCGAATTGCCTATTGACAGGCATCGACCTGTGTAGCTCAGCGCCATCGATTAAAGCCGTCGGCGCGATATCGATTCTGTCATGTGGATATACACGTGTTACTGTACGGGGGACCCGTATACGATTTAAACGTATATCGGTTAGATTTGACAGGTGTAGGTGCCGAGCGGATTTGATTAAACAATATCTGGCTATCTATAGCGACGAGTATACTCGTAATATATTTATTTGATAATTTTGCAATACGCTTTGAGTATATTTGACTTGGTAGATTGAATTTTCTTTTTTTTTTCTTCTATTTTTCGAAATTGCTGTTCTTTAATGGATTCTAGAATGTTTCTATTTGCCTGCCAGCTGTCAGGTTTTAATGCGTTTCAATTGGATCGACCTGTATCTATGTATATACGCAAGGTGATATCCGCTGTCGTGGGTTACAGTGACGTCACTGTTAAAATTCGTAAAAAAAGTAGGATTTTAACAAAATTTGGAATTAAACAAAAAAACTCCGTCATATACTTTTCTCTTATGATTTTTTTGCCTTTTTTTTGTGGAAGACAACGTTAGCCAAACTAACCTCGTCAATTTTTTTTAGTAAATAAACACCAGTACCAACCCATATGTACATAGGTATGACTAAGCTGGGTTACGTTACACGTAAAATAGACGTTCGACAGCACTATTTATTTTTAATTATCGACTTATCATAGACGTTATCGACCGAAATTCCTCTTTTTTTTCTTTTTTATAATTTCACGATCCACTTGATCTCTAATTGATACGTCATAATTATTAGCACGTATCATTCTGTACGCAGTCCGTCGAGTCCCTGTGGGTAATAATGGACGTCAGGTACGTTAACCTAACCCATATGGAAAGCACGTGGACGAGGGGGTGGATGCTGGGGGTGGTTTGAGATTATGAAAGTTCGAACGGCCGCAAAACGCCTCGTGTCTCGTGCAAGAGGGTGGATGTTGAATGTGCAATTGGATATTGGTGGGGCTGGGGGGATGACGAATATCGTACAACCCCCGTCGAAAACGTCTGAATAGCCCACTTGTGGCTCTAAAGGGGTGTAGCTGACTGTGGCAGTGTCTTGAAATTGGCACCACTGTCTGCCTGGCGTGTTCTCAATGCAAATGACACACGGGCGACACACGTACAATCTGAGCCTCGTGGCGCGAAATTTTTGGCAAACCTACAACGTATACCTGATATTCCAACCCCCCCTGTAAGTTATCGTACCAAAGGGCGCAGGTTTGTCTGTATCGATAAGAAACTCGACCCTCGTTTCTCCTTCACGGTTCAGTAATTCTTTACCGTATCTCTCCGCGCGTAACCCACAAGGGATAAGAGACCCAGTGTATCAATCGACTCGAATATTGATTTCGCAGTATCGATCTTCCGCGAAAGTACATTGGAAAAGTGCATCTGCAGGTGCATCCGAACGATCTTATTTTGAAGTAGCAAACGTGAAATTCCATACGGTGTTTTTACCTAAGAAAATCAAATTGTTCTTATAAGGACTCATCCGCTGTTTTCGCGTCTTCGATATGATAAAACGAAGAAGCTTTTGACAAATTGGACTGAATTTTCTCGTACTTGGCTAATGCGACTCCGGAGGCGCGATTAGAGAGCGTCGAAGTCGATCGGTTATGAAGTCAGAGCGATAAGCGGGGTTAATGATAGTATATGACCAAGCATTCTTGGCAAATTGGTCGGTTATCGAAATTGACAATTTTTCTCTCTATTTTTTTTCCACTTCTGCAGTCTTGTGCAAAAAATATTTCTTTTTCTTTTTTTCGTCTCCCGTTATATCGTCCGCGCTATTCTTATCGGATTCTTCTGCCTTTCTAATGTCTTCGCCTCGCAGTCCGTCGGACTATCAGCATACGTTTTCTACGTACGTTAGGAGAGGTGGCTCCAGTGTAATCGTCTACTCGTATACGGACGTAGTTCGCGAATGTGTGTACTAATGTTTACGTAGGCTAATGTAATACGGGAGGTGATGTCAGCGCATACGGGTCGTCGGTTAGGTGGCCTCTCGCAAAACGCCTGATCTCCAGCGTCGCGTGTATATACGTGCATTTTCGAAAATTGCATCCAACCGCGAAACGCACGTGTCTCGAGGTCAAAGTGCAGAGTGCATATCGTGCGTGCACTTTGTAGCTTTTTTTTATTTAATTTCTTTTTCTCTTTTTTTTTCATATCGAAATCCTCAGAACCCTTCGGACTTTCCCGAAAGGAAACTTTACTTTCGCGATGAGGTCGATTCCTGGTAATAAATCGCGCCAGGGTTCGATCGTATAGGGTGGCCACTTTAACCGCGAGTACTTTCGGTCGACGATTTTCCCGACCTTCATCTTCCGTTCATTGCCCATTTGCAATTTCCGTGCATTAGGTATACACAGGGAAGACCTTCTGTCTTGGGCGTGAATCACGCACTGTGGACTTTGAAAAGACATCGAAAGGACTTTTTGCGCCTAACCCCTTGACCCTCCTATACATAGTCACAGTGTATACGGCTTGTAGCAAAATTTTTTAGCTATACTCCCACACTGTTTTTCTTTTACCTATAGTTCTTCGCTTTAAGTTTAACGCAGTCCGTCACGGCACAGCCTCCTCGGAGACGTCTCCCTGCATCTTATATGGATCATGTAAAATGATCCATGAGTGATCTATTCCGTACTTCAATCTTTTTATACGGCACTCCTACCTAACCTCTTCATATACATATATTTGGCACTTTTCCCACTTTTCACCGTGGATAACCTCCAGCCAGCCACCTGCCAGAACCATCGGACCTGTACCCGTCGACCGCTAACCAGACAGTCGGGCTATCAGTCGGCAATGCGCATTTCCGACTCCGGAAACTCGTCGGAGACAAATTCGTCCGATCCGGGCGTTAGCCACGATTTTCGCGTACGGACTCAGCAATCGTTTTACAACGAGGAACCTCATTAATCTGCCTTCCGACGAGTATGCTCGAGAACACGTGCTATCGATGTGACCCAGAAAACTGTGGCGAATCGTTCCTAGACATTTTACGTTTCTCGGGCTGTGCCTGGTCTCTGCAGGCTGATCCGCCATTAGACACGGTTATCGAGTCTTATATACTTATGTGTGTATACTATATATATATATATATATATATATATATTCGAGCGTGAAATCGTTCAGTGTTTCGTTTACGGTTAAAACACGTCCCCAAGAAGACATTTTGAGGACGACTCGTAAGATTTTCACTTGAAAAAAATCACCTTAAGATCCCGTCACGTTTGTTTGCCTGTGCGAGGAATAAACAGACAAAAAAAAATTTGCGTCCGACTGTACCCGCGCAGGTAACGAATCTTCGTTTGGACTGTCCTTGCAAATATTTGTTTTGCTATTATGACTTTTTTTTTCTTCGAAGAAAAACGGAGACGTTTTTCTTACGAACTACTATGCTTCAATGTACCAGAATTTGCGGTTGTATATATTTGCATATGCATATAAATATGTATACATAGGTGCGTATGTAAAGGATGCGTAATCAAATTCGCACGCGTCAGCTGTCCGATAAAACGTATCTCGGGTCTCTCTTTTTTTTTTTCTTTCGCCGCGCTACCGACTATCGTGTATTTCAGTGGCTTCCTGTTTTCTTTCCTTTTTGCGCGCTTCGAATGTTTTTCAACTTTCGGGTTCCGGTATGGCGAACGGTTGTTCAGTGAAAATCTGAACTTGTCCGACTATTCGAAGGACTCGGGCGCGTTATAATTTAGCAGCGGCTGAATAAGTGAAAGCTGCACCTGAATTGTACTCGTCAATCCGCTGACTCGTCTGGCGCCGCTTATAGCTACCGCTTGATAGGACACGTTTCGCAGTTGTAAAGATAAACGCCGATATAAAGATACCAGCCGGTACGTCGCTTTTTATGCCGGAGACTCTCGGACGCAGAAAAATTCCTCGCGAACCAGGATCTCCGTACAGCCTCCCATACCCGAGCAACGTTATTCTACCTACGTATCTGCCTACCCGATTCCACGTTTAATTTATCGGTCTATTCGCTCTGATATACAAGCCGGTCCGAACGATCGGATTTTATCGTAAATAATTTCTTTAACGTCAGCTTTGATAAGGCCAAATGACTCATGCAATTATATATACATGAAATTTTTATTTTATTATATTTCGTACATCGCTCAGCAGCCTCAGAGAATTATTATTTTATTTGTTTTTTTTTTCTTTCTTTTCTTCTTATCGCAGCCCAACGAAAGGTCCGTCCCAAGGTCATCCCATTCAGAGACGGAGGTGGAGGAAAGAAAAGTAATTTGGTTCAAGGTCAAAAATTTTTCAACGTAGCCTCAAGGGCGTTCCCCCCACTCCTTCCTCACGATAAGCGCGCGTCGATCAACCAAACGCGCACTTCACACCGTTCAACTCGACAATGGCTCTGTAGTCCTGGATAATAGCCGGGAGACTCTTGAAGTTTGGTTCGTTACGCTCGGAGACACGTCGAACTTAGTTTATTAACCTGCCTGTGTGAGAGTGCGCGCGCGGCTGACTACGGTGTGGAGGGGACCTTTAATTACTATCTCGTCGTATAATGGAAGTTTGCTAAGTATCAAGGCCCACCGGCGCTCATCGGAAGTGCACGTGTTATAATGTGAACATCGGTTACGTCACTGTTTCACGGAATCTTCATGGAAGATCGCATCACCATGAGAGCATCTCGTGCGGCCGTCATTCTCCTTCTGCTTTATTGCGCCGTTATCGGTAAGTGATTACGCATTTTTTTGGGGGTTTTTGGGATAATTTTTTGGAAACGTCACGGCTCACCTAACGATCAAAATAGCGGGACAGTTCCACGACGCTTTTCGATCGTCCGTATGATAATTTCGATTCGTAAATTTTCAAAATGGCCACTTTTTTCGCTGTGGGGGTGAAACGAGTGTTAGACTACTCCCATAAGACACGAAAATTTTACTCGAAGCGACTTTGTATCCGTGGGTAATAATTTTATCGACATCCCCGAGTATGGGATATTTGCTCCTAGATATGGGCGAACGTTTAGTATCATCGATATTGGCGAACGGAGTTATGGCTGCAGGGTTTCCGTAAACCCTTCCTCTCCTCCCCTCTTGGCCCCTACCCCATTCTACCATTGGCCCTCGACAATGAAGCCGGGAGCTAATTACTTGAATTTCAAATGAACCCCTTCCCCACTTAGGAAAAGGGTTTGGGGGGTGTGCGAGGGGTTGATACAATGGGTCTGTACTATGAGATAGAGAGAGAGAGAGCGAAAAGAGAAATAGGCGCCGCAAGGAATTTTAGGGTGAAATTTAATTTCAAATTAATGACGGGTAAAGTTATGAGGGGTCCAATGATTTTTTTCTTCCCTTTTCTCGACTTTCATCCCTTTCCCACGGATCGTGGTCGGAGTCTTTATTTGAAGGTTGTGCATACAATGTATAGAAAAATTACTTTTTTGTTCAACAATAATTTTGCGTTATCTCCATTAATGCTCCGTCGCCCCTTATTTTTCTTTGGCTTTCGCCAGGACGAATATTTCTGGATTCATCTACATACGTGGATTGCGCCTTGTTATTCTCTACCACAGAGTATACTCTCTCTCGCTCTCGTCCCTCTCTCTCTCTCTCTCTCTCTCTCCTGAACAGTTTAGGCTACCCTTGACTCTCGCCGGCAGTTATCGGACACCCGCGCACGCCGAAAATACATTTCGCGCGTATGTAACTCGGTCGCTGTTGTTCTCGGTGCAAGTGGCACGCGCCGCCGTCCAAGTATTTTACGGATCCGACGTCCTTCGCGCAGGACGCAAGGCGAACAAGCTGTGCTGCTCTACGTATAACGTATACACTGTGTATGTATGTACCGTATGTACCAAACTATAGCAAAGAACATAGGAGGAGCGAAGTTTGTGCCGACATACATATATGAAATTACGATAGCTTCACACACGGTCGATGGCACCTATCGATGATGGCTACCAAAATAAAAGGTTTAACTTCCCTACGGGGATGTTTTGGCGTCTCGATAAAATATCAAGGTCGTCTACGATACCTTCTATAAATGGATCGAGGTTGATTGGATTTATGATTTATTTCGTTTCGGCCTCGTCCGATTAGGACGTCGATTGGATTGATAATGCTCTTTCCTTCTTTTTTTTTTTCTTCTTATTACTTGCTTCGATTATGGGTCCTACCTGGCTCTCAATGGCCGACCGGTGTCTCTCTGGTAAAATATTTGGTTACTAATGAGATCGATGCGTTCTGTGGTTGGTAATATTTTTTTGGAAATTTTTTTAATTTGTTTACCCAACAAAGTCCCTAGGCGAGGCTCGCGAGAAACGATGTCCTAGGGAGTTTCGGATTTCACGCGGTACGCCGAAAAGCGCTACGCGATACGAGCGCGCGGAGGATCGGGGCTTTTTTTTTACTTGCATGGCTCAGTGTCAGTTGGGATTCTCGGACGTTAATTGTGGTTTTTTTTTTGGATTTCGTCCTGACCGAGTGTGCGTTCGAGATGCACGGTGCGAGAGAGAACGAAAATACTAGGAATTTTCGCGGCTTATTCCAATTTCGGTATGCATTTCGTTTTACGGTTAGAGGGACAAAATTGATATTTAGAATTTTTTTTTAATTTTTACTTATCAAAAATTTAAACTCTATCGCGTAATTGTTGGCGGTGAGATTGTTTTCTTTTTTAGTTTTGTTTTATCTTGCCCATCCCCCCACCTATCTTGCTGTACTCGGTGACCATACAGTTAGGAGGCGGAAGTTTTCTACGGTAGAAACTTAAAGCGCTATCTTATCTCGGCTAGGAGTTTCTAGCCCTAGACTGTATGGCAAACTTTCTGAATGTAATATCTAAGATCAAACAGAGTTACCTTTTAGGTCAGTGCGTACTATAGTCGCATTACGTATACGTTAGCTCGAATTAATGTTACTTGGAAAATCGTGAAGCATATAAAGCTCGTAAACTCACATTATACATGTATATGTATTATATACACACTTATATACGTATATTCACCATTCGACTAATTGTATGAAATTCTCGCGCAATCTTGAACGACTCTAATAATTTCTGTACATTAGGCGAACGTAATGTGTACGTACGTCCGGTATGCATATGCTAAAGCATAGGTACTTGGCCGCCATTAAACCATCCAGCGTCCCTCGCGGTATCTACGTACGTATATCAGGCATGGTATGTGCTATCTTTCAGTATGATTATTAGGGAGCAGCCGTACCTTGAATGAGAATAAAAAGTGCGCATATGTATATACATGTATAGATGAAAGACAGAAGAGTGAGAGAGAATGGAAGAATTAATACCCGTTATTAAATTTTTTATTTCGCGTTTTTTTTTTCTCTTATTCGCTGCAATATGCGCGAGTGATACGCGCGATTCGATACGCTTTGAATTTTATTTAAGAAGGTCGGATGTCCCGTGATACACAGATTATTCATAGTACTCTAACTCCTATCCCGAATAAGAAGTTTGTAACGTTGGATGCTATGTGTTATGGAAACGCAGCAGCGCGTGAATAACTGTTGCCCAAGGCGATCCAGAATACCGTATGTATGCGCCATTACCCTTCGGTTCTCCTGCTCCTATATATAGGTGTATGTATGTATATACGTACCGAGATACTCAATGCCCGTACCGATACGTATTTCATCATTCAAAAAATTCTCCATTTTTATTACTCGCGAGACTTATTGATATCACGGGTATATCGTATCCACACTATTGTATACATCCGACCTGCGCATTTGGAATTTGCGTAACGATCGAGAATCTTGGTTGAAAAAAAAAAGTACTTTACACACGCCTCCGTGAATCATCGTAAAAGCGTCTGCCGAACGTTCGTGGGTTTTAATGTTCTGTCAGGCCTTATTAAGTACTCGACAGTCATCGTGGCCCGACGGCATTGCCATATAGGAACGTTTAAGTATTTCGGGACAACCCACGATTTCACAGGTTTGCGTTTCACCGGGGACTTTGCAAACCTGGCTTTTTTTTCGTTCACACGGATACTTTGAGATGGTAAAAGAATCGTTGGATTTTGTTTCGATTTCACGGAGATACGACGATCTATAATTTCCAGGTGAGGATTATTCTCGAGTCGCGACGCCATGTTGGTTTTTTTTATTTCTCTCTAGACCATATACATGTAACTACAGGATAAACCCGTATCCACGGATAGTCGTGAGATTTTATCGTTCGTACGGGAAACGGAAGCAAAACGATTTTTCCGTATAATATGTTTCATATATGTTGTGTACGTGTGCGCGCGTCTGTGAGACATTTTGTTTTAATATTCCTCGTGTACACGAGCATTGCGATTCCTTCGCCATTCTGCTCTCTGTGGATATTCGGAATTGGCGGGTAATATAAACTTTTATGATGAACTTTTCGCTCTCGTTAAGTTAGGTCTGGTTGCGCTACATTGTTTCTCTCCCCGAGGTACATTCATACGTACAATGATAAACCGCCACCTGTATCCCAGGTGCCTCGTAAAACAGTTAAAATAATTCTTTTTCGCCTTCGCGGTAACATTTTAACCCCTCTTATTTCGTGAGTTCGATAAAATTACACGATCGATTGATATTTAATCGATCGATTGAATCAATAATTGCGATTCAAAATGTTGCTCGATCTCGATCATCGAGACAATAGAAACACTACTAGGCGCTCTTGCTCTCGGTACGTGCATGAAAATTGAAAGCAAGTCGAGTGCGAAGTTCACGGGTATTTATTACCGTCAAGGCTAGTCCACACCGCAATGTGCGGGTCAACTAGACGTAGATGCACAGCTGTGCCGACGCACGAGTCTCTACGTGCCTACGGAGTAGAGTCTCGACCCCGGGGCAGCAGGGGGAGGGAGGTTCGTGAGGAATACATCGAGGCCCGAGAGAGAGAGGGCGGACAGATAGATGAGAGAGAGTCACAGAACAGCAGTCACGTTAGCTACATGCGAATGTACTGGAACGTGAATATAGGCACCTGCACGGTACATCAGTCTCTTGGTTAAGATGCGAAGTCATGAAAATCTACGACGCTATCTAGGACGTATCGCAATAACCTAATCGGATCTAGGTTAGGTTAGGTTTCCATCCACTTGGCTATTCCAACGATACAGTTAGGTTAGGTCAGTGCTAACTATTTGCAATCGTCACGGCAGAATCGCTCCAGGGATATTTAGCCAGTGCGTCGAATCGAACGGGGAAGCATGGCTTACCGAGGTAAGGTTAGGTCAGTCAGTCGAGGAGCAACAAAGTGGCTCCGAGCGATTCCACTCGCCAGATAACGACTATTCCCTTGATCGTTCGTTTTTTCGCGCTCTTTTTCCTTGTTCTCTCTTCGACTTTTTTCTATATATTATCTATGTAATATATATATATATCCCTTTGATTCCTTCTCCTCCGCAGAAGTTGTTATCGACGTTTCCTGCCCCCTCGAGTCGTCACAGGTCTTTAGGAGAAAATCCCCCTTCTGTTCTCGTCGCTCACTCACCGTTCTCTATCGGATTCGCTCACTTTTACGCCAGAGAACTTGCACGCGTCACCCTTAGCCCTCCTCCCTTCCTCCCTGCATCCCTCACTCCCTCAATCACTAGCTGGTGCACTTACTCCCATTTCCTTATGCACAGCCAACTGCACTCTCGACTACACTTTAGACTCCGAACCGCCACAGTTATCGTGCATTCGTCCTGCCTACTTAGCCCAGCCGTTTTTCTATGAATTTCCAAGGCGCGATTTAGTATCGCACTTTGTCCTCCACCTTCGGCAGGAGTCATTGACATCTGCCGTATTTGCGTTCTCGAGTCATAAACACACGTAATCAAGTATCTGGCCACTGGTCTCTATTTATATACAATTTCACAAGGCTCTCCCTCCGGGGACCAGGAGGATCGTTCGCCCAGGTGCAAGATCCCAGCCAATTCGGACGCGCTTTCCGACTTCCCAAGGATAATGGCCGGCCTTCCGCTAACCTTCCCCACGCGATCGGCCACGAAAACCACGCGAACCTCCGGAAGGCCCCGAGCACCCCTCGAGTGCTTCCTCGGCTTCCTGGGCAAAGGCAATTTCGCAGCTCGGTAGTACCCGGGGAAACGGCTACAGGGACAACCGATCCCCACCCCAGCGGTTAACCATGGGTTTATCGGTTATGTAGGTCGCCGAGTAGGGAGCTGGGGGGAGTCGAGTACACAAATTCTATGTACTTTGCGGGCGACGGGGACAGATGGACCAGCCCTTGGCCAAGGACCCCAGGACGCTCCTTCTCCCATTGGCTATCCTTAATCTCTCGTGTTCCGATGTCTCGAGCGTGGCTAATGATCTTACCGACAGAGTCCTCTAACCTGGTCCAGACCTTTCACGATCGACTCTCGTGACTACTTTTGTATTATCATTTTGCCATAACGTTTTACCCATTGTACTACGTCGCTGGAGTTATCTCGCACGCGGCTTATACTATGTGGTATACTCTGTTCACGTACGAACGCTAATGCAATTCGCTTCGTGAATTCCTACAGCATCCAACCTGGACCACTGACTGTGACCGTTATGCACGCTACGTTGCTGCACTCCATACGCGGAGAAGAACTATGTCGAATTTTTCATATCTCATTCGGATCGCTTACGATATTGCACACGGATGCGTATGTATAATGTATATGTATATACTTTGTATTGCTTCGAACTACCCGGCTGTTACCCGGCAGCCACTGCTCGACTTGCTGCGTGAATTTATCACGTTCTTCATGCTTTTCTACGTAACCTAACCTCAATGCGACTTCACGACGTTACTTTTATTATCTTCGTATTACCCACGTCATCTTTCCTGTCGTCCTCTTACAGTGCCGTTTTCTCTTTTATCCAGCCCTGATGCCCTCAGCTCTCCTGCAATCTGCCGGTACAGCGAAACGGTCAGGGTCCTCGCGCGCGAGCGTAACGTAACGCAACGAAATATTGCGATAATAATTCATGGAACGTAAGCAAGATAAGAAGGCGTAGATAAGGGGACGCTTTGTTTAGGTGGCTTAGCCGTGGGAGTGGGGGGGGGTCCTGGACGTTCGGATGTAAATAAGGTGGAATTATTTGGGTGGTGGGGGAAGGGGGGGTTGGGACAACGTCTAAGAGTGTCTTGTGGTTACCGTGGGCTAACCTAACCTCACTTTTTATAGGCTGATTAATATGTATTTATTGGGTAACATTTATCGAGGGGTACTCCACGTATTCGGGCACGATAAGAATGCACCGGTTACGCGTTACGCGAATTACGAACTGGTGGTAAATTTTGAAATAGCAATACTGGTTAATCGCGCGAAAAAAAAATTTTCACGGTTTTCCGATCTTATCGGACGGTTCTCGCCACTTTGGGAAATGACCGTGTTATCCGAGGCGGAACGAAATTTCGGATAAAAGTGACAGTCGATTTCGATAATGGTGTCGTAGAATTTTTATCTTTTTTTTGCGCGAGGCGTATCGAGAAGAAGTTGCGAAGGGCTTTGCGGTTTGTTTTTGCTGTTCGCTTGACGAAATATGAACTGCGAGGGAAAACGCGTGGGTCGTGTCTCGGCTAGGAGAATTAGCCGAGACACGAACCATGGATTTTACATGATTTTTACATGGTATCTATAACGACGATTTGCCTAGTGAAAACTTTGTTGTCTGCATTTGTCATTCGTACGTTGCGCGTGTACGTATTGGGTAGGCGCGAAGACGCGATCATTTTTTTTTGTTTATTCGAATTCTCGTCGATGCGCTCGGGGAGTATATTGAAATTTTATTTTGAAATATTTTTTACTTTTTTTGGGGGGGGGGGGCGGGTTAAGAATTATGTTATATCAATAGTAACCTCGGCGGCAGGTGTATGTGCGGGTGACGCATGCGTCACATATGTTATTTCACGCGTGTATCGAAAGCGTCATAAAATTTGATACGAAGCGATGAAAATTTTTTTAATTTTTACCTACAGTCCGCTAACAAAGTTTTGTCGTAACTCGAAAATCAGCGTGTCCATATTTCTCGGTTTAATGTCCGATGCAAAAGAGGGGTTACTCGAGACGAAATTACGTTTTTGTATAGACATTCGTGATACACTTGACAATCGCGGCGATACGCACGTTATTTACATAGGCATTCGCGCAGTCTATTACACGCTGGTATTTTGCCCTGAAACGTGTAGCCACGGGTCTCCCTGACTTCTTTCGCGCCCTTAAGTATGAAGTTTGGCGTGGAAAAAGTTTTTACCTCGAGTTTTACCAGCCGTCTCTTCATTTTATTTTTCTCCGACGTTCCTCTACCTTACCGACCGGCTCACAGTGAATTCCACTTTAGCCGAGAAAACTCCTTTATTTTCACGCCGGCCGTTACTTTCCGAAGTGGTCTTCCGGTCTGACGTGGACGGTTGGATGCATCGGCAAGAAGTACTTCCGGTTGGACCCGTGTATACCAGAGACGAATCCTCGTGGGAATATCTCGGCGTGGTATCCGAAAAAGTGGAGGCGAAGGAAAAAAGGTGTAAAAAAACGAAAAATAAAAGTCTAAAGAGATTACGAGATTCGCGATCTCGTCGTGTAGAAGTAAAAGAAAAGAAATGAAAAGAATTTTCCGTACCAGCTCTTTCGTATTTTGTAATTTTCATTCGATTCTTACGTTTCGGGAAAACCTCAATATTTCTCAGTGCGAGGCAGTCAGACGGTGAACGTGTAACAGAATCCACGACCACCAGATGCGAAATGGGGAGAGGGAGGCGTCGAGTGCAATATGAATTGAAATGAAATTTCGCAGATCTGATATTGAGTATCAACGGCGGAGAACGTCTGGCGATGTAGGAATTTTTTTTGGGACTTGAAAAAAAAACAAAGGTCGGGTCTGGTTACGATGGCTGGTAATGCGACTAACGTTCGATTTATTTAACCGTATAGATTCGCGGTTATGTTTTCGCAAAAGTATAGTCTCCTCGCGGTAACTTGGCAGGCGCAAACAACAATTGTTCCAATTGACCTGACACGGTTTTACATTAAGCGCGCACGACTCTTCGATATCTCTAGGCGTGTCTGTTATGAGTTATGACAGTTTCTACGTACGTACTATATCACATTAAAGTTACCAACTGCAGCTGTGAATTGCGTCGGCTCGTTATGTCATTCCATTTATTCAAATTGAGTCGAAATTTAATTTATCTAATCTGGCTGCATATACGTTTCTGTATATATACGTATATCGCCGTAAAAATACCAGTTTCATTGACGCTGGATGGTTCGAGACGCGAAATACCAGCTGGCACAACTTGACCTTCGTGCACAGTTGGTCCGGTCGGGACGATGCGACTGGAAAAATTAATTTGATCTTGAAAGTAACAAACTGGTCGTACCAATTTGATTTTTTCACTCTCGAGTCACTCGCCAACCAATTTGATGAATTTATTTGAAGTTGGCTGTCCGTACCTACCAGTACCAGAGGAACCAACTGGTTACAATTTATTCGTAGTCTCAGTCAGTAGGACTCGCTGTTCTTGCCAGGCGACGAAGCGTATAACGAGATTCGTGAGGGATGAAAGTACCAATGAATTTTTCCTTTTTTTTTCACCACGGGTATTACTGTTTTCCTTTTATCCCCATCTTCCCGCCGTCATCTTTTCCCTGTATTTTTTTTTTCTTTTCCTGATAAGCTATTGGGTCGAAGATGCCTGCAGGAAATGGGGACGTCAGAGGAGGAAATTAAACAGAAGACGGATAAACACCTTGCCAAGATTAATGCTTCCTACGTGAGGAAACTCCGAGCTTTTCCAATATACCATTGTATCAACACGGGGTATATAGAGGTTCCTTGAAAAATATGAAAAATGAAAATCGTCGCGAATTCTTTTCTTTCTTCACACCTTTAAACATATCGTTCGCAATATGCCGCCTATGTAACTAGACAACGGTACGTAAGAAGGTTATGAAATTTTAATTGAAAAAAGAAAATCTAATTCAAACCAAAGTCATCGACGCAATCGTGTGATTCCTCCACACCGACTCCTTCTCGTTGGCCAAGTATCGTTCAGGTTGAAGCATTTCATTCGGAGTCGAGGTCGCGACTAGCGGTTTTCGTGTTCGGCAAAGCCACCAACCGGTTTCTTTGCAGGCAGCTGACGTCATTCTACCTGCTTGCGACTTTAAGTGCGGAAAAGGACGGCCGAAGTTTACACGAATCGAGTATATCAGGATTCTCACTTAACCCCGCAGGAAATTAGACCTTTTTAATTTTTTTTCTAGTATCTTGCACGTACTATACGTGCACATAAACGTTTTACCCACCGACCTGAATCTATCGTACAGGCGCTTCCATTTAATGCATACCTGCTCGAGTCAATTGGAAAGGGTAAAAGCGGTTGTCCAATGTCAAAATGGCCGGAGATTAGGTTGACAAACTGAAATTCCCTGTTATCACCCTCCACAAAGTACAGACCTAGATTACAAGGGTAGGCCAGCTATAAATCCTTTGAATGGTTGTATCTCTTTTTTTTTCTACCTTCGTACTAACTCCCTCTCGAAAATATCTCTGACCTATCCTTCTACTTAGCTAATAACCAGCGCATCTAACATTTATATTAGGAATTTATATCGAGTCCCTATTGCATCTAAGAGCTTTCCTCCATAACCACCTACGCCTAAGTAACGCTCCTGTGAAATTGATTAGGCTGAGAGGATTTCTAGTATCTGGTGGAATTAACTATTCCGCTGGTTGTATAGTCTCGGGACGTAATCTATAGTGCGTTACTCGTCGGCGTATTTATTTAGATTTAGATCCTAAGGGCAGCCATTTATTGCGTCACTCCTGTACATCGTAACTTTTTATCGCGTATGATTATTATATTCGTCTTTAAGTTTCTCTTTTCTCTCTCTCTCTATATATATGTATATGGAAGAATTTAACCTTTGCTTATAATCGACCCTCGTTTCCTCTAGGTATTTGTAATATGACGTCGAATCGTCCTGAACTTAGCCTAACCTCACGTTTTACTGGGGTGGGTGGCGGGGAGGGGGGAGGGGGAGGGGGGCACCTCCCCTACCTTCACGAACGCAAATGGTACAATAAGAGCAGTTATAATACAAGAATTCTTGAGATTCCAGGAACAAGAGGGCGACGGGCGGCGACGCTCGAGGAAATGAATTTTCTAATTAAGATTCAGTCGCAATGACGCGCCGCCCCGTTCGCTTTGCCCTTTATGAGATAATACTCGACGGTCGCTTCCTAATGAGGGTAAATTACACGACTGCGATGTTGTTAAATTGAATAACAAACCGGTAATTAATCACCGGTTAGATCGGGTCGGGAAATTAGAAGGTGGAAAATAACCTATGCATGTATATATATGTTGGTGTGCGCATGGAGCGACGGGCGGAGGGGTGGGGCTGGGCGATAAGGCGCTTTAGGCCCGATACACATTTCGACCATGCGCGATTTTTTTTTGCAGTAACGGAGATTTGTTTTTCGTAAAATTCATTCGAAATGAAATTTTTGGAAAAATACGATTCGTATTCTTTTATCTTCACGTGTCAGTGAGATACGAGCGTTCCGTGAAAAACATCGCGAATTGAAAATTCGCACGGATTTTATATGGAGGGTATTTGTGGTTTAGTGCCGTCTGTGTTACTTTTTTTTAAAAATATTTTTATTCGTCGCAGTTTCCACCAACACTAATTCGCAAATACGTGCGAGTCGCGCGTTATATGCTCGTATATTAGTACCGGGTAAATGGTGCGAATAGTTTTGGCACGTGTGAGAGTTGTAACACGTGTCGAAAGTTTTGACGTCTTTGAACCGTGCGAAGAGAAGAAAGAAAAAAAGAGGAGCAGTCGCACTTTTTTGGTTTTACTTTCTATATCCCTTCGAGTAAAGGCCTTTGCGAAAAGAAGCGGGTAACTTTTAAGTTGCGAGAGGCTGGGTCCAGTCTTGCCGGGGGTGGTGAATCCTCTCGCGTTTTACTCTGTTTATGATTCTTCGTATCGGTGTCCTACGAGTATAGGATCCCTTATCATTTTTTACTGTTCTTTACCCTGGGAGTCTAATGTCCGCTTCGAATTCTGACGCGCTAGGATAAGCGTGAAATAACTCGAAGTTGTTACGCGAGATAATAATTCGTCAAAGTATGACGCGATTGGTAAAAATAATTATTTAATTATTGTTATTTAATAACTTTTATAATATTAAAATTTTTTTCAAGCTCGTACGTAATTTCGGTATTGCAACGAAATTAGCACGAATAGTCTATAGGATATCGAGCACAAGGGTCGCGCTACCCTACGACGCTTTAGGATAACTTCGAGCACGTGTGTTCTCCCGTTATTTACATGACAGCTCAGTATAGTCAGGGCTTCATGAAAAACGTGTAATACCATAGGATCGCCCATTAACCACGCTCGTCACGCACCTGGCAGATATGCGTATGCACGCGTTACGCAATATTTCACACGATACGCATAAATTACGTTCGATTCAATATTTGAGATCGAGCGGATTCATACGATACGGAATCAATGAGTTAAACGGTCTGAGTACTCGTCGAGTGTACATTTCAAATAACAATATTTTCGGTGTAATCGCTCAATCAATAGATCCAATACGGTATTACTTTTCTATTTATCGAATTACCATATTACTTTCTTTGTTTATATACAAAAAAAATTTTTTTACCCAATATCAAAATATACCAAATTCCTTCCTCTTTCGCTTATTACGTACGCTAATATCGTACGTGTATTCGGGTTGCGCACTTTCGCAACACCGATAACTGTAACTAAATCGCCAAGTCGTAAATGACGAATGGACCCGAAGCAGGGCGATTGCCGGCGGAAATGCGTCATTACCGACCGTCGGTAATCGACGGGATGTGTCAGGAATGCGAGCTGCTCCCGGTCACGAAGCGATTCTTGTGCCGCGCCGGATCCCTTGGAACAAGGAAGTGCGCGCGGGACGTCGGGACATTACGTATCCAAGAGGAAGGAGCTATTTTGCGGAGCGTCGACGGATAAAAACATCCGCGAGCCTTTTCTACACGGAAACTACTTGGCTCAGCTGATCGGCGCGGGAGCTCGTTGCTTCACTGTTATATAGATGTAATACAATATATATATATATATGTATATATACATATATAATGCTTCGGGGTATAACATATATAACTTGACGGCCCGATTAAAACGGGTGGTTACGCGAGCGTGCCGGACGAAAATAGAAACGAAGCAAAACATGCAACCCCCGTATAGTCTGAAACTGCGTCAGCACGCGCCAATTATTCCCAGTGCATGGCTGAGTTATGCGTCGCTATTTTTATATACGGCTGATCAGCAAGAGTCCCTTGCTACGAGCGTCGCGACGCTTGACGTAGACGTTTTGTTGACGATCGTTAAATCGATACACCTCCGTGACCGGTATGGTTATCAATTTATCTTATTTGTCAAATTTTTATTTATATATATTTTTTTCTTTTATTATTATTTCATTGGATTTTCATACAAATTTTTTTTCCCGTAATACACACGGAACTCTGCGCCGTACGTGAACTTTTATCGACGTCACGATTTCTATGACTGCGCTCAATGCAATTTGACTGATTTTTAATTAACTTGCTATTTAGTTCTCGCGCTATGCTCGGGTCGAGGCAGACTGTACGTGTACGTTTCGTTATCTCTTATCAGTTCGTCCTTCAGGCTTTCGTATACCTTGCATAAATATCATCGGTGAATCGATTCTGTGAAATTTGTTTCTGTTTGAATTTACGAATTTTCAAGCACTTACTGTTGTTTGACCTTTACTCGGTTAGGTCTGGTGGGGGTTGACGTGCACTTAAGGACGAGTTACGATATTCTACGAGAATCAACCGATGCTTCGTGCGACCGTACATTTGTGTTTACTATAGTATACGTATAGGATCATCGTATATAGTATCGAGCAACAGGCAAATATTTTTGTATTATCAATATAAAGTTTGCAATTCCGGATTACACGCGTTGTCAGATGCATGTAGGGATTCTTAAATACACACGTGGCTGCTTCGTCCTAGAAGGTGAACGAACCGATGAAATAACTTTGGCCCCCAGCGAAATTACTTCCTGCATTATGCCAAGGGGCACAAAGCTGTAATTTCACGTCGACCCCGGCTACGAAGCAGAAACAATTACGTACGTAATTCTGGATATTTATGGAATTCACGTAATTTCTGGTTACGTTTTATTTAGCCGTAAGGGCGACGCTGTCGCGTGACGTTTCCCGTGCAGATCTTTTGACAAGGCCGTGAACACGTGAGAGTATCCCAATAAGGTGCTCCAGATGAAAGGGATGCTGGGGAGGATTTTCTTTCATCTTCGCTCCCTCGAATCAAACGACGAATAAAAATCATGGCGGCTATTTTAGGATCCGTGTGGAGAATCATCCCCTACTCGTTACGATGAAACATTACGTCATTGAACCCCGTGTGCGATTGGCTATTCTGTGTAGAATTTTTTTTTACTCCACTTGCACGTTTTTTCCATTAAAAGAAATACACTTCGAACCCTGTATAAAGTCATATTTTCAACTCTCGTGCCGATCAAAAATATTCCATCGTTACTCGATATTCCGGTTTGTGGTCATTTGTGGATAGCCCTTTAATAAGTATCTTGAATATTCTTATCGAAGTATCTTTATTGGAGTGGGAGTTCTTATCACGGTCTATTGTATGACGTTATGTTATTGTCACCTCGGCGTACGAATATATTTTTTTTTAACAATTGACATTTTTGGATTTACGTAGAAAAATTGGGTAACGTATTTCGTATTTCGTATTTCGGTATTGGGGGGTGGAGGGGGGTGAAGGACCTATGTGAACCTGGCACACAACTGGCAAAAATACAGTTTTTGTTATTAAAAAATGGCGCAATGTTGTCGGATGTAGGTTGTACGAGTATTATGTAAAACGTATCGGATATCTTTGTGTGACAGAAGTCAAGTACTGAAGCTTATACAACGTGGTGACAGAATATTTAGTAATTTTCTTTTATCGGAGATAAAATCTTACCCAAAACGGATATGAATAATTTATGTACGGACTGCGCGACGTAGTGAAAGCTGGATTTTGGTTTCTCAAAAAAAAAAAAAATTACTGAAATGTATTAGTTTTCGTTCTCCCCGTGTCAGCCGGAAATGATATCTATGAATATAGTTATCAAGCTCGTGTATCGGGTTGGCTAAGTAAATATAAAAGTGAAATGTTGTTGTCGTCGTGATTGAGTATGATAAGAGCTCTCGAAATTACTTTGTCTGAAGGTTAATTGGCTGATAATCAAAGTACCTAACGTGGTATAAGAACGATAAGAGAAAAAAGTTATACTGATAAGAAACCCGATAACGCGTATTGTTTGTCGCGAAGGATTCGAGCGGCACTGAAATTCCTTTGCAATGACGTTTAAATATTTATAAAGCAGTTTTTAATTTCTTCAGTCCAAAATTTCGTATCAATTAAACAATACATTGCCGTAATAAAATTTCGATTTAAAATCCCAATCGTGAAAGTCCACTAAGAAGTACGTCGCGACTTACAAACCTTTAAAATTCCCAAAAAGTCCATAAAAAATTCGTTATCAAGTCAATATTTCCGACTCGAACGTACAATGATAACGCAAGCCTCGAATCGATGGTTATCACGCACAGACCTCCTTATCACAACGATTCTTATATCTTACATTAATCATCCGTAGAAATTCGTGGCGAAACGAGAATCTATGTACTTTAATGAAAAATTCCTCGAGATTTAAAAATGTCCCACGAGACGAATAGTACTTTTTGAATACATACAAAGAAAAACCACCCCTCCGACTTTACAACCCCTAAACATTATAAATAAATTTTAACCCCTACTTCACGTTCAGGTAAAAACCACCCTTTTGATTTATCTACAACTATCCGTCATCGTCGTCAACCCAGGCATTCGAATTCGAAAAATTCACCATCCCCCAAATTCACCACCCCTCTTATCTTTTATCACTGCCATCCCTACCTACCCGAAATACTTTTGTCCAGCAACGAGCCCGCCAAGTTTTCTCAAATTAAAACAGTAGTCATCCCCATTGCCGTATAGACTCGTAGCGCCACCCTTGTGATAAGGGTAGCATCCCCCTATCAGCAGTGACCAACCAAAACTATACAGGGCTGCTGGTTTGTTGGCTGCCGTAGACTAGATAGTCGCCTACCAACATACATCATAGAAACCCACCACACGTGTAAGACCCGTACGAGCACGTGTGCCGAGCTCTTCAATTATTAATCACTCGTAATTGTTTTATAAAAGGGATAACCGGGAGGGGGGGGTCACGACCACCCACCATACAATACGGGTCGTGCCGTTAATTAATCCCAGCATCGACACATATCGCATTCCTCTCGCGTCACTTATGTCACTTTGGATTAAAGAACGTCGCAAACTACGCATCTGAAATCGTTCATTCATCCAACCGAGGACGCTCGACACATGCTGGACACGCATGGGAGCCGGCAGCCAGTCAGTCACATCCGCCATTGTGACTTATGCTTCCCATACGCGCACACATCGATCACACGTTATACCCTCGTACCGCGTTCATTCGTTCTTAACCGGCAGTGGCTTCTTGGCCCTAGTAACTTTAACAAGCAAGCCTGAGATCGTTCCCTAGGGATATTCTTAAAGAATTCCTACCTAGCGCTTAAAATCCTAGTTTTTTTTTAACTCAATGGGACATTGTAAATTCCCTTGGCACATGGATTCTCTCGATAGCCCATCAAGCATGGTACAGGTACTCCAGGAATTTATGATCGAACTGAAACCACACGTTTCGCAGCCGTGTACAGTCTTGCCGCACAATAAAATTCTTTATAGCAGCCTCATGACGCACTAGGGGGGGTCTGTGTACTAGGGGAAATATTAAGTACCTGAGTGAAAACTGCTGTACGGCAAACGTAAGTCTACGTGAATATGTTGTATGAATATTTTGCTAAGAGAGAGAGAGAGAGGCTCTCTTCGAAATTCGCTATATAATCAGTGAATCAACGTCCTGGCACGCGATGATGTCAATCTTTGCTCAGTCGTCGCGAGCGAGCATTCGGGAAGTACTCGTGCGAACTCACCCAACTCCTTTCTCTTATCTCGGCGCTGCCAATTTTCGCATGTCCATATATGCACGTATACTCACTCACACGTGATTACATACCACGGTGCGTGACGGATGCCATAAGTGTTTTTCCTCGAACTCGAGCATTTATTTGCTTTCGTCGTCAGTGTTTGGCATTCCACGGAGACCACGTTCTCTATTCGTCTCACCCCCCCTCCCTACTCTTACCATTTTTTTTTCTTGTTTTTCATTCAAAAGAATTCAAATCGCTCCGGCAGGTCGCTCGAGTTAGTCGTTTCTATGCGTACACGATGTATATATATACTGCTTTACGTTTTACCACAATTGACATTCGATCTGAACTCGTATCGCTAGCGTGCACGGCCTATAGCCAGGCGCACGGTATAAGCCTGCGTGTTTGCCAGATTAGAATAAGAAGAAAAAGAGGGGGGGGGGGCGGAAATAAGCAGAAACGTCAAGCGATAATCGTTGGGAAGTTGCTGTGACGCGGAGGGACGTGTATCTGTAGGTTTAACCTATGGCAACCCCTAAATGAAAATCCTGTCGACGTTGCCACTTCTTGCTGACTGTATCTTCCTTTTCACGGCCTACGTTGAAGATAGGGGTGGTGGATGGGGGTTGGTGTACTCTCTCTTGGATGTATATATATATATATATATATATATACGTATATTGTAGAGAGTAATCGGATGAACTCTCGTCGAGTAAGATCATTAAGCACAAACCTGAACGGGATGCTGCGCCTCTACGTTAATGTAAGGGCGCTCTTTTACTCTGCGACAATAAATCCTCGGCGTTTTGTCAGGCCTCCAGGTATACGCTGAAAATGGTTACGTGCACTGGGTATACGCTTGCATATATATGTATGGTTTATGTTATATAATGCCACCCTGTATATATATGACTCGGTTGCTCTCGCTGTATCTCTAATACTTCGCTACGAGTCTCTACCCTCCCAGGAGATCCATACATTAAAAGCGTATCATGCGATAGGTCAACTAAGTGTTATAGGAGGGAATAATTATTAGACGACATTTAATCTGGATACACGAGAACCGTTATCAGCCACCCTTTCGACGTTCGACCCTTTAGGATGCTCGAGTGCGTTTAACGGATGCATTGTATAATCGGCGGGGGCAAATTTTCTCTGGTAATCGGGAAAAGTTGGTTTTTTTTTTCGTAAAATTTGGAAATTTCGGAAATAGGAATTTTTTGGGGGAAAAAAAATGAAATTTATACTCGAACGTAAACTTCCCGGTGAGGCATGTCAAAGTTTTACTTGTGTAATTATTTTCGAGATTGGTCACCCTGTGTATACGTATCCGATCCCTATTCACGTGTAGGTACGATTGGGCGGACGAGTTTTACCATTATCCAACTGGCCATCTGTCGTGACGCTTTCGAATTTCCCTCTTCGATATTCGGCATCTACAGGCTATCGTTTGATTCGCAATGGAGCGCTTTCAGTTAGATTGATTACGAAAGATCCGGATTTCTCCGGGCACGAGAATTCGAGTGGCTTAGGCACGGCTTGGTTCAGGAATGCCAATTCTCCATTTATTCAAGGCACGTGCTGCGCTCGCAGGTGCATTCTGCCACAGTGTAGATTGTATACTGGAGTATATCTATATATTAAGTGCATATGTAGATATGCACATAATGCATGCTGTGCCTTACCCGCAACGAGTCACAGCAATTTGTCATTTTTAATTGATCGTGATCGAACTCGGTATATTAATACGCGGATTACACCTGTTGGGTATGACATGAGAATATATATATATTCTTTGTTTTTATATAATTTAGTTGATATTATTACTGGTTTCTATTTCTTCTCTCTCTCTCGCACCATTTTCATCACGTCACCCTAGATTTATTCATTCGCAGTGACATCCTCTCTACGTACTCGAGGGACGCAGCACCATTTTCACTAACGCTTTATCACGCGACGGAGTTTTTCTTTTCTTTTTCCTTATTCCTCAACCAAATTTTTCTCCTTGACGTTTCACGTCCTCCTAGTTTTTTTTTTTCGCGACGCTTATCTTTTCAGCGACTCGTCGCGACGCCGCTGATATACCTTGGCGACTATACCGGGCGGCCGTGCGGAATGCGACTTGTCATTGTGCTAACTAACGAACATTCCATAGTCGCCGCGTCACATACTCGACGAGAGAGAAGAGCGACGTCGCGCCAAATAGATAACGGGCAAATTCTTTGGAAAGTTTTTGCTGGAAGAAAAAAGTAAAAAAAAATTGATATCGTCAGTCTCGAATTGTCAAAATTGACATTTTAATGCGAAACTGTTATCGGTCCACTTGATCGTACGTATTCAAAATTGTCAAGGGGTTCGTATGATTTTTTGTTCGATTTAAAATAATTTTTAATCAGGCTGCTTTAACTCAGAGGCATGCCTGGGTCAATATGACCCTGCGTGTCCTCTTCGCTTCGGTGCGCTCGGTAATCTCGTGCGTCCATGAAATGCGCGCGGAAGCACGTGGGCGTGAAATACACGAGAAATGCCAGAAATTAGATGGACGGTGCCGGGCGAATGTCATAATAACTGTCATCCGTTATTCGTGGTTGCGCAACACGAGGCTAGAACCGGAGCGTCGTTGCTGCATAAACAACATTTGGCCAATCAGTAATGAAAGCCTCGCACGGCCGAGCATAATTAAACGGGCATAAATTTGTATTATAATAATTTTATTACCATCACCTACACTCCACCGTTTATCTTCTATATAACTGTCTTATCATTATTTATTATTTTTCTTAAATTTCATGTAAACCTTAAAACTGTCATACTGATAGAAATAAGTCGTGACGTTTTTTGATTTTTTTTTCTACAGGCTACCAAAATAACATACCATCTTCGGCATATATACATAACGAAACCAACGTACGATAAGGCACACGATAAAGAGCTTTACTGATAACGAATAAGCCTAAGCCCGGTGCCTCTGAGCCAACTGTATATTTACGCACTAAATTAATCTCTAATTTTGTCTGCAGACGGTTTAAGATCTTGACAGAATACACTGGGTTTACCTTAGAGCGTCAGGTAAGCCGCAAAAAGCCTGTGGAATGCGTCTGGGCGTCTTTTGCCAACCTAACCTTAAAGGCACGTCCGAAATTGTATCTCCGCGGAAGCGTGGTATTATCTCGGTCATATTTTACGGTCGATGCATCTTTAATTACCGCCGCTATGGAGATTAGCCTATCGCCGTAGGGGGGGTAGGCGGGATGGCGGCGGCGACGGCGTTGCGGAAATTATTTATGTGAACGAATGGCTATTAATAGATCTGACCAATTCGGTGGGTGCGCGTTCTGGAATTCAATGACGAAGTGCAGCAGCCAGTTATCAGCCGGCCACTCTGAATGAAATACCGCGAATATTTCGCTGGTGATTCAGTTTTGCGAATACGCACGGACCGTAGAGATTTATTGGGTTCTGGATATTTTTCTTTCGCTCGTTATTTCCATGTGTTTCTTTCGTCAGAGACCAGCGCGAAAGTAATGGGGATTCTCCTTGTCTGCGACCCACGTGACACGACCACCGTACCACGTGGTCGTTTGAATTTACTTTGACACGTGCGACAACACTAATAATGCTTTATTACATAGTTCGTCGTCGATCGATCGATCATAGATCTTTATGCCCGACACACGTGGTATGCCGGTTTGTAATGTATTCGTTGTACGCATAGCGAAAAAATTCGTATCATTCGTTTTCTACTGTCATTTCACCCGGTATATGGAAATTCGAATGAATAATGGCTGGTTTTAGCCGAGGCGTAACAAGTGACGTATATTTATTTATGGTTTCTATTGACAAATAAAATCTTGGGATTTATCTTTTTTTTTCTTTTTTTTTTTATTGGTTTACACACTTACTCGTGACGCTCGTGAAATTGAGGTTAAATTTTTTTTAACACTTCCCACTCGATCGCGTCAATCTTATCGCCGTTATCGTTTCCAAGTAAATTTTATTCGCGGACGACGATCGCAGTAATTCGCGAATTGTGAATTTTTTAATATTTTTTTTCTTTTCGTATCGTCGCGAAAAATTACAACCGTCATTCGTCATATCGAGCATGTTACCGATGACGACTGAAATTAATCGTCATTTAAATTCCTACCGCGAAACCTTCCGCGGACGATGATTTATATATATATACACTATGCTGTGCGATTACGAGACGTCTGGTAAACATAAAAACAGACCTTAAATAGACGTGCAGTCAAGTGTGGACAATGCTAATGGAGGGGAAACAAAAAAATTGAAACGATTACATTAACAGACGTTAATGCATTAATCGTACCATGCTTCGCGTGCGTTTTCACCAGACGAATCGCTTCGCCTCAATCGTAACGAACTCTCGTTAGTCGACGTTGCCGAGAGGGAAAGACGCTGCTGCTGCTCTTGGTCTTTCAATTAAATTCTATCCCGAGGGCATCCTCGTGGTAGATACAGACTCTCGTTAAATTTATTTCCCGTATACGAAACGTCAACGAGACTAGGCGTCTACAAGAAAGCGTCATTCCGTCACAGTTCTTGGTTATGCAACGTGTTTCATTGGTGACGTTAACGCGAACTTTAATCATATAAAAAAAAAGTACCTTATACTCGGTGATTTTTTAACATTTATTCTTGACGTTTCAATTTATACTTGAAAAAATTTTTTTCTCAAAGTACCCTATATATATATTATCTCTAGCCCCGGTCCATACTACAGCTTCCCTCTGAAATACCTTTCGCCCACATTTGCACGAGGATCGATGAATTTCGGTCATAACCAAGTGATCGAAAGGCCATCCCCCTTCTAGGTACCCGTCAACGTGCAGAAATCCCATTCGGCTTAGGCTCATATAAAAGCGCAATTAAACGGCCTTTCGTTATATGGATGAAGGTTTTTCGAAATATCGATCAGCTGTCAAAACTACGGAAATAGAGTTCCATTAATTGTACAGGAAGCAAAAAGCAATCACGCTGGTTTAATTTTCTCATTCGCTTCTACGGAGCCTTTCCCCCTTACGTTCCCCCCTACCATATACCCCCTCTTCCACCCAACGTATGACGCGAGTGAAACGTTCGTAATTAAAATAGATGTAATTACTCGACCTCGGCCGGACCCGCTTCTGGCTGGAGGCCATACGTAGGTAACTCTTTGACCTTTGAACCGCTGCACGCATTCATCGCGCACGCCTTTAAGCGACGTTGCGGTGGACACATGAAAACGTACGAGCACCTACGGTATCTTGTACTATGGGACTATCGGGTGATATCGAACGTGGGAAACTCGGATCTGGGGCCTTTTGGTAAAACCGTATTGATTCACGATCACTTTATTATTAAACATTTTGGATTTTTGTACTAGCACGTGTTACTGTTACTTATAGTTTTTTATGAACGTCATTTTGAAAATTTTTTATTTTTGTTACAGGTAAGTCGATGCCGGGTGCGGCTGGATATATTTACATTGCTTGTGGAACACCTTAAGGTCGGGTTGCAGTTGTTAATTATTAGTATATATATATATATATATATATATTTAACTATGTTATTAGCTCGTATCGGGTATAGAATTTCGTGAAGTTTGTATATGGAAAGGCTGATTTCCATATGCGCGGTTATACATGGTAGTTCGTATGGATGGTGCATGTGTACACGGTAACCAGTTGGGTAATTGTCCACGGACAAATACACACTGAGCACACAGCAGTTTCGTCAGTCGAGTATAGAGATAAACATGCAAGTTCCACGCGCGTTAACTCATCCAGCAGTTACGAACTGTTGAACGTTTGAACACAGGTCGAAAATGGGCAAAGTAATGACTTCCATTAGAGGACGGGACATTACGGGTGCATTCACACGGTGCAGAGATACAATCGGTGTGTAGCTTCGAACGTTACCGTCATTGCGGCTCGTTAGATCGCTTTAATGCAATTGGGGTCGTTTCGTAAAGTTCGTTTTAAGAACTCTGTGGGGGGGAGCTTAAAGTCTATAATTTAGGGTTCGTTCGAGTCGCGTTTCCACTTCCGGTTCAACGATCGCTGTCGGTGGAACCAAGAGGGATCGCTCTCGCAGTCACGTGTGAAGTCAGCTTAAACGGGAATTGTATGAAAGCACCTTCGCGTGTTGTGCCCGGGAAGACGTTTCTCGGGTAAACCGGAAGTTCAGCCGAAGCAGCACCGACGATTTCTCTTAGTTAAACTGAGTGCAATATCGTCCTGGCTAATCGTTATTAAGTGTCCCGTTGTGAGATACCTTTAAGATAAGTTCATATATACTACGGGGAAGTCCCGTAACGCCCGACGCCCCACCTACAACCGGACCTGGTACTTACGAAACTGAAAACTATATTTTCTTTCATGGGTTTTGAACGTTTTCGGTGGACAGAGTGGTGAGGGGTCACTAGCGACAATATACGCGCACGTGTTCCAGAGAATTATTTGACGTTTGAGTCTGCATGAATTTCCATTCCCTATTTATTTTTCACGTGACCTGGGAATGACCTCTCGATAATTCCTCAACTTGTCACGATCAAAATTTAAGCTACGCATTACGCATTCTCTTATCGGTAAACTCGTCCCGAGGCAAAGTCGAGCTTGAAATCTCGAGACTCGTGGATGATGAAAATCTTTCTGAGGGGGGTCCAAGGTTCGTCCTGACGGCAACCATTCTCGACTAACGATCTCGTACAGCCAAGAGGGGGTTTGCACTTTCATGTATAAATGCAAGGGAATTCCTTCGATTCCCTAAGCATTGGCTTCTGGCCAAAATCCACCATACACGTACGTACTATATACACGTCACATACGTAGACTCTTACTCCGACGCGATAGTCAGCAATTTGGCTTTGAGGTCTCTTAGCATATGACAAACTATACCCGTACGTGCGTTAGAATTGAACCTACGTCAAGAGCATACGGTTCTAGAAGATTCCTTGCTAGGCGCACGTGGCAGTCGTAGTGACTTTGAATTGCGTCATGGACGACGGGGGTCACGTGGTGCACGTGTACGCTGGATGCATGTAAAAAAAATAATTTGCATAAGTAAACACGGTAAAAAGTGCAGCTAGAGGGGCGGCGTATCGCTGTAGGAAATATACAACGCAGGTGTCAAGGATCCGAAAGTAGACACGGTACAGTTATTGGTCAGACGTGACTATAGTCGACCGGACTATATTCGTATTCCTACGGAAGACGGTGTCTCGGAGCCCGGGCAGTTACTTTCCTGATACTCGAGTCGGTTCGATGTTTTGACTTTATTACGGGACTTTCCGTATGGCACTTGGCCTTCGCTTGTATAACGTACCCGCACGTCTGATCTGTATCGGGATCCTACCCCTTGGCTTTGCCTGAAATCGAGTTAGCTCCGCGTAGAAGTTGTGGACGTGTTACGTGTCTCCAGCCCGCGAGCGACTTTGAGACGTTCGTAAAAAAGATATTTTAGGTTCGAAGGTTGGGTTCCCAACATCAACCCTTTTCAACTCTCGAGTAAAGAAGACGGAATCTTGCGGGTTACTGTAGTCCACGGCCCCCTATAACGTATTTCAGTAACTCCATTTACTCCGTACATGGCTTCTAGGTATTATATAACTGCTGGAAGAGTCTCTCGGGCGGAAATGGCTCTCACCGCTGGGTATCACTCGAATTCGACCTATCTCAGGGAAACGGATTTCACTTGTTTCGCTACAATTCACTTTCAATCTCCCAGCATCCGAGATGCCGGCTAAACCACGGGATCCGATCTATCCCCCAGGTTACCAGAAAGTTATCCCAGGTCACTTCCTCAACTTCCCTTTCCGTCTTGGCGCAGTACGCGTACGTTTTGCTGTTAGCACAGGACACGCCGTATAGGTATGCCGAAGGCACCACAGGCACCACAGGTGGGTCAAAGGTCAGCCAGTGGGATCGGTGTGTGGGTATTTCAAAATTAGGAAATTAATTTTACCCCGGAAATTCAACCCTCGTTTTTTTTTCAACCCCCTATCCAAATTCCTCGCAGTCGCTAGATCGAGCTGAAAATTTTTTATCGGGCGATCCGCGTGAGCCCACCCACCCTCCCCCTGAGCCTGGATCATTTATCTCGTGACATCTACGAGTAACTCAGCCTCCACACGTCCCTCAATTTGACGGCTGTCAAACGGCGGGTCAAGTGGGGCTGGGACGCGTATTATCGATAATTACTCCAGCGCCGAGCATGCAGCATCCGCAGTTCGAACGAATTGGTCCAGCAGTCGCGGTAGGATGATGGCGGTATATACACGAGAGAGTATATATATATATACACTCGTACAATTTCGAACAGCTGATTGGCGCTTAAGCACTCTAGCACCGATTACGTACTGGACCACAGGAACGGCGAACGTTCTCGAGAATCGTTGAGAGGAACAGTGGTAACTGAGAGAAATATATATAGTTATACGATAGACGTAGTAATACAATTCGAGTTAAATTGGAAGGGAAATTAAGGTACCCCGGTAGTCACTAGGAATTATCGAGGAGCCAATTTTCCAAAATTCACTCTATTCCCCCTCCCTCATACCTATATACGAATGGTCCAAGCCACGTCAATGTCGATCTTCAATCGAGTCATCGGATCATTTAATCAATTCGCGATATTAGCCAATCACCTTTCGACCGATTATTTACCTTGTATACACGTGTAGATATACCTGGTGGTAAAGTCAGTGAATATTGGCTGCGCTCGAACGGCTTCTCGATGACATTTAGCGGCAAGACGCTCCGGGCAATTCTGCTCTGCTGATCTAACGTCGAAGACGAGATGCTGCCTTAATCGATATCAGGTTAATACGTCTTGCCAGAGTTAGTCCGGGTACATATTATCACTTCGGGCGACCCGATATCCTTTACCGCCGAAGCTTTGGATCACCGGAACGAAGTTAGTCCTGGGTTGAACCAATGGAGTTTAAAGCCTTGTTAGGGTGAGATTAACGGGTTCTGCATTATAGGTCTGGACCAGAACCTGGTTGGTTGCGTCATGGGGCTAAAGGGTTTTCTCGAGGTGGTAGAGAAAATTGGTATAAAGGCACGTTCACACGGTTGGGTTATACCGGTTAAGGAAAGACATTAATTTTTACCATGGCGATTAATCTTGTACCCGATGTCCGCAAGGTCGTAGGGATCTGGGATGGTCGTCTTGTTCATCTCGTTGCATTCGGTTGGTGCACGTTTTTATCTTAATTATCTACGGCTATCAACCCACCCTTGTATATCTCGTGTGATTAGAGATGTGACCCTGCGAAAATCCGGGGACGAAGTTCGGGATCCGAAAATCGGGTATCGCTTACCCTTAGACCCTGTCAAGTTATGGGGGTGTGGGGATTGGGTGGATTAAAGGGTGACAAATTAACGCTAGCTCTAGTCATGCTAGGGGCACTATGCGGTAGTGATAACGCTTTCCAAAATCTTTTTGAGTCCTTTCGCGGTCGGGTTGGGTCGGTTGGTTCTTGAATGGTCGTCTCGTTTCAGCTTACGGATTTTGGATTTTTTTTGGACTTTTAAAAGCATTACTTAGCTGATAGATATACGTACGTAGAATTTGTTTTTAAGATTTTTTTCGTTAATCCATGGATTAGATATGGGAGATAAATTGTATTTCGATTTCGTAATATTTTTTTTTTTCTTTTCTTCTCTCCAACTGCACCCACGAAAATCGTTACTACGTGGCCCGTGGAGAATTTTAATTTTCCCCGCTAAGCGTAAAAAAGCCGGTTAGGAGGGATCGAAGTTTCACAAGGGAAACCACGAAAGGGCGGAAAAAAGTTAGAGCAGGATTTTTTATTGGAATAATTTTCATGAATATATGTATACTTTGCCATAAGCCAGACCGACTGTCTTTAATCCTGGTATAGAGTGCCAGTAACTCACGACCTACTCAAACTGTCCGCGTGACCTCTGAACCCTGCCTGGTTTTTACACGTTACGCACGTTATTTCCCATCGCCTGCAACGATGCAATTCCAAGCAGCGCTCTGGTCTCTAGAAGCGAATTTAAAGACAACCAAGAAGTCGAAGCCGCCACCGTGAACGTTCGTCACGCTTAAAAGACAGGCCGGCCAATCTTAAGTAAATCACGTGCAGCCATATAGAAAACCAATATAAACCTAACAGTCGAAGCCCTAAAAGCAAAGAAATTGCTGGCTGAAATTGATTGCCGCATATCCATAAAGACACGGAGGAAGCTTTTACGAGCTGTTTAAGGTAATCGCTCGGTCGCGAGTAGAAGGTATTACGACCTCGGGGATCAAAACAGAAAATACCCAGAGACCTTACGGGGGGGCAGGTTCCATTATATTATGGGACGAAAGTGTTTCCGTCTTTGAATTGCCAACATTTTTCAAGCCTGGCAAAACGTAAATTGCGTCAGAGCGATGGGGCCAATTCTAGAGAGATTGACTGGCGGTGGCGAGTAACCCCTCCCTGCCCTCCCTCCCCCTTCCTCACCACCCCATCAGGAACGGCTACGATACCCAGGTGACTGAGGGTGATAAAAGGCCCAGACTGGGCCACTGTATTTATTAAGGATTGGCTGGATCTGGTTTTTTTTTAACTTATCCAACCCAACGACCAATTCATCCCCTTTTTACTACCCTTACTCGATAATACAGAGATACACGAACCAGACGTACCAACTGCTCGTCCATTATCATCGAACAAAGAATTACCCCAGGAAGTTCTCGATTCGCCATCCTCCCTCGGTTCCCTACCTTCTGCCCACCCGTTAGTTAACGACCCAACGAATAATTTCCAGCTGCCCCAAACCCGCGAAAACTTTAACGTTCCTTCTTAACGTAATGTTAAATCCCGCACGGATTTTAACCCTTCGGTGGGGATTGCGGCTTTATACGCACCGATTGACCGTATAACTTTAACGCGAAATAAATACACGCACGAGTGCGCGCACCTTATATAAACCCTTTACTGCGAATACTTAACGTCCCTTATAGGTTTTGCAAGTCGTTCACGCCTGTTGCGTAATCGCTCCTACGCTCAGAATACGGCCGTGTGATAAGGCTGATGAGGATAGGGGGGGGGGGGGTACACGGTACAACGTTAACCTGCTTGTTCGGTTAAATTTTTACGGATCTTTGTGTACCACATCCCTTACTCAGGCGTCGCGACGCTCTTTTCGTGCATATATAATCCTGTTATATTACGCCCTATACCTACGTAATTTGCGGCGCACCTACCCCCGTGCCCATTAAGCATTACGGATCAACGACAGGGTACCGGAGGTGTCTGGTAAGCGCGCAGGAAAACCCAAAAGCGTCTCCGATCACTGATAAGATTACTCCAGGACGTCTTTTCCTTGATGTCTCGGAAAGACCGACGCTTCGGGTCGATTTTATCGCGCGGTTAACACTGTCGCGTAAATTGAAGCGTTCGTAAAGACGTCGCCGACGGATTATATTTGCTTATGAAAAGAAATCTTTATTAGCGTCACGGGTGTATTTGTCATTGTTATTATTTTACATTTTTTTTACGGATTTTTTTTTCCTTTTCCTGTTTCCTCGAGTCTATCGGCCCCATTCTCATGGCTGATAATGAATTAGAATGTGAAAAATCGTGTGGAAGGAGGGTTCTTTTTGAACTTTGACACAGTCGAACATATAGTATCGTGCTTGAAGTCAACCCCCCCCTCCCTCGCTATCACTCCCCCTTTAATTTATGGACAAACTGGTCCATTGAGCATATTGTTATTTTAATTGCTCGAACGACAATCCCCCCCTCCCCCCTATGATATTGACTATTCGATCACGCTCTTTTTACCGTAACAAGGCCAAATTACTCGAGGCGGAATTTATTCGCCTACGTTGGTCTCTCTCTCTTTTTTTTTTCTCTTGCGCTTCTACCGTTTTATGCTTGTATTACCTCGGCTCGTTCTGTCTCTCTTGCACCCACACACTGCCCTCTCATTCTCGTTAACGTAGCCTCCTGCATTTTCTTAATGCGACGACGACGACCGACTCGAGGACTCCTTATCCCATTACGGCGCACCGCGTCCGCCTTTAATACGACGAAATTTAAAATCTTTCGAGCACTGAATTTCTTTGCTTTGAAAAATAATAAATTTTTATCTCTTCGAGGTAAAATAATTTTATCGTCCCATACGTGACGTCACGATCGCTCCGTCGATCCTCGTTGTCCCGATATGGCGGGAACGGCCGTTCTAATCACCGTGCATTCTACGGATTTAATTAAATTAAATCGATTCTCCATGTACGGCTTACGGGAATTACGAATGCAGCTACGAATCAAAATTTGTTTACAAAGTTTCTATCGGTATATCTGTATTTGCAAATGGCTATAGCAGAGACAGGTAGCAGCAGCCGATGTCATCTATGCTGGACGTGCATGTATCTCTATGTCTATATCGTACCTAGAATGGATGCGGGATATAGCGCACGTAAAAAGTAAACTACTGCAGCTATCAGCTGTAGTTGTTCCAGAACTTTGTACTGTTCGGATATTGGCTGATAGATAGGTAGAAGGGAATATCCAATACCGTATCGCTACGTGCAGATGTTGGCATCCGTTACTTTTGACTATGTTATTTTACTTTGGAAAAATGTACCATTGGTATGAAACGTCTGTCTAGCTTTACTTATACATATATATGGACAAGGAGGATCACATGGAATTAATACGGCTAAAGTGAAAGCAAGAGTTATCGATACGTCGTGCTAATATTTAAAAACGTCAAAGGGGCAGCGTGCGAGATGAAGATTTCTTTATAGTAGTTGTTAATGGATATGAAAAAGAAAAAAAAAATTATAAAACAGGATGAGCTTCTAATTTCCTGTAAGGTCCTATAATGGCACGATTAATTATGCAGGGGGTCACGAGGTTATCGCAGGATCCGAAAATTCTTCCTCGGGTTGACACTGAATTTCACTATATAATTACATTGGGATGACAGTTAAGGTCCGTTCGTGTCAACTTTACTGTCAATTAAGGTCCCCGTGCACCATAACGGATATACAGGCTAGTGGCTCGTATTTATAATCTACGTGTACTCATTGTAACGTAAAGTGGGATAACTTTTTATGTTTCGAGGTGTAAAATTAACATGGGAGAAAAGAGGGTAGGTAATTACGTCATGATTTAACGCTGAATATCAATATAAGATGATTTCCCTAGTGGCATCTCGCGTTGTGACACTTGATCATCAAGATCATCCAGCTGAGTTTATTGGATCGTACGGGAAGGAAGTGACGTACGAGTGACGTCACTTCACCCATGTTTCGTGGGTCGGATACCATAGTGTCCGAATATACCGGTACTGGTACCCAGCTGATACTACAGTATCCGATCTGTCTTACCAGCCTCGTGCATCTCAATTAAGTCATTTTCATGAACGACCAACCAAGCTATGAATTTTTCCATAAAAATCGTAATTTCTTAACCGGGGGATTGTAGGGTGATTTTTATTCTTCCTTTGAGAAGCAATCAGTTTTTATGTCTCAGGGACCCTACCCTCTCCTACCCCCACCCTGGCTGAATTATAGGTAGATACACGACCTAACCACATAGACCCTTGTCGAATGACTATACATATATATATTTTTTTTTTTCTTAGCAACAATATATCTGTATATGTTCATCTATAAGGTATCGAGAAAACACATTAACTGTCCTCTTTACCGTTTTTCAACCCCTTAGGAACAGCCCTTCTACTCTTGCATCACTGTCTCCTATCCATTACGTTAAAGCGATAAAGAAAGAGGTGACTTCGAAGATCGTTCCCAATATGACTTTACGAGAAGACGTGACCGTGCTCTGAGAGAGCTCGTACGGAGAGAAGTAATGCGAAATCAATAGGGAGCCCAGAGATCTAAGATAAGGAACTGGAGGAGGAGTCTGAGGTAGAAGTGTTTATTTTGTAAAAAAGAAAATTAGGAATAAAAAGTTTATGTGTAAATAGCAAAAGTCGAGTAAACACGTGTTATCGTAGTTTACTATGTCACGTGTGACGTCAAAGTGCATGTAACTGCATCCTGGATGCACTTTGAGGTTACTCATACGCTATAAGGGGGATTGCACCATTTATTAATTTTCCATATTAATATTACATGGTGTACATATGTATATGTATATACCTCTCTTTGATGCTTGGCAGTAATTATCTTGACGATGCTATCAAAATGTTATATATACGTAATTGCGGTTATCGATGGATGCTGTGACGATATTGGTCCAGAGTAAAATTTCTATCGGGAATGTACTAATCTCTTGGTAAACTTGAATGCATTTTCATCTCCTCGTAGAAATTTAAGCCTCTGCACTCGCAGCTGGAGATATCGATTCCGAATATGTTTTTCCACCATGCAGATGCAATGTATCCGCGACAGGGATGCTGCTTGGCGACGTATCCGTCGTTTAGAAGGAGCTTATCTGTAATCTGATTTGAACAATAGGTGGACTATATATATATAGTCCTGTACGAAAAATTTCGTTCTTTATCGGAGCATGAAAATATTATCGAAGTATATATTTTTATGAAGATTGGATAATGCTACGTCGTAATGTGAAAATAAACGTGCGATTACATATGACTGATGATTAATCAATAGATGAAATTGGTATATACAGATATATAGATTAAACCTGGTACATCTCATTCAGTTATTTTCTACGTCCATAATTGGGGATGCTGCGACTCGACTTAATTATCTCGTTAGATTATAATCTTACGCGGTACTCGAAGCCGGGAAACGTAGCTATAACAGAAAATTTCGAAGAATCGGCAATTGGCATAAACGGCAAGTCGCGCGCGCATAGCAGCGATTCGAATTGGATTTTCCTTGAAAGTCGCTACGACGCAGCTACTGGATTCGCCGAGTAAATTAGGTTAATACCGACTTAAAATCGACGCCGTAGGAGTATCTACGGATATCCTGTAGTTCGCGAACGATTCAAATACCCGGATGATTATTGGTCCCGACAGGTTTTACCTAAGGGATAGATTATAAGGGTGGAAGAGGTAAGATAGGAGAGCGAGCGATAGCGAGCGAGAGAGAGACAGAGAATTTGAATACAAACAAGGTCAACAAAGTTTTATTCAACTTTCAATGCGATATTAAAGCGGGTCAGGGGGTGGGATGGTAATAGGAACAACATAATGCACCCTTAGCTCTCCGTCGGTCGAAAAGTTACCCCTGTATTAAGGGTGGCTAAACGGACGCTAGATCTCGAATCCTCCTACAGGATTTCCTCACAAAGGGATGCTCTTCTGCCAAGGGTGCCGCGCCCCTCTCCGTCCCGCGTATAGACGGATCTCAGATAGACGCCGGACAGGGGTAGATAAGACGACGTCGACGTCGTTCCCGAAGTATAGACGTTATACGTCGAGCATAATGCAGACAGTTAATTATTTCCGCGATACCGTAACAGAACTTCAAGAACTTCGTGCTTCCTTGAACGGTTGTTGCCGCCACAGACGAGAAAGGGTAGGGATGATAGGTGGAGGAGGGTGGGGGGTGGACTCTGATAACTTCCCTGATTAAATCCCTTAATTACGGGACTCGCTTGCCTACGTGCTTCAGCCTCCCCTTCCAGTCCTTCATCCCCTACCACTTGGCACACCCACTCCCTTAATATAATACCACCCTCTCTTTCGTACTGATAACCTGCCAAGATTCATCCCCCTTCCCATTCAATGTCTTCAATGACGCAACAATCTGTTCCTTGTCCCCCTTTCGAAAATCAGTATCCACCTGCCCTACCCAGCCCCTCTGTCTCTAATTGGCAACCCGAAGAAATTTCGTTCCCGGTCGTTGTAACGTCCTGACTTTTTGATTACTCGATATCGTGTGTATTGTGACGTGATTTCTCGACTCAAGGTCACAAGGCGACTCCAGGTACCGATTGAGGTAACTTTCTCAATTTCCGGTTCCCTTCGAGTCGCCACTCTGATCGGAAGCTGCGCTCTCGGATTGATTGGTGCAGTTACGCCGATGCTCTCGGAAGATTCTTTAGCATCGAGTCGAGGTCCTCGAAGCTCCCGTAAAGAGACAGTCTTGAGGTACCGAGTTACCCGGTGAGGACCCGACGGAGACGTCTCCGCTGACTGGCAGAGGTCCCGGGTGAGACACCGGCACCCCGCTGGAGAGAGGCCAAGGGTTGTGGAGCGGGCGGAGATTTAGTTCTGATTCGGTTAAGGACAGGGGGGGATCCCCTGATTCCGGTCAATCTCGGTGTGGTGCCCAGCTGTCGCCCGATGACCTGGGGAAGTGGCTGTGGAGCATCTTCAAGAGCAACGTACCGGATTCGTTAAGGAAGGCGGTCGATTTAGTTCACAGGGACGACTGGAGGCAAAGTATAAGAGTTATCGGCTATAAGGATCTCGACCAATCGGAATGATTATTTGCTGAATTTGACTGTCGTCAAAGTCAGTCTGTCTTGGGACACCGATCGGGGCGCATCGAGCTGCCGGGCTGTTTATAGTTTTCCTAGATACGTTTTCTGTACTGTACGAAAAGCTCTCGCAGTTTTCCCAATATCCATAAAATCCTATAGATTCTCTGCGTGCTTTTCGGAGACAGCGCTGTGCTCCAGTACCCCCGCGCGTCCCCTGGACGCAGTTCTCGACCTTCGCGAATCAGCCGAACCAGCTCCGATCTCTCCAACCAGCTCTCCACCTCAACCCAGCAGCCTGAACGGTCGCGCATTTCCGTAACCGTTCGCTCCCTCTCGTGCATGCAGTTGCGTTTGCTGATTTTACGCGACCCCAAAAATCTACAGGAGCCGTTAAGCTAACCTCTCTTCCGATAGGTCCCGTCGGAGCTCTAGTTTCTTCAGAGCTGAAACTGTCCCACCTCAATTCCCAGGCCACACCGGCTCCTCGGTTTCCGGTGAAAAAAGAATTGGCTGCCGCCCGTCTGGCACGCGGAAGCATGGACGAAGGGTCAACGGCCGAAGTTGACGTAGGTTAGTTCTCGGATTTTCGTTATCGGTCTTGAGTTAATAAAATACATTACAGCATATAAATATATATATACCCTTGTACATATATGCATGCACTCTGAGGACAGTCCCTACCAATTAACACTAATTTATTCCAGTCGTTGATTTTCGCTACAGGTATCATCTCCACCACCCCTCTTCTCCTCTCCGTCCCGACGAGCAGCGTCTGGCTTCCCCTCTCAAAGTAAACGTCGTCCCCCCTCCCTTGCACCACGAGAAGCCAACAAATTTCTGTAGTAGTTCGCAGTAAATAACGTACTATCTCGGCAAACAGTAAACACATCAAATCCTGCTTTAATCCATCCTCTCCTATCCAGAGGACTCCCTTGGAATCGTCCCATCCTCGACTAACGGGGTAAACACATTAGACTTGCTGGAACTCCGCGTAATCTTCTCGTTAATTAGAACAGCTTCTCTATCGGCTGAGGGTTTGCGGTTTGAGTTCTCTACCCTTGGTACAACCCCTCTGGATCGAGTACCCTTGTCAAGCAGTGCACTTATTTCTTATAGGATGTTGCGAGACAATTTTATGCAGTGTCATTGATAACGGTGCATCTTGGTTATTGCACTTTGACGTTGATAATGCACTGTCGAGTATGTCAGGTGGCTATGTACAGATTAATCGAACTTCGTCGTTATCGCGGATCAAGGGTATTATAGGGACGATGGTTAATTCGGCTAGCTACCCCCCCATGGGGTAAGGGCTGAACTCTCCAGTGGGTTTGCTCAACTTTAAGTTTCGTTATCGAGGACCGAGGAAGTGCATCCTTAATGCATTTTGTGCAGTCGGTGACTATTTTAACCACTGTTCACCCCTGTTATCAGTGCAGTGACATTTATATCCACTCACACCTATGTAACGGGTTAATTGTCAGGTAGCTCATTTACCAAGTATCGTTCTCACTGAATGGGTGCATCAGTGCATTCGATGCAGTTAGTGGAACTTTTTAATCACTGCATTAAAGTCAACCTGCACTATCGTTGGGGTGACATTTATGCGGAACCATCCTCACTGGTGTCGAATCCTATTGGGGTAGAAGCTATTTTTATACTGCGAAACGGAATATTACGGCACCGGGACTTCTTCTTCCGGTATGGCGAAAATAACGATCGTTATATACGTATATATATATATTCCTTTAACTTCCCTTATGTCTGTAATCTGTATGTACAATGTACATACGAGACTACAAATATGAAAGTCAATTCTCAACCTTTGCGAATTTCACTAATATTGGGTATGCCTGATAGGGTATTATTATTATTATTATAGATATTATTCGTCGTATGACTCTTGACACTGTTTCCCCCTTGATCCCTATATCATTAAGTCAGGTAATCGACACCGTTGCTTCTCAAAAATGGAAGCATGGTCGTGTATTTTGAAAATGCATTACTAAAATCGTATTCGACGTTGATGATAATAATAATAATTATTACGGGATAAATCTTGAACTCTCGACTGCAGCTGCCCGGTGGAGAACATTTTAATTATGTAATACACGGGGCGCTCCCCAGAAGCAAGCTAACAGGGAGGAATTAACGGGTGGCCACATTTAATTGTTATATTAGAAATGGTACAGCAGACAGTAGCGCGCAGCATCTTTCACGTGTATAAAATTTGGATAAGATCCATCTTGTATAACACGTCTGACTAAAAGATGATCCTGTCTGGTTGAGAAAAAAAAAATTGTCAGCATCCCATGGACCAGATCAGACATCGAACTGTGATTCCTATTTGTACATAGAAAGTAGCTACCAATACGATGTAGAATTTCCATTCACGAGGTTGACTTGACTTGGATTACGACTTTTACGATTTGAAAAATTTTCATTTTATCGGCCGTAACGGATCTAGGGGATGTTTTTTTTCTCTCTTTTCTCGCTGTAAGACGTTTCCCTATCCCCCTCTTCCTTTTATTATCTCCGTCCTCTCGCGTCTTTGCCTTCTTCTTCGAGTCTATCCACTTGTCGAGGATTCGCAGTTCATGACACTCAGCTCGACGACCTACGACCCCTCCTTTCTCCTGAGGCAGGTCACGAATTCGCCCTACGTCACGGAGCGACCTCGAGGTCACTTTATATCCGTGATGCACTTCGTTCTTTCGCAGTGATATTCATAGGCGATTGACGGCTGCGTGACGCTCCTTAAAATTATTATTAAAAGGTAAACCGTGCACGTGGCCGGGGGTGGAAAATTTGTAAGGGTGTCACGGTGGTTTCCACCCTCGGAAATATAAATAGCATGGTACCATTATTAATATTTACGTTATATATTTTGGCTTGTTATATATATATATATATATATATATATATATATATATATTAAGTATAGATCGTTCGTGCTATCCCACGTGACACTTTCCACCCTTATTGACCTCGTGATAAGGGTGAGAAATTTTTGTAGCCGAGTCACGATAAATCTTCATTCCACGACACGTCGATGTTCCAGTGCCTTTCTGGATCCTCGGAAATGAAAGTCTCGGTATTAGGAAGCACGTTATCGAAAATACTCAATAGGCAGAGCCTAATGACTCCACCAGTAGGAGCCTCGTCGAATTTAGAGGCAATCGATGCCAAAACAAAGCCCTTTGCACTGTGTCGGTGACAAAGGATGGCTTGACTTGAAAAGCCCTGGATTAAGGCGACAGGTTTTTTTTTTATCAACTACGACCCCACCCTCGAGCGAAAAGTAAATGCACGATAATCAGCTGACAGGGTAGAGAAATCAGGGACTGTATGGAAATGGTAGTTTGACGAAAAAAATAATCATACCCCTTTTTTTGTTCCTTTTTGGTATAAGCATCAATCTCGTTTTATCGAAAGGTTTTTTTTTTTTTCACTGAGGGTAGAATGTCCCTTCCTTTTGTCATGGAGGGTACCGACCCTCTTTTACCTATGGTTGTTCAAAGCCTTAGCTTTGTACGGGCTTTGGAGCCGAAACCTCCCTCGATGCATTTGGGTATTGGATGCTTCGGAAGTGGACCCGTGGGCGAGATCAAAAGTGAAGATAGATTGATCGATGATCATTGGTATCGAAAGAAATGATGTCAAGTTGACTCGGTCGGTAAGGTCGATTTTTATTTTCTTAGCGAAACTTTTAAACGTTCGTCATAGAACGGATTTTTTTTATTCACTTCGAAAGTGCAATTCTGTCGTTCCTCGCTCGTCTTCGAGCTTCGTTTGTTCGGGTCTCTTTCGCGAACGAGGGCAAAGAGAAAGAAAGTAGTGAAATTTCGTTCGTAAAATCTTGGCTCTTCGTTGATTTACTTTCGTCTCTATATAAAAGACGGTTAACGCATAACGAGATTGCCGATAAAAAGTCCGACGGAATATCGGTGCACTTACCAATGCACTTTACGTCGGATATTGATAATATAATTTTTTATGATATTTACTGCCAAAATTCATGGCACGAGGGTATTTAGGTATATTAATATTTTTTTTTAAATAACATCCCTTTCGTATGCTTAACGAGATTGATCGGTTCGATCACATTTTTTTTTCTCTACATCAAAATTTTCGAGCCGGCTACGTCGTGCTGGAAGATTACGTGAAACGCAAACGGCACGATTTTTTTCATGGACCATCGTGTGTACTAAATTAAACGTATGAAATGCATAATTATTCGAGGGTCTCTGTGAATTCTGGTTTTTACCGTTAGGCACCCTGGAAAGAATCATCAAGCAAACAGGCGAGTGGTGGGAGTAATGGATGAAAGGGTTAGCGAGTATAAGTGGCGAGAGGTGGGAAGGGGTGGGGGCGGGGGGGGCTGGGAAAAAAATATAGAGAATACACTTTGGCCCCGAGAAAATTCTCGTGCGGGAAATATTTTCACTCTCGCGCCATAACGCAGTGTTGAATCCTAATTATGTCGGCGCACTTCATCCCCTTCAGCGAGTAAAACGTCAGAGCTCTGTTTCTATACGGACTTTACGCGACTGGCAATTTTTTAATGATATCTCTTGGCTTTGCCTTTTTTTTTTAAATTGTATCCCTTTCTCCGTCTGACGATTTCACGACATGCTAACCTCATGCATCCCCGCCACAGGTCCAGGGAAATATTTTCGACTTGCCGTTCCTTCGTTTTGAGGGTGCGGTTCGGTTCGTGACGTAGACCGGTGGTTTTTTATTCTGGCTAATACGATTATTAAGGGATGAAACCTGGCTGGGGTGGGTTTTCTACTTGCTTTCTAAAGCATAGGGAGATGGGATCGATTGTAGAGTGTAGTTTGAGGAGCCATTGATGGAAATGGATGATAACAGGCTGTAGGGTGGGACGTAGCGAAATCGTAGAAAGCAAAAGGAAGGAAATGGCGCGCCTAATGTAATGGGGTCTTGATAGGGGATAATCGGTCTTCCGTTCCTAGCCAATTCCCTACCCCGGACCATGAATCGGTTGCGTAGAAGGTAGAGGGTCAATTTACAAAGAAAAAAAAAAAGGGGAAAATTGAACGAGATAAAATTTATTCGCGTTCCCATACGGTATACCAGATCCAAGCTAGAAGCTATATAGGCAAGAGTCAGCCCTTCGACGTTTCAACCCCGCGCCATTTTTCTCCCTGTCTCCCTCCCCTCATCGGAATTCCGAACGCTGCTCAAAGAGAACCCAAAGCCGATGAAAAAATCTGGACCACGGAGTAACCGATCATCCTTTCCTCTTTTCTCTTATAAATTTATCTCGTCGAGGTAAGGGTAGAGGGGGGTGACTCTGAACCATGCATTAAAGATCCCGATTAATCATTGACGTGGACCAGTTTGCTTAAAATAGCCAGCGGCCTGGGAGGGAGGATTTCAAAAAGCACGTGACCAGCTGGACCGATCAGTAACACCTGCTTGATGAAAAATGGCAACCCTGTTCGAGGGATGCTGTATGTACCATCTCTCTCTCTCTCTCTCTCTCGCTCTCTACCTCATCTCTATCAGAAACTCTCTTTTCATCTATATAACAGTAAGTTTCATCCGTTGAATTTTCACAAAGTTGAACGTGTCACCGGTTGGCCCTCTATCAGCAGGATGCAACTGCACTATTGCAGCTGTCGTGCATCCAATGCTGCATTTCCACAGCAGACTCAACGCAGCGACCAGATTCCCCACACTACCTTAGAGAGCGAACACGTATTTGATAAACTCGATGCAAGCCCCTGGCTAAAGTTTACGTTTATATACAGATAAATTCAGCTGAAACGGCATCGTCGATTTGTAAAGCCGTACTGTTTCGATTATTAAAAAAAATTGGTAACTTTTTTTAAATCCACACGCCAAATTAATTTGCACAAAACTTTCTCTCGCATACATTTAGTTCCATTATATCCATAAAGGAAGATGCTGTCGTTACTCCGGCAAAGATTATCGTTTCCACGTAGCGCTACGTACATCCTACTAAACTGGTACCCCCGTCCGGTTTCTCTAAACTGCCGACATCTGTCGCCCTAACTCCAACAGTTGTGGCTCTCGTTAACTCCGCAGATCACGTTGGCCAACCTACCGAAAAGCAAACCAGCGCCGAAGGTTCTCTCGCAAAAACAATAACGCAGAATGTAAATCCACCTACGTCTCGTATCACGAACAAATCTTCTGTACCCCGTAGGAGTATATATATATACAGCTTGAATACACACAGTATCTAATCCCTTAAGAAAAAGGTAGATCAAGGATATCCAACCTTTTTTTTTTCCTTTCCACGTCTCTACCTTCCTACCGTACCAGAGAATCGATAAAGGAATTACGTCCTATTCCAGATGATTAAAAAGCAAGGGATGCGCGTTACGTCCACGTCCATTAGTGGGCTGATTTTATGGCTGTCCGTGCAGCCGCCTAGATAATCCTAAAGAGAACCTAGTCGTGCTGGCGAATTCACTTCCGTCTGTAGAATGGCCGCCGCCGTCCCTTCCTGTCGGCGGGAGATGAATAATAGCAGGTTGGCTAAAATCTTGTCTGGGAGTCTATGTTGTGTGTATAGAGTACATGTGTATATGTATAGCGTAAAGCCTATGTTATTTTAAGTCTAATATATCTATATACATTGAAAGGTAATATACATCACCCTTGTACCATGGGCAGTCTAGTGAATTTTGTCGCCATTTATCTCGACCAGGGATACTCGCAATCGTTCGTTACTCGTCGGCCATTTTGTACGACTCGCCGAGATTTAAAGGAGCGTTTTCAAGAAGGAACCGTTCGATAATCTATGTCGCTTAATTAATCGGTCTTAACGCTTTTGATTTTAAGCAATCTCGTGGATCTTCTGTCTGGTTTTTGTATTTTCATTTATCTTCGGTTGGTACTGATTTTTCAGAAGATGATCCGACCGAAGATGGTTCCCGTTCGTTTGATTTTTCATTAATTTAGATGACAGGATCATCTTCTGCTGGCGCAATTGTCCTGAATTACTGGGTATTTATATTGGCGGTGTCTGTGTATGTATTTGTATAAGTCGATAAAGCTGAAACCGCCACAGTGGAAAATCGAAATAAAATCCATTGGAAAATTAAGAGCTGTCTGAGAGCTGATCGAGTGTCAATTAAGTGCCATAATTAAAATTTTAGAGCTCCGGCATGTTTATTCAAAACCCGTGGCGGTACTAGCTCAAAAAAAGTTTGAACCACCAGAACATAATGAAGAAATAAAACGAACGAAATATGATTTAACAGCTAATTAAATGCTTAAAAAAGGTTTTGACCAGAGGGCTGAGCGCCAAATTTGACTGCCGACACCGGCTTCATTTTCTATTTCAAATTTCTCTTTGACGCTCCGAACCGTCTCTCTGCTCTGAAATCGAGCGGAATCCGAATATATTAAATTGCTTCCATTCTCGAAGTCACCAATCTTGAGTACTAACCTAACCTAATCCCCTTATATTGGCTGCCCTCTATTGATACTAATTTCGCCTACTGACCCAGGTCCAGTGAATCTGTCAGTTAAAAAAAATATAAAAAACAGCTTTCACCTATCTGCCCTACCTGGATAACCTCGTTTCCGGTTTTGATCTTGCTCAAAGAACCAGACATACAAAGTCCGAAGAAGCTAGAAGAAAGGCTACCATCTTCACGAATGCTAATATTCTCTGAACGAAATTAAGGAGGAAGAAAATTTTCTAATATATACCGACTTATATCAGCACCACCCCAGTCGTACCTCAAAGACGGCCCAATAAGAGCCGCGCCCTTATCCAGAACATTAAGCAAAATCGATTTCCGGAAAGACCTGGCGGGGTAACGAGCATTTTTTTTTGTTTTTATAGAAAAATAAAATAATTTCATACAGGCTACTCGGCCCGGAAGTACGACCCTTAAATCCCATCCCCCAAAGCACTTACCCTTGAATTATAATTATTGTTATCCACACTCTACATCATCCCTTTTAATAATTGACTTTACTCCAAAGTCTGAAAATTCGGTATGGGCCCCGGATACGAAAAGTCAGCTCTCTGAAGTTGGCCGCGAAGCGGAAAGCCCAAAACAAAAGGTATCGGACGATCGCGAGGAGCTCGGCAGAGAAACGTGGCGGAAACTGCAATATGAAATCTCGATTGTTCAGCCGCCGTAACCAGGGCACTTGAACGGGAGGGATGACTTTGGCATATAAGGGGGTCGAGACGGGGGGCTGGGAGAGACATAAAGGCAACCTGACGCATTCTGTTACAGTGATGTCTACGGAATAGCTATGGCCCAGGCTAACCCACCAGCTGACGCAGCCTGGCAACCACTAAGTTTCGGTCTACCTTTCCTACGTCTTCCACTGTCTGCTGGGAAACCACCTCCGTCCTCCTTACCAAACTACCAACCCTTTCTCTTGCTATACTTATCTTTTATACTTTCACCTTATTCGCCCTCGACGCCGCTTACACTTGGTTATCCTTAGCCCAGCCACTTCCGTTCCACTAGCGGCAGCCAGCCGACTCCATAGGTTTTTGAAATTTATTGCGTAATTTGCATTTCATACCAATCCCTCTTGAAGCTCGAATTCGACAATCCGTATATTACGCAAAGTTTACAAGGAGTCTGTGACTTCGGTAACTGAATAGTAATACGCGCTTAAGGCATTTTCTATTTTATTCGAATATTAGGCTGGTACGAGTCGTGGGGGTAGTTCTAACTATGCAACCGAGCTGTAAAATTTGTATGAATTTTTTTTTTTGGATTTTCGATGCTTTGTCCTTGATTTGACGTTAATACCGGTAAGACTAAGCTGTTTACCAGGGCTGTGTCCATTCGAGGTTAGTTCAGGTGTCAAAAGTTAAATTGAGTTTTGTTAAGGCACCGCAAAATAATGTCGTCATAGTCGTCTTTTAGGGCGGTGAATTCGCGGGAACTCGCTTCAACTAAATTCGCCGAGTTACAAAAGATCAAAAGCTACGTACCGTTGGCACCGCGATGCATTATTCATACTTAAGAAGCATCGACGTTTCTCGTTACGCTAAGCGATGTAGACGCTACGTCATCGCGTGGAAGTGTCAACTTTCTTATTAAGCCAATCGGCGTCTCGACAACTTATCGTATGTCACTCGAGTATAAAAAAGCAACCGGACAATACCTCGTGCGATGTACTTTGAGATTTGCGTAAAATTTTTTTAGAATTTAAAAAAAATTAAATTGAGTAGAAAAAAAAGTTAAGAGCCGGAAGAAAGGGGGAAAATAACTTGTCGCAGAAGCTTTTACGAAATTAACATTGAAATTTGCAAATCGACCTTATCTCGCGAAATCTTACGATCCATTATTCTCGGGGCTATATAACCGTGTGCTTTTCTCTCCTAGAAGCCATATCCATTTCCGGGCGCAACAAAACATCCCGCGAAAACCGTTTTGCGGTGCTCGTGTGTGTTTTGCGGCATCGCGCTAAAATTCCATGCGGAAAGGTGAAATTCCACGTAGCACATTCACCGAAACGAATTCATTGGCGAAAGGAGGGCCAGAAGAAAATCCGGGAGCATCGGGAAAGCGGAAGTGGATGTGTAATGGTAGGGAGGGTAGTGAGGGGAATAGGTCGTATAAAAGTGACTGTTAGGGGTTGGTTCTTGGCGAGAGGAAGATAGTCAAGGGAGGGAGGGAGATGAAGAAATGTTAAAAGCAAGAGGATGGAACGATGAGATACATATTTGAACGTTATACATTTACGGGGCGTTTCGTTACCTGCAATTTCAAGGGAAGCACTTTTCGCGCACGTCGCTCTTTGTGGAGCCATCTTAAAACTCATAAGGAAGAAACCCAGCGTACTTTTTATTTACAGGTTCGATAAAAAAAAAAACCTTCTGTTTGCCTTCCTAACCTCACTTTTCGTGTATTTTATTCTTCATCTTATATATACAGGCGCATCTTTAAACCCCTAAATCGAAATATCTTCGCGAGTGCTTTGAAAACTTCTTCGCGTTTCCTTTTCACCTCATCGACCTCTCGAGATCGACTTGGACGTCGAGGATGATGCGCAGCAAGTTTACTATCCAGCGGGTAAAAGTTTGGATGCGCCAGAAGCGAAGCAATACCAGTTCACAATGGCCGATCCGGAGAGGGACGCTACTGAAAATGGCTGCCAGAGTAGAAATCGGAAGGGACATTCGACTTTCTAGCTGTACCAACCAATAGTAGAAATGGATAATATTTGCTAATATATATATATATATTTTTATATATATATAAAAACACAGGCAAAACTTGAGAAACCCTGGGCTACCCGAAGAGTCCGGAACTCAAGTAGTGAAACTTTAAGTATAGAGGATATCGATTTGGATAAGACCAAACTCCGGCTGAAGTTTTCCTTGGATCCCTAAAAGCCCACCAGTCCCTTTGCCCATCTTTTCATCTTTACCTCCTTTCCCAGTTTTCCTTCCCATAGTCTTCGCCTCCCGATCTTCCTCTTCTCGCTGGCCAAAGATAACGACGTATCCTATCCTCCTATCTGAGGGAAGATTTCGTTATGGGCAATTATGAATCTTTCTTTTTTTATATATATATATATATATCTTTCTCCTCTTACCTCCCAAATCCACGATAAACTCTGTCATTTTTATCGGCAAGCTTCGCCCGGGAATCATTCTGGATATGACGTTCCTGTATGAAAGCGCTTCGAAATTTAACAGCGTCCCAAGAGGATGCCGAGGGAAAAGCCGAATGCACGCTCGCTCCTCCCGAACCGAAGCTCCTGGTGAATTTCGGCACCTTATAGAATCGATAGAAAAAAATATAGACATGTCAATTGGGTGGAATGTATCGTACAAGTGGGAAAAATGGCACGGATACAATATGAGTCACTAACGTATTTCTCCTGGTGGATGCCTTTCGTTGAATTTTCACCACGGATGTCATTCAGATGTAGATATACGCTGATAAAAGGGAACCCTGAAAAGCATATATATATATACATATATGTATGTATATATGTACATTATACAAAAGTACGACGCACCGTTCGATGTGGTGGAGCGTCGGGACGTGTGGACGTCGCTCGTCTTCTTGACAGGTTGTATGGAAAACAAGATAAAAGAACCGAAGAATTAATGGCGTCCGTCGGCTCCTCCGCGTGACATTTTCGTAGCTGCGATTCCTTCGCGCGGCGACAATGCGATTTTGCGTAGTTCGGTGTGTATAAATGAGTGAACCTTTATTCGTTCGATCGAAACTGCCGTAAAAGCGTAGAGAGAGGAAAGAGAAAAGACGAAAACGATTCAATCACTCACCGATAAAATCGCATTTTCCACCGACGATCGTTAATCGTTTCACCCACCTTCCCCTGTTTGCATCCTATTTGCCGAATTTCTGTAGGCAATAAAAAAAGGGGAACGCCATTTTCCCGAATGCCACTGAAAATCAAAGTTGATTCTCTCTTAGCCATCTGTATCGACCCTTGGAGCTTGGCGTTGCGGCACCCTTCCGTGTCTGTATGGATGTCACCTTTTTTTCATTCACTTTACAGATACTCAAAAACTTTTTGCATTATACATTGTGTACGGTACGTGAAAGTGGAAAACACGCAGGGAATCTCGTGCAGAGAATATCTGCGTAATTAATAGATCACCGTGTACACATTGAGACTATTTTTTTGATCGGATTGTCTCTCTGATTTTTTAAAAATCTTTTCTCTTTCTCCGTCTTCCTTCATTCTGTCGCTTAGGGTTGTTTCCAATTTGTGTGATATTCAAAACGGTAACTGATTTACGTTTGAATTCTTACTTGTACGACTTTGATTGTTCCTGGGCGAGGTTATTGAAATTTTTTTTTATGTCTCCTGATAAAGTTTCCTTAATTGATGTTTGCGAGTGTCACGATCACTGAAAAAGAAGACGTAGGTTCTTTTGTGATAAGTTTTAATAAATTTCGCATGATTTGCTAGGGGGGTTGCTGAGCCAGAGAAAAAATGAGAGAGAGAGAGAGGAAGACATACAGAGAGAGTTACAGAAAGAATGTAAAAGGTCTCGAGTAGAAATGTTGCGTAATGACGTTAAAAATACGAACGACAAGTAATTTCTAGGAGTTTCGTACGACAGGACAGCGTCCATAAACCGCAGCGGCAGCTCGCGAGTTTAGTTGCAGAGGATAAAATTTAAATTACGTTCCTGCACCCCGTATTAATGTGGCACTTTGCACTGGTGCGCTACAAGAAAAGTTTAAACCGCGATGTTTATGGAAATCAGTGCTGAGACCAAATGCAGATGCGTAATGGGGGTTAACTTTTACAATTCATTTCGAGCTTTCGAATTCACAGTTTGGAGGAAAAAATAACAAATGTACTAAGAAGGGGGCGGGAGGGAGGACGGGTGAAAAAAAAACTATAGGATCCAAAGATGATCCGAAAATTCTGAAGTAACCATCGTGAACGGTGGGGTGTCTGGTAAGGGGATGAAAAAAGAGAGGATTCTGCTTCCTTGAGGAAACTCCTTAAGGGAATTCAGGGTAGGATCATTCGTTGGGGTATCTTAAGTTACCCTCGTCAACGGTTAATTCGTGCCACAGACAAGCCGATTAAAGATTAAATAGTTGAACGACTCCAGAGTCCGGATAATTATTACAGAGATTATAACTTACTTTGTTCTTCTACTTTCCTGAGCACCGCTGACTTGTTCAGAGTATAATTTCATGATGGATATATCTATATATATTGTATCAGTAGTGCAAACTAGTTATGCGGAAAAAGTTTTCTGGCATGTATGGAGTTATAATTACTATACAGAAGAAAAATAAAGATTTAAAAGTCATAGGTAAAAACTGTACTCGTGCACCGTACTTCTCTATTTGAATGCTTTCGGTAGCCACTTTGTTCTTAAGGTATCTTCAACGTAGTCCCTTTAAACTTTGTAATAAATCGATGAGAAACAAGACGAGAAAAATCGTAACAAGTTGGCCATGTCCGAGGAGTCGCGCGATGGCATTTGGCACTTTCCTGCAATTCCTCATATAGATGCCAGTAAATCTTTTATCCCAGGCAGCATCAGAGCCCGATTGGCAGTTTTACGAGGGTTAGGAGACGACAGCCAATAGTATATAGGTGCCATAGAACACTCATGAACCGACCCCCTGGTACCACTCCTGTAACATAGAGTTAGATACTCCTTTAAGTTTATGGTACTAGGAGCATTGGGTTTGGGGACAAGTATTGACCTGGGAGATTCAAAACCTCCAATTTTCATTTTACTTGAATTCTTTTCGTACGTACTTTGGAGTTATTTTATCCAGAAAGAACAAATGTTCCGTTCATGCAGATTGGACGGGCGAGAAAATAATTCTTGGAAATGTATTTCTTTATTTTTATCTTTCTCGTTTGCTCACCCTTAGTCAGTCGTTTCTCGTATTTTATCAGTACCAAGCTAAGTGCTGATTGATCTTGCTGAGGTCTCTGTATAAACTAGGTAAACAGTAAAGTATTTGAAAAAGTATCAATATTTCATAACGGTTACGATAACTTTTTATATTTCAATAATATATCAATATTCCTGTACGGATGGGCTTATTTTATTTCCGATTTCACAATATATTGTGAGTTATCAGAATGGGATATTCCTGGTGCTTTTTTTTACTTGACTACAATCCGAATGGTTAAAATGAAATTTCATCGGGATAAAGGATGCAATGGCTGGATATAAACCGATACCGTATGTGGCATGTACTGGAACGGTCACGCGTATGTCATTCCAAGTATCAATATAGAATTCTATCGTTTTCTATGTAAATTTTAATTAAAATTCGAGATAGCTACGGATTTCTATGCGATATTTATACTTTTAAAATGTCAAATATATTTCTCTTACACGTAGAGTCGGACGAGCGATATACCGTATAACAGACACAATTTTTAACCAGTCGGTGTATCTGTTCACTTTATTAGCAAACTGAACTAACGAGATACAATATTAATATATCTTCCTGAGTAAAGGGGTGTCCTTAACGAGGTATTGGCACGTAACAGACGCATTATGATTTTATGAAAAATCTAAATTTATAATCACGACATTCATCGATCCTCGGTATAACCGTAACACAGTCCATTACACATTTATAGTCGGCACTTTTGTCATTCTTTTTTTAACAGTCATGAAAAACACTCCGTCATATTTCACTCTGCACTTTGACTACCACCCTGTATTTCCGTTCTTCCATCACTTTCTCTCTCGCGCCCGTTACAGTGTGTGGATCCTCTGTTCTCTTCGTGTTATCAATGCATAACCCAGGTGAAAGCTCTTATCGGCATTCACGCCATCGAAGGTAAACGTGGCGCACGGGATCGCTAAATAAACGATGTCAATGGCTACGACTATAGTAGACAGGCAACTAGGCAAGTCGCCGCGACGGAAGCGATTCAAAGTGCCATCTACACAGCCAGACCGTGTACTAACAAACGCATAGCTTACAAAAAAAAGATTGCATTAGCCGAGCCCAAGAGGAGGGTAACTGTTGCATGTCAAATAAAGTTAGTTCACGAGAGATTCTATAGCCTCATCGTCTGTGCCTACCATTGGCTGTAATTTGTCAAGAGAATTGAAGCCGCTTTGAATTTACACACGCGTAAAGCCATTGTTAGGCTTTTGCTTTCTTACTTACGTATGTAGCTTCCAAATTCCCAGTCTGGCGCAACATCCCCTTGTTAGCGAGCAACGCTGTAACTACCACGTCGTCACTCTTTTAGAACAGCATATATAACTTTGCCATCTGAAAAAGTCACAACGAAAGAAGATATTCTTGTATTTTTTGTTGTCTCTATCCTTTCTTTTTTTTAGCTTTTTTGCTCGACTCTTTTTCTCACAGCTAAAACGTAAGACCAGTAATGGGAACGTTTGACGTTTACGACACGAAGAGGGATGGGATACGGTAGCTTTTTGATGATTTCTCGAAATTTCCACGAATCCTTTTGCTCGCTATTAGGTCAACAATTTGTATTATAGCCAAGGACGGTTTGAGAATCCTTATAAAGTTACTTCTCTCCATTTATCGTTTTTTTTTATTATACTCAAGTACCTTCCGAAAGAGCCTTACTAATTCGTCACTCAGTCCACTTTCATGTTTGTTCTACAGAGTACGAGTATGAGTAAATATGATTTTTTGTCATGCCTGAAAAGTCTTTTATTTTTCTCGTTTATGAGAAAAATTCCTGGGTCGCACCTTAGTGCCTCACTTAGTGCACTGTGTTCGAGTGGCTTCGCAGAAGCCCCTTAGGCTTCTATGGGTGTAAGCGTTCGATTTCTATCAAGTCCAATCAGGCTAGGGTATCCCTAAAAAAAAGATGGGCTCGAAGAAATCGAAGGGAAAGAAAAGTATATGAGGGGTCGATGTAAAAAGTAATTATGCCGTATAAAATGCCGTGTCATTACTAATTAATTAATATATTACCTATTCCACTTGTGAATGACTTCAATTAATGATTATTTATTTATTTATCGTTTCAGGTGGATATGGAACCGCCGTCTGCCCAGAGGACAGCGTGACTTCCGAAGACGGGCGATGTAAATGCGTCTCACCCTGTCCACCCTATGAATGCGGACCTGGACAACGTCCAGTCCAAGTACGAGCCGCGTCACCAGAAATTCCTGGCAGTTGCTGTCCACTCTATAACTGCAAGCCCTCAGGTTGGCAATTACAAAGCATCGCCCCGGTCTCATAACTCAACTGTGGAACTATCCGTTTATGTAATGTTAGATCAAAACTTCTAGAGTAGATGAGACGCATAGCTTCAGTATATTTGGAATTTCATAACGAATTGGATATAGCGAAGGTAGGTTTCAATGAGAATGAAAAAACTTGTCCACAGTTGGAGCAGGTCATAGTTCAATAACTTAAAGACACTATCTAAACGAAGATCATCCATACATTAATAACTATACAGTATCGCTTCCTAAATCTGTTGAGTCACCTTAGGCTACCGGTATCACTATTAATTATCAGTTAATCAGAATACGTCTAACTTGCAAATGCGATTATGACTCTCCAGGTTGCAATTCCCATTAGCAACCAAAGTCCGACCCTCCCGTGTGCAGTACATACCAGAAAATTAATCAATGCAATATAAATGATCATCCAGATCAGCTTTCTCTCTTCTTCCTCCGATAATAAAATATAATCATCTATCCTTGAAATTTTCAGAATCCGTATCGTACGTGGACGTTGACGAGGACCACGTCAACGGGACATGCAGAGACAGCAGAGGCCAACCACGAGCATCCGGTGAACGCTGGAAGGAAAACTCTTGCACCAGCTGCATCTGCGAGGAAGGAAACCCGTCCTGTCAGACGACGATGTGCAAGAGCTGCGAGAACGTCGTGCCCGCGGCACCTGGGGAATGCTGTGGTCACTGTCCCATACCACCACACAGTCCTGTGCCCGTCCTGCGCGTGAGATGCGAACCTCTGAGGGACTGTGAACTGCACTGCGACAACGGCTACGTCAAAGACGCTAACAACTGTCCCACTTGCAATTGCAGCAATGAAAAGGTAATGCAAAGTAATTGGATACCGTCGGGATTGTTGATTAAGGAATTATCGCGTCGAGTTATATAATATTATGACACCCTGTACAGTAGGATACACTGTCTAAGGTGCAGCGTCATGATATTCTTATCGCTTGGAGGTTAGGACGTCTCCGAAGAATTACAGGAGGTCTTAGTGTCTCGGAGGTTCTTGAGAATCAAGACATAAAATACAGGGTGGTTTAGGTATATGGTACATGTATGTACGTAGGGTATGCAGTATATAGACTCTGCACCTTACTGTTTGCAGACTGGACCAGACAGCATGAGCACTCAGGATAAAGTTTGCCCGAACCTCTCGCACTGCGAACTTGACTGCGAGCTCAAACACGACGAGGGCGGATGCCCTGTTTGCGCTTGTCGAGACTCTTCTGCGGAGGACATTGTTCCTGAGAACGTAAACGAGACTGGAGGAAAGACAGTATGTCCGGCATTGAGTTGCGATCATTGCGAGTATGGATACACGGTCGATGAGAATGGCTGCACTCTTTGCGAGTGCAAAGTTCAGCCTGGATGCACTCCCTTTAAGGATTGCAAAAAGAAATGTCCTTTTGGGTATAGAACGAATAAACGTGGCTGTCAGGTAAGCTGAAGTTAAATGAGAAAGGGGGTAAGATCCGATGAGAGAGAGAGGGGGAAACAAAAATAAATTAAACACCGTCGACCAATTATTTCTTCTTGTCATTTTCATTCTTTCTGATTTCATTACCAATAGACGTGTCGTTGCCGAGCGACTTGCTTGGATCATCTGAACGAGACGCGTCCTGAAGGTTCCTCTTGGAATCCGAATTCCTGCACGACATGCACCTGCGACACGAATGGAAGACTCAGTTGCAAGGAGACCGTCTGCTCAGTGGCCTGCAGCAATCCTCTACCGCCTGAACCCGGTGCTTGCTGTCCAGTTTGTCCCATTACGGTAAGAAATTCATGAATATTTTGTACCGCTAAGTAAGCTACGAGATTGTTAGATAACTTTGTAGGATTATATACAGATATATACAATCGGGAATGCTTTCCTTGCATCTGATTCAGGTTCCTGATAAAAACGATGGATCTCATCCAACCTCCAGACACTGGCAAGCGGTCCTGATAACAATCAGCGTCGTCCTGGCGGTTCTCTGCATCGTACTGATAGTTCATATCGTGCGACACAGATTCCGCGGACGTCTTTCTCCGTCGGAAGCGTCGTACGCCTCCTACCCACCTCAGTACTACAAGTGCGTCCCGGCCTACGACACTCCTGTTCATCAGGGTGAGAAAATTGTACGCCTGTAAGGTACTGGGCTTTCGTGAAAATTCGATAAGACGAAGAAGAGGAAGAAGAAAGAAAACGAATGGGAGAAAAAGAGAAGAGTCCTCCGAGTCACTGTCTCTCTACGCGCGATGGATGCTGCGAGCCTAGACCGGGCGACGTGTTCGAAGCTCCGCACTGAGGGGAATAATTGGCAATGGCGTAGATGCGGTCTCTCGCAATTATGGGATTTATTAATTCACGAGCTGATCCTGATTTGGAATTCAAACGGAAAATCTGGTTAGATCGTTCAGATACCGTTGTTTGCGTTAGAATTCGTGGGATATTCGATGGACGTGAGGTAGGCAATATTAGCGTTTATCCATGGTACGTCATTGGGAGATATAAATGTAATTGAGTATCGCGATATACTAATAGCAGATCGCGATCGATAATCAATCGAATTCTTTAAAACGATTCATCATCCCAATATTCAAATTCTTGCGTGTAATATACCTTTTTATACCGTGTTCAGAAAAGTATAAGAAGCTTAGGAGGGGTCCCTTGCGATCCGCTGCTTTATAGAGTCTGTGCATCAGCAGCAGGGAGAGTAGAGAGAGAGAGAGAGGGAGGGAGAATTAAAAGAAGATTATCAAATTATAGTGAGAGAAGCATCCCGAACAATTATAATCGTATAAATAATTACGATTATCATATCTACACGAATTCGAGTACTGTTCTAGACTTGTGGTACCTTAAGGCGGTGTGCGAATGTTAAATGTATCTAGCACAGTTGAAAAAAACTGGAGTACAGTGCGACGACACAAGAAAACGCAAAGTGTTTTGTGGAATTCGTAATCAAATGCTATATATATATATTGCATATAAAGATCGGACGATAACGGACAATGGCAGTTAAGTCTGAATCCCGATTTTGTGACCCCACTAAAAATAAATACCTTAAATAGGTCCAGTATTATTCACGCGTTGCTCTACGTGTTGTGAATGTGAATAAAGTTTGTTAATCGTTGATATCATCAACCGGGGGACGTATCACACTTATCATTATTTTCAAATCGTATAATTCATATTTTGCAATACGCGCGGGCAAGGCTCAATAAATAAGAGGTGATGTTTTGAGCAAAAGGAAAAACAAAGAAGATAAGAGATACGAGAGAAAATCTTTAAATTAATTGATATCGCGTAATTTGTAAATTATGACTAAAGTTAGTCTTACTACTATAAATGAGTACAGGTATATATGATTATACATATGATATATTATATATATATATACTATGTCCACCCGTATTCCTTAGCTTATACCTATCGTAGCACGTACGTAGAAATGAAAGGTAAAGAATGAAAGATGGAGAACACTTTGAAGGTAGTGATAGTTTCTTTGATCTCTGGACCATAATTGCCGTCTCGCGTGTACTATTAAAAAAAAAAAAAAAACTGAACACATCTCCGAGTAGCGAGAGAAGCCGTTATTTTAAAAATCTGTCCTCTCTTGCGTTCTGCTGGAACAATAGGTGCTCTCGCAAGTTTTTGTCATTTACAAAAAACGAAAGCCACTCGCGTACCGTCACGACTCGAAAAATATTTTCGTTGTATTATTTTTAGAGTTGACCTAAGAATTGGAATTATTCCGCGTCCTCTCGTTTATTATCGCTCGCTCGATGATACTATCTTTAAAAAAAAAAGTCCAGTACTTCCGTTTTCACCCTTGTCCTTCAAACAATTTATACAAATGCCGTAGGGTACTACGCGTCCACTTGATATCCGTAAAGGTCAAGTGGAAACTCGGTAGAAATATAAATCCGAATAATCCTAAAACGTTTCAACGAACGAGTCAAAATATCTGCGCCTTCAAGTTTCTGGCTTAAAGAAAAAAAAAGAAATATCGAATCAACGAAGGGGAATCCCCTTCTGATTGACACGCGTAACTCGAGTCATTTACCCCAGGCTCGTTTCATTCAGAATTTGCATATGGACCTCGTTGACGGCACTATTCTTACGGGAAATGACGTCACAGACACGCGAATAAGTATCTGTGTAAAAAAAGAGGAAGCAGAGTAGAAAAGAACGTTTGAAAATTCATATGCGCAGAAGTCGATGCGCCTTGGTAAACGACCGACGGGGATTCCCCCATGTCATCAGCAGGTAAAAGCTTATCTAATTGAACGCTTATAATGCAAGAATTGTCTCACGTGAAACCAGTGACCAGGATCGCGTTACTGAGTTATATTTTTTTACTTTTATTTTTTTTCTTAGTTTTAACGGACAACCTCTGGTTTGCTCCTATAAATATTTGTACAGTTCTACGTTGCATAGTGCCACTCCGGTGGCTATGCTGTCTCGTCTAGATTTAAGTTTTCGCTGGGTCAATAAGTAAAAAGTGCCGTCTTCGAAGTTCTGAAGGAAACGGCAAGTTTACCTCATTCACAAGTTCCGCGTTGCTTGGTACGTTGGTATCGTGAATATTTCTTTTTTCCACTTAATTCTTTTTTTTCGATTCTTCTTTACTTCCTTACTTCCGCTTCTTTTTCTTTCTTTTAATTTTATCCTCTCCCCTCGCGTTTTATCATCCCTACCCCTTCAAACCCTATACTCATTGCTACTATATGCTGATAAGGTTCAAAGGATATGTGTGTATATATATATATCCATGTCTTGTGAATATCCTGGGACTCGAGATTACTTGGATACTGCAATTTTTGTGATCGAGCAACGCGGAGTCGCGCTCAAAACTTTCTTAAAATCGGCATAACGGTACGCGCGGGAGTTGGTAACACTGTTGGAGGAAGTTTTCAAGCTACTCCGACGCACGGAGAATCCTCTTGCCGTTTGAAGTATCTCAAGATTGCGAAGAAGTAGTCCAAGCCATTTACGTTAAAGATTTAGTATAATCATTAATAACTGTGTTATTAGACTGTTCCTATGTTCCGCCTTTTTGTTAGTGTAATCGATAGGCTAATTAATTAATTATTCGTTGCGAGAGACATGTAATATTTATATTAAAAAAGAAAAATCACTATACTACACTGGTGTTACGTTCTCGTGTAAAGTGCAAGAGCCAACGACCCAGTTTATACACGTAACTGTAACGCGCCATTACCTAGCACATATTGGCTATTACGGCTGTACCAATTGAAGCGGAAACTTGGATGAAAGAAAACAAGCGAAGTCAAAAAAAAAGAAAAAACTGTAAATACAACGACGAACTCCTTGTCATCCAATCGAAGCAATCTTTATTTGACGCAAACTATTGTTTTTCACATTTATATATTTTTTTTAGAATTTTTTTTTGTTATTCCTAATCGTTAAATTTCTAATCGTTAAATTCTTTCTAAGGCACAAGCGTCCCCAAGAACTTGTCAAATTCGAATAAAATTTCAACAACGAAATAAACGATTGACCTTCGCAATCAAAATTTCTCTGACTGAGACTTCTATGAGATTTCTCGTGTCGACGAAATTCTCGCAGAAATCTCGAAACTTCGTTCTGCGGTCAGGTGAGTTTATTTTTGGTTAACATTAAAAAGGTATATATATGTACGTAACGATATATACATACACACAGATTGACATCGTAAAATGTTAACCTATTAAAGCTATTAGCACCTGTGACGTCACCCAGCCCCTCGTTAAAGCCTCTAACGATGTCTATAACGAGAGTATATCCCTTTTTATACATATCATTTCATTTAGAAATCGCACAGTACATATTTTCGTTCTGAACTACCGGTTGCGAGGTGTAAAGTATATTTGGCGTACAGACGTGGCGCCATCTATTATTTCGTGTCAAGGCTTCGCATATTTGCCGAAACAATTGTGGCGCGTCTTCCTTACGTTTTTGAACTTGAGAATTTATTTTTTTTCGTATTTGAAGCACGGTCTTATACATAAGAGCGTGATTAGAAGGCACGCACGAGTGGATTAAGAGATCAAAATTAAATGAATGCCAGAGAGGTGTTAGGAAACTGAAATAGAGAAACGATAAATAAGGAAGAGAATAATAAATATTCTACACATATCCGTGTACCTCTATATATAAATATATTACGTAATTAAAACACGCATGTAGATCGTTGTCCTCTTTAAATTAACATATATTTTTTCAATGTGACACCGTACGAAATGTAAACGACACGAGATTCTAGAGTTTTAGGATTATTTATATCTAATACTTATATGATAACGCGTACCTATATATCTATACTATATTTATTATCGAATAAAATATAGGTTAAATTTCATACGTGCACACATTCGAGACAATATTTATTACGGTCAGTTATACCGATAAGATGCTGGAGATGATACCATACACATATGTATGTTAATTCCGTCGTCAGCCAAGGACTCGACTGCCGCTTTCAAGAGACAAAGAAAAGAGAGACGAGACGAGTAGCAGAAGAATTTTGAAAAAATAAATCCTTTCAAAATTCTTTGCTGTCAATAAAGGAATTCAATATGTCATCGGAAAATATTTGAATTCGTAAAATAAACGTCAAATCCTTGACGTGCCCAAATCGTACGGCGAAGATTACGTTTAAAAAATCCGCTATTGTTAAACCGAAAACTGTCTTTTTCTTCAGCTGTTATACAGGCGTCGATTAGTTTAAATGAAAAATCGATTACTTCAAAATATTCTGTTTTACGCGGATCGTATCTTGATAAGAGGATTAATCGTTTCATTAATTAACACAATCAAATAAACAATAAGTGAATATGGTTTCTATGGCTATTTTATTCCAAATTATTTAAACATTCAAGGTATATTCAGTCCTATTTGATTCCAGCTGACTGTTGCCGCCATGTTTGTTTTCTTTTGTAGTTTATCGGTTAAGCACACAGCGTTATACACTCCCTTTATTCTTATTAGTCCTCAGTATTATCGTGAACTTTGACGCGATCGGATCTCAATTTGTTTACGTTTGTGTTGCGTAAAGACAAAGAGAATTTTCAAAAAGTCTATATATCGATTCCGTTTAATTGAAAACTTAATTCGTTGATTGTATTATTTAATTATGATTTGAATAACGATAACGAGTAATCCTTCTAAGCTTTACAGTGTATCACTGAAATCGATAGGTCTAATAAAAATTTGATATTCATCTATTATTTTTAACTCGATCGGCAAGCTTAAACGTCAATCTCTCTGTGCGTAAACGCGCGTCGATAACTAATACGTTTTTGCCGTGAAATTAATCGGCGTAATTAAATTCTTATCTCAAAGTCTTAAATTATTGTGTCGTGCATTTCTGGAAATGGATATTGGAACGTGACAGGCTGTTTCATCATTTTATTGGTATGTAATATCATCCTTTCTTCAATTATCATTATGCATATGTAACATCATGCGATTCCGTTATGAGGTAATAACGTAAGTCTAACTTAAGCGTACCTTGTTATTATCGATCATATCGTCATGTTTGAATATAGGAGTTGTACGTTAAATAGAATAAGGCTAAATATAATTTGTTGATACGTGAACTTGATATACGTTGTATTGGAGCTTTCTCGAATTTATTGTAATCACTGTCAAGAAATTTTAACGTGCATAAACAATAGTGTCGTTATAATAAATTTTAAGAACTTCGAGATTCTGCCAGTCAGTTTATTATATTTGACCTTCTTTTATTGACGCAATCTACTTACCTCCTGATCTACTTACCTTGTTCACACTATAAAATTATATCGATTGGTAAGTTATCAACATCGCACGGGACATTATGAATTTACCGACAGAGGGTAAATCCTCGTGTTTAAAAATATCTAATACTGGATACATCCTATTTCCGGAGCACTGTATAACTTGCATTGCCGTCGTCCAGGTGGCGCAGATATCGACGAAATTTTTAAAATATTCCTACCGATTAAATTCCGATCAAGAATTCATTTTAATCGATAATATAATAATTAAAAGTAAACTGGATTCTAAATGGCAAGCGACGAGTCACTGCATTATAGTCTTCCACGTATTATCATGATTAAACGAAAGTTATACAGTGCATTTACAATAGTTGATTCTACAGGTTCAATACGTATACAGAGAGCGATTCAATGAAAATGCTCGAAGACGAGGTAACGAATTATTAATTTTTCTTTTTAATTTCATCAAGTAGAAATCTTGACATATTCAATAGTTTTTCGTTTTAACTCAACAGCCTTGTATAGAAAGCGGGGAAAGCAATGAGATACTGTATACTCTTACGTACGTTTAATCGCTTCCTTTTTTCATCTAATCAAAGTCAATTCAATCTAAGAGAATTCGGTTTGGTAAAAAAAATCTATTTGCATAAAATTGTCCTTAAACTCATTGTACGTATTGTGCCACGAATGCACGGCTCCATTCCTATACATCGCGCTTATGAACCAATTTTTTTTCAATTGATACAACAGGTACTGCCTAAATTATCTACGGAGCATCATTAGCAGTATAACCTTAGAGGCAAATAGGAAGTAATCTATAAGGATGCATGTTTTCCCAAAACAAATATCATATACAGTGTTAAGTTATATACGAGCTATATTATTATAGTACATCTTAGTTGTCCTATACAATAATCATTGTATGTAGTGCAAGAAAAAAAAAATGTTTTTCTGATAATTAAGCTAACGCGTTTACCCATACATCTGATTTTAGCTAACAAGAAATTTTTAGGCGGCAGGTTTTATTGAGTTCGGATAATTATCTAATTTTAGTGTTTCTTTTTTTCTCTATAATTACAATGTTAATTTCAACATTGGCCATTAACAAATCAATTACTGTTCAATTACTTGTTGAAGATCGAATTACGCTGTTTAAATTTTCCGCCATTATCGTAAGATCAATTACGCAGCTGATTCTCTACATACATACATACATACATACACGAGCGCCATCTTAAACAGGATAGAAGGACTAAGAGGGTGCAGAGGAGAAACCAGTTTCTAGCTCCTCCCAATCTTTTCATCAAGTTCTTGGGCAGCCATTGGCTCAGAAGTAAATATGGGTGCGTTTTCACCCAGTAATGTAAATATATATCAGATAAGGCTAATAAAGTACCAATAGATTGTGAAGTCATTCGCGATAATGTCTCTTTGAAAAATGTTGAAAATTTGTAATATGACCTTATAAGGGTACATTGTTTTTTAAAAATAATTTTAAAGAAAATTCTCTCGCCTCACGACAACTTTGAGATTCCATAAACACCGGTTCCGAGAACTTTATAGCTAGAGCACAGTTCCGTTTATTCTCTGCAGATGGCGCTAACGAGCTTGGCTCGATGCGACATGATCCAAAATGAAGGACAAAGGACGTCTTGAGTCCTGCTGACTCTCTTGACCAGGATCACGCAGAAGCCAATCAATTAAGCGAAGGCGTGAATACGCGCGAGAACATCATCGCCGGATTGACCTTCGACCTGGTCCTCGTGAACGCCATCGCAGTCCATGGGTCACATAGAGTGTTGAGGCGGTGGTAGCATGATCTCGTAACCCGTAGGCATTCCTTGCTGATGATGATGATGATGGTGGTGGTGGGATCCTGTCATCATCTGATGATGAGTCGGTTGGTAGTACTGATGATGCATACTAGAATGACTGGAGTAATAGACGGAACTCTGTTCCACGTCTTTCCCTGTCAAATGAATTGAAAATCATTGATATACGTAATTTAATTAAAAATTTTGAAAATTAATTTTTCCAAAAAAATTTTGTTACCACTCTCATAAACTCCACGTCCGTAGCACAAAGCCTTTACGTCGTTCATAGGACTAAGACCACCATTATGTGGATGAGCAGTGTGAACCGATGATGGCGTAACCGGAGTAGCGTATCCGTGATGATGGGGTCCCATGGGACTCATCCCCATCGGACTGCACGGATTCATCCCCACTGGCGACATAGCCATCGTTGATAACGGTGACATGGCCAAGTTCGGACTTCCGGAATCGATTGATTGTAACGACTGATGTCCGGCATGGCCACTGCTCACAGAACCGTTTACGGAATTTCCATTGCCGGTACCCTGACAATTTAGCGGCAGCATGTCTCTACAATGCGAGTAACAAAGAGAAGAAGATATTAAAAAATGTATCGACCTTTGAAAACGAAAAAAAAATTTTAATTTTTCAAATTTCCCGCACAACACGTGCCTGCCACGAAGGAAGCAGGGAGGACCTTTTCATTGTTTAAGAAACGTAAGAAAAAAAAAAATTGCCGAAAAATCCTACGAAATTTCGGACGTCTGACAATTAGCTCTCGTTTCCTAGGGGCCACATGTGTCCCCATTAGTTCCAAGAATCTCAAAGGCCCAACTCTCGTGTCTTGGAAGAAGAATGTAAAAGCGACGGCGACCGAACGGTCATTTCTCGCATTGTTCTTGGCGCGTCCACTATGGTCAGACTCCCGTGTCCCTCCTTTCACGTGAGGGATGTAGGTAATACACGAGTATATATATATAAGTCCCATACACACGGGGCCCTATACCGTATATACGCCATATGTAACCAGCTCCGCCCACGGACCCGTCACACTTTACCACATTCGTTTTCTAAGACCTTTACCATAGCCGACGGCATTAGTTTTATGGATGCGTTCCTAAATCCGAGAAACTTGCGTTACTCCCACTTCAGCTTCCCATAAAATTATACCGATTTATCCGTAATTCTCATACGCCCGATATAAACACGCACACACACTTCCCATAGGATACACGCCATTCTATTGGCAGTATTCACGAGGCGTCATCCTCACGCAAACCGGAATCCCCATAGACGCATAGATCGAAGCGTCCCAGTATCCGCCCCATAGGAAACTATTGGTGGTGCCAAGGTCTCAATGGTGAAACGAGATACGTAACCGAAGCGACGCTATAAAACGGTAATGGGGCGTCGTGTTTCCTTTTTCTAGGCCTTTACGCCAACCTTTCGCACCTACGACATGCCTCTGTCACGAGTAACTGGGGATGACGCTTAAGGCCGATTCGGCTAGTATCTTAAAGAAAATTAATTCTCTAGGGAATTTTTTGATTTATTTTCACCCGTTGTGACGCCTGGGTAGCTAATTCAGGTTCGAATAAAACGGCCACGGAGTCTGGCGACGCGAGCGACTGCCGTGCCCGGGTCCATGAAGGAAATTTCGAGTGTGTCGCCCTGGACGCCGTGACCGGTGCCCCCTCGTAGCCATAACAACGCTACGTTCGCTTCTCTGTTCTCCTTTCGCAACACGCACGACGGTACACACGGCTCCTACGAAAGGCCTACGTTTCGTATACGCAGTCGGTCGCAACTGGATTCATTATTCTTCGTACAGTTAGAAAAATATTAAGGTATCGTTCGAAATTATTGATACCTTATGATTTTTGAAAATTTCACTCTGCTATCTTTTTTAAGAACATTTTTTTTCATTCAAGCATACGTTTGGGTCAATGCACGGTTTAGTCTGCGCCTCGTGTTTACGACTGGTGCAATCTTATCGAAATTAGTGACTCTTGTTGTGGCAACAGAACTGAGAACACGCGTCCGGCGTTGTCTCGCAGCTATTTCGCTCAGGGACTTTCTCGCGTGTCAAAGAATTTACTAATAATACATAAGTTAATCGCGTGGCGGCGCACGAGAGTCTTAGATTACACGCGTGCACCGAGAAACACATCCTCATCCCCGTGCGTTGTTTTATTTTGAATGTCAGATAAGAAAAAATTGTTAACGCACATTCGCGAGCGACGACGTATCTCGATTACGATACAGGAATGTCTTTTGTTCCAAGAGTTAATTTTTTTCTGTTCCCGCGAGAACAACAAGCGACTTCTTCCCAAAGTATCCTCAAGGAAATTCGATCTTAACGGCGGATTCTCACGGAGCGACCGACAGGACCCCGTGCCGCAAGTAGAGCACGGACGCGAGCGTCCTTTCGTCGTAATTGATAATTCGCACGACCCTCGTACGGGGGATGATTTAGCGTGACGTCCTTCCCGTTCGAAGGGTTCTGAAAAACTTGAGGGTGTGACACATGTCGAAACACTTGTTGCTCCTTGGAAAAAAAAAAGAGACCCCCCGTCGTCACACGTGCCTCGCATACAACGTCCGATCTTTGCCCCGTAAGGGTGGCTTTTGGGCCTTTTCACTAAAACTAAAGCTACACAGTGCGACTCCCACTGGACTCCTCTGTAAGTGGCAAACACTTGAGAAGTGCCAAGTGCTGAACTATCTCGGACGATCATCGACCTCGCGTTAGACTAGTCGAAAAAAAAAGAATCATTAGGCCTAAATTTGGTCGGCTAGAGACGATTTCAAAGTTGGACGAAAAAGATTGTTCTTTTTTGTTTTTTTAAGCTAGTTTTACCATTAAAAAGTGGGACTTACGATCTCGTCTGAGGCGTACGGTCCCTTTGCCGACGGTTCTTGAACCAATTCGAAACCTGGGTCAACGTCAGTCCTGTCTTCTTGGCTAAATTTTTCTTCTCGTCCGGCGTCGGGTATCTGTTTCTCATGTAACACTCCTTTAACGCGTTCCTAGATCTCTCCTTGAAGCAGTACACGGTCTCCTCTCCGTCCCAGATTGTCTTTGGCAAGGGATACTTCTTTCTTAGACGGTACTTATCCACTGCGCCCAGAGGACGACCCCGTACCTTCTCGGCCTCGCGATAATGAGACTTGAACCACATCTGCTGGAGCTCCGGATGACGACGAGGTGAGAAAGGATGACTTTCCAGGATGGAGTATAACTCGTGGTAGGCACCTCTGTGAAATGCTACGGCCGCCCTGGCCATTAGGACACTTTCGCCACCCCGTAGAAGCTCACCAGGTGGCAGAGACCAGAGGAACCTGAGAGGTATAAAAAGTCATAACCCATAGCCTAAGGTTTTATACCACGTTAAATTATATGCGAATTTTTATTCTTTGTATCATTAAATCCATACGTTGATTTATACGAGGAAAAATTCATTTTTCATTTGCTAGTTTAAATTTTCATTTTTTTTTTTTACTTCTTTCCTTCTTACAACTATACTCACCTCGTTAACTTCTCGATGTCTTGACTCTGCGACAACGCCTCGCACATGCAGGATATCTGCTCGGGCGTGAAATTACTGCTGCTTGTCCCCAGCGAAAGTCCCGTAAGATTTCCAATATTTTGACTTACGCTCGCTGGGTTGCAGCTATTCAACTCTTGCGGATACTGAGGACTTCCGGTCGACGTTGGCGTTAAGTTTTGCGTATGGGGATGATGATTTATCGGTAAACTCGTCATAGGTGATCCGCTGTAAGGTCCCGTGGAACCTACGTTACGATGCACTGCACCCATTTGACTGTTACAGTCGCTACTAGGTGATGACAGTTGATCCGAACTGTCAGACATCCTTAGACTGACAGATTTTCGCGAACCATCCAAAAAGTGGTGAACTTTGAATTGAGGTTGTTGAAAAAAGGAAAATAGAGAAAAAGTAATTTCGTAGCTTGAATAAAAATTGTATCTCCTTAAGAAATCATCATCTTCATTAATTTTTGTATTATTTCGTAAATCTGATAACCCTTAATTACACGTTATTCAATCGCGCGTAAACGTTCCCAGAGACTCTTGGCTTACGCCCTTTAACCGATACGTTTGTTGTTACTTGGTTGCCTTGAATATCACACGATAGTCCACACTGTATTAATTCACCGTAACGACACTCTTTATTCCCAAATCAATCTCTATTTACGTCCTTGACTCTTATCACTGTAGTCTATAATGCTGAATGGCTCGTCTTAAATTATTGCACGTATCGTCCATTTATCTCACGAGAAATACTATAAAGTTTGGCAAAACTCACACTTACGCAATTTTATTTACTTTTCAGCTCTGCTTATCACCCGATCCAACGAAGCATCTCGTACGCTTTCGTATTTATCCAAATATTCCGAAGATCAAAGAAATTTCACTCACTATTAATAATTTCACCGTTCACATCAGCTTCCGGTATTAAATTTTGAATTTGGTGAAAAAGAAAAACGAAGAAATTCACAAAATTATTACACCTAGCACCCTGGTTAACGTAAGTCGACACTATTTTTTTTCACTCTCTTTCGTATATCCCTCGATACACTCGCAATTCACTACGTCGCCGATTAGATATCGTTCTTCGATCCGATGATAACCCATGATCAAGTCATTTTCGTGTTACAACTCTTGTATGACTTCTGTCTGATCTTTATCGGGTGCGACGGTTACCGATACCAAAGTTTAATAAGTCACGCAATGGTCGCATAAGTGAATTATGCAACTACGCAGCGGTATCGGGGGCTCCTTAGACCGAGGCACACTCACTGAGTGACCAAGTCACCAAGTTAGTAAGCGAACACTACCCGCCTCGTAATGCAATGCAGAAGCAGTATGGTTTTCTCTTTTTTTTTTTGACGTACGCCAGGTTTAACGCTGCTCGACATGCAGAGTGGCTCTGCTCGGGCCAACGAAGCGTTGATTGGTCGCGAGGCGTGATACAGTGCGACCCCATTGGCTGACACGGAGGGCGGTGCAACCCCCAATCCTTCGTCAAATCTCTGCTGGTACCTTCAGCGTCCCAGCATCCTCCACGAGCTTCACCTGCCGCAAGCGGGCACTGCCAGCTTGAGAAATTATCGCACCTTGGGACAGTACATGGGAAAATTTTGCAAACAATTTTTTTATACACTGGAACAAGTTTTTTTCAGTACCAACAAACATTGAAAGAAAAAAGGATAGATTTTGAAAAAAAAAATGAAAATTTTAATGTCTGTATTATTTTAGGAAATAATTTGTTAAGCCTGATCCATATCGATTATTCTTTTTATATATATGTATATATGATTTATTACGTAAGATTAAAACCCAGCCGATCTTGTTAACGATAATGGATTTTTCGTCAGGACCATTCGATATTTCGAATGCTGCGATACTTTAAGACGGTTTCGAATTTTTCATTCAGGGATCCCAAGGTCGGCGAACCCTTCGATCCTAGACGAGGGGAAAACGGAGAAGCATCTCTGATTCGCAAAACGTCGGTACAGGGTGAATCTTTTTTAAAGCAATATCCTCGAAAACACTTTTCACATGGATCGGATAACCCCGTGTGACCACGATCGTTTTATTCCTGTTAAGACAGCTACAAGCCTGTGAATCGGTATACACGGTGACCAATAAACACCGGAAACTAAAAGTATCAACGTTACCATACACCGTGTTGTTGTGATTCTACAATCGCACGGTTAATATCTTCGCGTCCTGTCCGACTAATTTTATAACAACGGTATATACGTATATATATTTCCCGTACTACTTACCGGTCACTTAAAAATATTGGGAAACGCGTATTTCCAAAAATTTTTTTTTCTTACATAAACGTAAAAATCTTATTTCCCCTGCACTTGGCACTCTCGATTTACGTAATTTTCTTTTTCTCCTTCCCGAAATAGGCAGGACGCATGCAGAACCTCGTATAGGCAACAAGTCCGGCATTACGTAGATCAATGAAAATTCTTGGACTCCTGAGAGACGACGTCTTTCGGCAACAGACTCCTCACCGACTGTCGCTGTACCATTTGGAGGTTCAGCCACGCCTTGCCAATCCTTTGAATCTACTCCGCCTTTACATGACTAATTGCCATCATCTGCCTGAGACCGTGAGGCAGGATGACACGATGTGACGACCGGTTGCCAGGAACTGACGAGTCTCTTTGACGTGCAAGGTCGTCGTTATCCTTATTTCTGTAGAAAAACTTTTTTTTTATCTAAACATATGTATACATATTTTTTATATTTATTTTTTTACTCAATCTAAACGCAAGCCGGTTTCTCAAATTTCCGTCCCAAGGAACTTCAACGTCCAACGACCGGGACTTTCCAGTGCGTCCGTCTTCCGGGAAGAAGGACAATCGTAATCCAGCCTTCCGTAACGAGTAAGCGGATGTTCAGCCGGAGGACGCAAAGGTAGCAAAGTCAAGAGGCAATGATAGAGGGGCGGCGCCTCGTTTTGCGATGGCGTCTCCTTCGATTTGGCGTCGTGTTACCGTCACGCCGCCATTTTCCCTCTTCCTCTTCGCACCCTCCTTCGGGACGCCGAGGACAGGGACTTCGCACCGACCTTCTTATCAAAGCGATCGGAATTCCTCTCTGGCGCTTCTTCGTCGCTCTGCCTCTGTACGGAGCGCTTTAATTTGTTCTCGTGAATTTTTCAAAACACAACCTACCGGCCAGCTCACCACACTCCTTCAGGCTCTTGTCAAATAATTTTTCTCGTATCGTTATCACTTGACGTCTACGAATCACAATGTATACTCGAGTGCTACTAACTCGTGGTATTGCAAAATTTTTATCGGACAATACACATTTCCTAGGGAATCTACTGTACCTGGGACACCTAGGTGTATATACGTGTATATACAGGCATGAACCAACGAGCAGAGAGAAGTGTCGCGTTTCACTGTAGTGCGTTTAATTGCATTCCAAAATGGCTCAGTGGGAAATTCGTTCTGGCATCTTCAGCTGAAATTCACATTAAATTGCCAGTTCGATTCTTCGAACACCCGTAACGCCGTGCGTTTAATCTAGATAGGTTAGATTTCGAAGGTAAAAAAAATTTTATCTTCGATTTGAATTTCCCGCCGCGCGTTTCACCATTTTCGTTAATCCACCAGACGACAAAGAGCAGCCAGTTATCGTCTGGAATCAATCGGACGCGCAGCGCCTATCGTATTTCTTTGTTATGAGTGTCAGAAACACGGGAATAAAATTAATGTCGGAGACAATAAGCTTCGCACCGATAGCCAACGAGCTTGGTAGACGCTACGGGTTGAAGTCTTGTAGGTGGCCGGACATTAGACACCCTCTGTTCGAGATAACAGCTATCTTCGCGTAGGTGCAGGTTACGGACGATCGGGTCAGGTATTATTTACAGGAGTCAAGCCCCCGCGAGTATAATTAGAAAATTACATTCCAATAAGTAGCCACGCGACGCAGGTGTAAAAATATCGTGTTTGTTTATAGGTTAGAATTGACGTTGCGAGTCGAATTCAATTCGGGACGTGGACGATCGTCGTGATTTCTTTTCTTTTTTTTTTTCTTCGACGCGGACGGAGAATGTGCCTGCAGACCAGCCGTAAAATTGGACAACGCAAAACATAAGAGACGGTGAGTGAGCTTTACTCGAAAATCAGCATCAATAGGCTCGAATCGGGATCAGGATTAGGGTACGTAATCCGATGGTTATTTTCCCATTAGCTTACCGAACCCTGATCGGTCCTGAGATTTTTGTCGGGAACCGAACAGGCGTGAACACAGGTAGCTCAGTTGTTATGGGGGCTGGTGGCCTCTAATGCTCTGAAATATGCTCTTTATGTGTCACTGGCCATTTTATGCTGGGTTCCGTGTCAGTGGAAGCGTTCGGAGATCGAAGATGCGATTGTTGGACGGTTTTTGGCGACGGGGGGAGAGGAAATATTGGTGCAGCGACGCGTTATGACCCTAACGACGAAATACTTGTCTTTCGAGGATGCAGGAGGATTTTGAGTTGACAATTTTTTTTAATCCTTTGTCTAACGATTAGGAGGTTTGATAATACTTTAATTTTCTGTCGTTCTTTTTTTTTCTTGATCTTTCGAGTGGCTGCGAAAAATAATAGCTCGTAATAACGGTGATTTTGGGGGATGCTGCACGATCTCTAGTTTACCCTGTGAATTAACAGGGTGCGTCTACTTTATGCCGGGACGAAATTGTCGATTACATGGTTAGTTAGACGCGCCCTGTGATTCGATAGTTTCATATAAGGGGAACGTGTCTTCGTGTTTGTACACCCTGTATATTTGATGGTACCAGGGTGGAATGAAGACACGATGAAATTTTGGAGATCAATTGAATAGTCTAGTGACTTTGTTTTTGTAATTATAATTTTTTTAAATTACGTTAACGGGTATGTTTTGAATCAAGGTTCAGGAATTACGGGTGATTAGTTTGATAACAGATTTGTTCCGTCGTATCGGTATGATTAAAGTCTTAGGGGGGGCCAGTATCCTTTGATCTGATCGAAATCATACCCTTGAAATATTCTGGTATATTTATATGGAGATCGACGAGTGGGAATTTTTGGTTAAAAATTGTAAATTTTTTTGGAAAAAAAAAGAATGAAGTGCCCAGTCCATAACCTAGACAATCTTTCGAGTCTCCTACATTCTCGTTTAAGGAATATACGAAAATAAAAAAAAAGCTATCCAACGAGCCAAAAATACCATAGTAATTCGATGAAAACCAGCCGCAAGGAATCGTATTGCACGTACGCATCCACGCACGAGCAGCACGCAAAGTAGAATACGTACGCGTTGCCAGACAGATAGCCGTACGAGTAGGGTGAAGGCTGATCCACATCCCTTTCCTTTTTCTTTCCATTCCTTCCCGTTCCGTTTCTTCTCTATCGTTTCTTCTCTTCCCTGGCTACGTGATACTTCCTCTACTTATCTCCATCCAGTCTGGCTCCTTTACCACGACCAGCTTCCTTCCCCGCGACCTCAGAGAAACGGAAGCTGTCGCGGAAATCTATTTCTCCCTCAACCCTTAACAATCACTCATGGGGATGCTGCTTTTAAATGATAATTCCTACAGCAACAAACGATATACATGAAGAGTCAAAACGGGGTACGACGGTCTAAAAAATTTTTGAAACATTTTTCAAATTTTTCAAATAACCTCTAAAGACCAGGTCACGCCGAACTTACTCAAAACTGTCCAGTTCGCACCAACACTCTTTGATCTTCCAAGACGATGCACGCTCGCTTCGAGATGATTTATTTGAACGGATCGACGTAATAATGAATAATGTCGCATTCCAGTTCCGTGAAAAGGACGATAAAAAAGTCCACGAAGCAGAAGGAAGAAGAGCGACCATCATCCCTTTTCTCCCTACGGAGTCTCCGAGATTTATGGCAAGGCTAATTATTATTGGGGTCGGAGGAGCCAACATGTGCGGTGTAGTGAGAGCCGCGATGGCAACCCTTATGCTTTTAGGTATGTATACACCATATATACAAAACCATCTATACCACATAGCCGTAGGACAGGCAATATGGTTGCGTCGCCAATTATGAACGATCCTTGATAGATACGTCGTGAAGGGTGTCGCTTAGGTTGCTTATTAGGATATGACTGGTCACAGTTAATGGACCGATGGTCGACCATGTGTCGTTGTAGGTTATGTCATTTCGTCGTTAAAGCCACTTACAATGATTCTAACCTGAAAAATGACGAGAATGTATTTATTTTTAATTTTTTCAGTAAAACAAAAAAATGGCGTCTAGTCTACGTACGACACAGAAACGACTACGAGTTCCCTTGTCAGTAATTCTGTGTGTCAGGTGAGTTTTGTGGGAGAACGTTAGACGCAGGTCTCCTGCGGGATATCAGGTTTCGCTGACTTGGATGATGGACACTGGGTAAGTCCTCGTGTCGCACCATTTATAAATCATTTCTGCCCATGAAAAAATTTACTTGCCCTTTCATTTATTATCGCCCCTTAAAATTTTACCAATCTTATTCGTACGTAATTTTAATTTTCCCTTTTACCTCGTTTCTAGAATTTTACCTGTCGAAACATCATCTTCGCAGCATCCCTGTACCAATCTCGATCTGTGCTCTTGACATTGGGTATACATGGATCCTCGAGTACCACTCTGACAATATGTTCCGGATCTTTAGTAATAATGACAGGGAGGCATTAAAAGACATTACAAAGCGGAACGACACTTGAATGCCTGCCGTCGTGTCGAGGGTCGCTCTCTTGAAAAGAGCATCTGAACGCTACTGAGCTCAACATTATTATGAACTCTCTTTACCACCCGAATGGCTCTTTCTAGTTTTCTACCCTCCCTGCAACACTCCCCGGCCACAATTGACAATCGTACCTACCACCCCATGCTTACTACGGGAAACACCCTGTATAACGCACGTGTATACATATACCCTTCAATAATACCGTAGCTACGCGTGTGTATATACTTATGTCGAAGCACCGGTCTTTCAATTCTAAGCCCGTAATGTGCCTACGATTTCGAGGGTGTCATTTCCTATTATTTTGTTCATCCATATTTTAATGATCATAAAGAGTTAAGGTTCCTCGACGCAATAGGGAAACGCCTAACTGGAAACATGAGTGTCGATAAAAATTTTTAAGTGAAACATTTTTTTTACACGACATCGTTCCTTCCGAGGGCTGATTAATTTACAGTGGTAAAAAGATTTCTTACAAATTTTCCCAAAGAACTAATATATCCTTAAACAAAGCTTTGCAAATTATTTCGCAAAGAGGCTAAGCTGCTCCGTACATCCCTAAATGAAAATCGCTTCTTGGTTTATACTCGGTCGTGTAACGTCTGTACCTCGTAACCGTGAGTTGCGACAAGGGTAGATGGGGAGGGATTTAGCAGGTTTCGCGTTACATCATTGTATCCGGCACCCCTAGGCACCCCAATAGACAGATATATAGGTACGTACGTTGGTAGGTGGTGGACATGTTCAAAATCCTCCCCTCTCTCACCCCGCCCTTGCACCTACGTATTCCCTTCAAAACGATAGGGTCGTTTTCAAGGGATGAAATTGTCCTCGCTGCATAAAAGATTAACTTAATTAAATTGTATCCCCATGAAATTGGTCGTGATCGTTTGATAATTTTTCTCTTTTTAGAAAATTCCCACCGCCCACCTCACGGAATTTCTTCGTGCCTCTTCGTCCGGTGATGACATTAATGCGCCAGAAGAATCGCTAGCGCGACGCTCTTCGCGCTGACGGCGCAAACTCCTCAAGGACATCGCGGCTTTATCGGCTTATCAAGAGACGACTTACCCAGCTATGCTGTGGGAATTAAATAATTATCACGTCATACCTCCCGGAGATTTATTTATAGAAACTCCGAGAACTCCCCCCGAGCTCCAGCCGTTACGTCTGCATCCGTTGAATTGAAATCGTCGGGCATTTATTTCCATGGTAAAAATTTGACCATCCGACGGGGTTGTTTGGTGAGAAATAGAGTCAGCAGGTAATTAACCCCCTATTTATTAAAGTGGCGTGTAAATAGATTTTTCTAGGGTGTCCATGGCCGTGAAAACACTCAAGACCGCAAGGTCGACAAAATCTTTATGATACATAATATTAGGGGTTGATGGACGGCAGGCATATTCAGGTAGCTGGGACTCTTTGTGCAGCCATTGGAAACGACCTTAACGCTTAAGCAGACTGTAAGTATGGTAGAGCCTGAACTGGGTGTAAAGTACAGATTGAGGATGCTGGTGATAACTTTGTTTCAGGGTCAAAACAAGGCGGTTCAAAGGGAGGTAAAGGAGAATGGCGGAAAAAAAGGAAGGAATCCCCTCCTTCGTACTAATAACGTTGATATCCCTGAACTCGTGGGTAATTGAATGTAATTGGCTGCGTTTGATGACAGATGTAACGCGGCTTGAGCATAACGGAGGGGGTGGCCTATAATTTATAAACTAGGGGCTGTTTTGGGGTAATTGCAGATAACGACGGGGCGGTACGGATAACAAGCCGACATGGGAGTCACTGGACACCGTGCCACACTCCACGTTGTAGGCACCATAACCTCACTGTAGTTATACAAGCTATATATATACATACGTATACGTATACATACACGTAGCGCGTCTCCTGTCCAGGAATATAACTTATTTCACCCGCATAAACCTACCGGTACGCTAATAAATAACCCCTCGATCCGAGATTTAATTATACAGCATCCAATTAGTCGACGCTGATTCGTTAAGGAAAGCAATTGGCTTTGTTATAACTTTTTCTAAATACCCCCAGAAATTTTGCATCGCGCGTAACGCTGGTAAATTTGACGAATTTCCGGTTTATGAAATCTTAGGGTTTTTTCCAAATTTTGACAGATTTTAGATTACGTGGTGGGGATAGGGACAAGAAAAAAAAATTCATTCTGTTCCATTGACGATCTTCCTACTACTTGCACGCGGCCCACGAGGGCAGGATGCTGCTGTGGACAATGTGATTGGTCCTGGCAGCTATTGTTAATGCTATTTCAATGGGCGCGACAATAAGCCATTGACAATGTAGGTACACGCGTTGCGCAAAGGGCGTAGGGTTCTTAGGGATAAGCCTGCTTGACTGTACTTTTCACGCCCTTCCAGGGCCGCATTTTCGAATTATTACGTTGTCTGGGGATTTCACCTCTATCAGGTATAACTATACATCTGTCTTCGGTCAAAGCGACCATCTTGTCTCTCTGCGTCACGTGATATAAATTCGATCCACGCGAATCGTAATATCGCATATGGTTATGAATTTCTAAAGTGACTGAGTGCAGTAGTTTGTCATTAAAAAAAAAAAAAAAAAAACAATGAAACGTCATTAATGAACTTGTATAACAGCCTTTATTTTCATCGACATGATATAACTTTAATATATATATATATATATATATATATATATCGCAAATAGTACGCTATACTAAGCTATACTAAAATTGTATCTCTTATTGATCTTTATATGTTTCTAGCTTTGATACGACACGTAACGGTATACAGCAAACGGGCTAGTCAATGAAAATGCGTCAGCTTGCCCACACAGTAGTTCATCAATTTTCACAATCAATTCTGCCGTCGATAATTTCACGTCGAATTTGTCAAATTTTAAGAAGAAAGATCAACGATCGACTCTCGACTGTCATTGTTGGGTTCGTAGAGAGATTTGAATAAAAATTTTTTGTCTTACGGGAAAATCATTTAATGGGGTCCTGCGAACTTTTCAATCACTGCAGTTGTAATCGTGACTTTTGGAACTTGCGATAGATTCAGTTTACTTTGAAACTCCTGCGCAAAGACAGAATCGACACTGCAGGCCCTAATTACGAATTGACAATATCGATAATAATTTTATTTTATATATGTTTTTATTTTTTTTTTTTTTTGAAATCGATCCTTGCGTCGTATATGGTATCTTATATGTACACACGAAGTTTTATATTTAATATGCACTTGGAAGACAGAGGTTTATATCATAATGTGTGTATATGTATTATTATACCTATATTGTTTATTGACTTAAGACTATGTATCGAAGGGAATGCTTGCAAAAGGAGCGATTGATTATTGGATCAATTAAAACGTATAGATACTAGCAACTAACACGTAATTTTCACTTGTGACAATTAGCATTTTTAATTTTTGATGAAATTTTTCAATTCAATCCAATTGACAAAACTTATTGCTCGTGTCAAACAATATATTAATTGTATCGATAAGCGGTCAGTTACTAATTGATATGTATCGATCTCTTTTCGCACTTTCCCTCAAATAACACATCACCGACAAAACTCCGATTCCGATGCCGGTTGAACAATCGATGAAAAGAGTCGCAAAAATTTTGTTCCGATATAATTATAAGGATTTCATATAATTGACAATTAATTAAATTGTGTTTTAATAATTAAACATGCTTATTGGATAAATTTGACGATACGATCCCTATGAGATTTGTCGGTATTCTTCGAATATACATGATATATTACACGCTCGTACATTATGATACTATATTCGAATAATCAAATTGGAGCGTTAAGATGACGTCAAGAGAATCAACAGATATAAGATTATATTATCATCACCCAGATCATCCTCCGTATCCAGGCATGACGTACGATAAATAATTAATCGTTAATTGAGATTAAGGGATGACTATCATTCCTGAGATTAAAACTTATGGGAGAATTATTAAGTGGCGATTAAATAACTGCCAAGCGAATTATTTACGATTTTTGCGATATCTAAAAATGGCTATAATTGTGTAAACGAGGTTTTAATTTTTTTTAATTTTTTTTTTCCAAGATCCCATGGCAAGATCCTTTAACGATCGCTTCTGGTGATTTCGTGGACGTTTGGTGTAGTCGAAAAGGAAAATTTATACCGTGGTATCTGAAACGTATCGTATACAGAGATATGTACAATAGAGGCCTTTGAGAATCACAACAAACGGGAAAGCTAAACTCGAGAAGGATCGCAGTGAGATTAATTATTATTATTTCCTCTATTATCACGATTAATCAACGATAAGGACATTCGCAATCTATTTAATAATAAAAACGGTCCCGCTCGATATTGTATATTCTAGATGAACTTCAGCTGCCTAACAGGGCCTCATCTCGTATTTTGCGTCAGGACGTTTGTACGATTCTTTCTCGTTATGACGCTTTTACATAATTAGCCGTAACAATTAACAGTAATGTCGATAGAAATTAAAGCGCAAGGGACTATGGGTAATCAAGGACCTCGGGCTTTCGCGACCCGCGAACAATCGAAATAAAAAGGCTTTGCAAAGAAATTAAGAAAATTTGCGTCTCTCGTAGCCGCAATTTAATATTCTAACGATGTACAACCGTAAGAGTTTGCGATCTTTGATTTTTAATGTTCACCCTACCCCCCACCCCCCACTCTCTACCCCCCTCACACTTCACTTATATCATCCACTAGTCACCTATCTTCGATAATTCGTTTAAAAACAAACGGTCGAACGTTCATTTTAATACAATCGGCAAATACTGTCGAGTATTAATTAAAAAGCATGTAATTAGTAATATTTCACGTACTTTATCATCCATTCGAAGTAATCTACGTGCCAGGTCAATTAATTGATTTATCTCGGCTACCTTAAAAAAATATTCATCCGATCGAAGCTGTCACGTGTAATATACATTTTTACGTATCTAATCGATATTCAAAATTGATAGTTTTGCTCGACGCTACTGATCTGTTATATTGATTATTACTTTGCCAGCTGCAATCGACCTAGATACCCGCCTATAATGTATATTGCATAAAGTCGTTTGATTTTGAGAAGCAAAAGAAAAATAATTTTTTCTGAATAAAACTGGAATATACAATTTTTTTCGTTCAATCTAACCTCACGTTTCTCACGTTTATTGTATTTTTGAGATTCCGCTAGATATGTATTATTTAGCTACACTTTTTTTTATCAGCGCACCCTGATATGTCTTAGATATGGTGGGTGATGATAGACAGGTTTTTTTTTTGGTTATGATAATAGTTTGATAAAAGGCAAATTGTCGTTTACAGGATCAATGTCGATGGTTTCAACGGATTGTAAAATTTTATGTGATACTCGTTGATTTCTTTTTGGATATTTATGCGACGAAGAAAAAAAATTTTTGAAATGCATCAATGCCGAATTACTATCGTCACACCGAATGTTAGTCACGGCGTCTCTTATCATTTTTGTGTAACCGACATTACCTTTCGAAAAGATACACGACACAGTATGTACCTCGATCGAAGAGCAGGGATTTAAGGTTCCAAGACTTTTTCTTTACATATGTGATATGCGCAATCGCACGATAAGACTGCCGGACGAACGATAAGAAATAAGTTGAATTGAAAAATTGCAAAGTAATCTTTTACTTGCTTAAAATTGAAATTTCATTCTCTATATGTATCTGCAAAATTAATTGATTCCGATAATCCTATAATTATCCGTCCCGACAATATTACCGAAAGATATGTTATTGATTATTGATATGATAATCGGTCATGACTTTTACGCGGCCACTTTACTCCATGGTGTCGTACTTGACTTTCTTGACTTTGAAGTATCGATAAGCGGCGTAACCGGTGATGGTCAGAAGAACCGCAGCTGCCAATGTCGATCCAACTGCAACTGGTGCAGTTTCGTCCCTGCCTGCACGTGCGCTCAGGGACTTGCATGAGAATTCAGCAGCGAAATTGTTGTCCTTGAATTTGAAAGGTTGTAGCTTGAAGTCCCTAAAAGGAAATGTTTAATATTAAAAAAATAATTCAATTGATTGCCATACATTTTTTTTTACTTTGAAACCATCCGTATGTATATGTATAACTTACCTCAAAAGTAAACTGGCGTGATTCTTTCCGTCTGTCAATGGAATTTCCACTTCCTCGTTGCAGGTATACGATTTTCCAAGAGGAGTAGGGAAGAACTTGTGCTTCTGTCCGGTGCTCAGTCGTATAGTCTTCTCTGTATGGATACAAAGAATTTTGTTGTTTCACGTAAGTAAAACTGCTGTTGCCTAACTGACCGAAGCGTCTTGAAACCTAATTAACGTGGTAACTTACTTGGGTCCTCAATGTGCTCGAAGTGACGGTCGCTAGAATTGTAGGTTAATTCAATTTTATCGACGTACCATCGTTCGTTACCAGGAGTCTGAAAATAAAATAGAGTGACTTAACCGTTCTTGAGGAAAAATTCTTCATAAGGGAGACATAGTGCATAGATATACTGTGTATATACGCAGTACATATATACTGTCACAATTTACAGGTAAAAATTTGTCTTGTCCTTAAATACTGGTAAAAGAGTCTTAATACTTGGAAAGTGTAAATAGGATTCAGTAAATGCATTTGTCATTGAATCTATACGGAATTATACAACCTCCCCCCAAGATCGATCAAGCACGGAATAAATCAAAGATGGACGCGCGCGTAGCGAGCATTCGCATCGAAGACGCTGTACTAATTAATATAATTTCCCTTTAATATTCCTTCGGGAACACTAACACCGAGATATAATGGTATCTTGTGAATGCATTACTTTGGCGAAGCTCCAGAAGAGTACGAAAGTATCCCACTTCAAAGACATCGTCGCAGTGTTCTCGTTGTCACAGTGTCCGCTAACGATGGCTTCGTCAGGAACATAGATAGGCGCATCCTGGAACAAATGACGGTATAAAAATGATCGATTTCCAATAAAATCAATGAAACGATATTTAAATAGACATTCTGCCGTCCGTAAAGTACCTTCTCCTCGCCGAGTTTATTACGATATTTAATCGTGATCATCGCATCCACCTGTAAGAGAATGCAGGCCTGTCCGTTGCTTCCGTTGAAACGGTAAACAGGATCGCCTGAAGATGGCAGTCGCTGCATTGTAGGACTCGTAGTCGGACTCGTAGTCGGGCTCGTAGTTGAGCTTGTTCTCAGTTCGGAATTGACAACCGGCTAAGAAAAGATAACAATCGATTTTGTAATTACGTTGTATACCAATACAGCTAAAGAATTAGATATTAAAGATTAGACATGGTAAAAATTTATAAAAACATCGAAAACAGTGCGTCACTGTACTTCCTAACCTCAAATCGTACTTCGTCGTGCGGGATACCGAGTACTCAATTTCATTATATAAAAAAATATAGATCGTGATAAAAATCGTACGTAACTGTAAAACGCGAAGCGTTCGTGTCGATGGTGCGTTTAATATTTTAACATTCGGCCAGGTTGAAGCCACGTGGTTGCTAATAAGATCTAGACATGGCGTCGGGCTTTGTTTTTCTTCTCATATTTTTCTTTTCTCTTTCTATTTGCAATTTTACCAGCTGTCATTAAAAACCTCGGCGTGACTATCTGTACATGATCGAGTAACAACTCTTAAGAACCACAATTAGCGACACGAAGAATCTTAGTCGAAGACTTAAACTGTAATAAATTACCGGTGAAGCGATTCGCGTTTAGATTATTTTTTAATCATTCAGGTACTGTATAATTTTTCAATTATACGGGAAATGTCAATAAAAAATTCTTTAAGGCTGTATATCAAAGGATGCTTAGTGTAAAACGGGCATTGTTTGGCTGGGGATGACGAGGTATTACGTGCGGCTACTATTTAGGTGTGATTTCCCACCTAGTGTCCTTGTACATAATAATTAAATGTGTATACACGCATACATGGCTTGTATATCAAATACCCACATGAGTATGTATATTATGGTCATATTAGTTGGAAATGACGGTCAGGGTACTAGGAATCCATTAAAATAATTAAGCCCACGGTGGACGAAGGTTTTATAAAAAAAAAATTGATCGATTCACTTCCGTATCGTCGACTATGCTCCAAATCAGAACGTTTTTTTCGATTATTTACATATAAATTTATTTAAATAAAAGTTACTGATTCCGTTTCAGTGAGTATGAGGCAGAGAGAGAAAACAGATACAACATTTACATTTTTCATTACAGGGAGTGGCGAAATTAACTTACCAATGGTAACCTGGTCCTGGTGACTGGTAATTCTGCTATTACTTTGGCCATCCGAGTTGTTGTGTAACGCTGCTCTTCCAATCTTCGTGGAAGCATCGTTGGTGTCGGAATACTCAGGACGGTGCTCAGGAGACACCCTGGATTTAAAATATATATATACGGAATTAAATGCACAATATATTAAGAGCCATCGATGCTTGTAATTACGTTCTGTTTATTTTTGTTGATAACGTGTTTCTTTTTTTGTAAATGGGATGATGGCATTTTTATTGTTTTTGTACACACAGTGAATAGCGTATTGCATGCGCGAGTAAATGTGGAGGTATTGTATTTGTAATCGGCTCCTATGCACTTTTGTTAGGTTGGTGCACTTATACAATGTCGATTTTATATTCCTGGCCGATATCGTGTTACTGAAATTTCTATGTCCGTGATTAATGCGCCACGCGAGCGCACTAGCTAGTCATGGGAGGTTCGTGTCCATTTCGATAAAATTTACAGGTGCGTATATGCATACGCGAGGGTGAATTAGGTGATAACGATAAAAATTAGTAGATTTATCTAGGGACAAATTTGAAAATTGTATTATAACAGAAGAATATAGTTCACTTAAAAGCAACGCTAGAACGTTTCTTTCTTTTTATTAAACAATTTTTATTTAAAAATGTGCTGAAATCCAAAATTATAAGTCATCGGCACGTGAAACACCTGCTGGACGTATTTAATTTTTGTAGAAAATATATTTCTGGTAATTTAAATTTCTACGTCGTATTTTTCAGATATCAGTTAAATCGTATCGAGGCTGAACTGTTGAAATTGTTTTAAAATTTAATATATAATATATTATACGGTTATCGATGACATTTATTGATCATTATTAATTTTACGCGATGATATAATTGCAGTCTGTGTAATCAGTTACAGGAAGAATCAACAACCGCAGGGACAGTGCTGAATCAAAGGGATGAAACGATAAACGTTCTAAGACCGTATGTATGAAAGGGGCGTTTTTTCTTGTTAAGGGTTGCGTTGGTTCACAGAGTAAATCAAAATTCGACTCACACAGGAAAAACAACGTTTTGAACGTAGCACGACGAGCCATGGCTGTCGTCAGTCTGTCCAGGGCTTAGTATTCCAGTAGACGAGGTGGTGATCGCCCGCAGGTGACTTCCTGCTGCTCGTCGCGACGGCTGCGTCTCCGAGGTTGGCGGAGGTTATGAGAGAAAGAGAAGAGTCAGCACAGGCGAGAGAGAGGGCGTCGCGCGCAGGAGAGAATCGGATGTCAGCGAGAGAGAAACTGGAACGAGGAACATAGCGGTGGGGTTGGGTAGGAAGGGGGATACGATCAATAGGGGTAGGTTTTAGCATGCGCTGCTTCAGAAGCCAGACATGACTCCTTTGTACGAGGACAAGCTATAAGGATGTGCCTCTAACTGCTACCCTGGATTGCGAATAGCACATTTCACCCCGTTGTAACATACGCCAACGCGTTACGTTTTCGAGAGATTTCATTCACAGTCCTCCATTCCAAACCTTAACCTAGGTATATTAGCTTTGTATGTACCTGGAACATATTTACTTTAAAAATTGTGCGTAATACGGTATGACAAAGTGTCAAAGTTTATGCGGTCATTTATTCTTTAATTCGTGGTACCGCATGACGTGTCTTTTTGGCACAGCTCATTTTGCAATAAGAGGATTTGGGATTTACGAGATATAGTAAAACGTGACCGGTTTTACTTTCTCATAATGACGCCCCTTTATAGTGGTCTGTGTATAAGTTTGTAATTGTTTATGTTCTTATTGATTTTAAGTGTATTAATTCATTTTTGGTTTAGTTGATGACTTTACTTAGATTTAGTTTATTGTTATCCTTATAGTTACTCTCCGTGTATCCTTTAGTTAAAGGTTTAATATACGTCAGGTCGTGCGTGGGTGACGTAGATACGCTCCACATAAAGCACGCAGTATTTCAGGCGGGAGACCTTTCACGATGTCAAAAGGTCAGGTATCCCTGAACAGCAGACGCAATGTACTTTCCGATTGGCTATAATGCTGGTCACGTAAGAGGGTTGAGGAATAGCTAATGGTACCTTTTGGAGGAAAAAATAAATGGTTGGTTCATTCATACGTATTTTGCTTATTTATTTTTTTTACAGTTTGAACACATTGCATTATAGAAAGATTCAGTCGATAATCAAGAGATGTTCGGAACAGGTAATAGTTGAATTAAATGTTTTTATGTGTTAAATGTTTCTTAAACATTCGCTTTGTTTTAGCACCGTATAGCGTTGTTCAGCTTCCAACAGGACGTCATCCTTTGCATCTGCTTAGGAGTCGCTTTTCTGTACGCTATAATCTTTGCATGAGACTCACGTCATCTATGGTAATGTTAAATATACGTTAATTCGATTGTAATTGTACTTTGTAATGAGCATGTGTCATATGTGTATGCGTTATTAAAGTGAAATATGAGGATATGACTTGTTGTATTTTTACATATATTGTTAATAAATTATTAATTTTAGTTCGGTATATCGACGAAAGGGGGCGCTTCAAAATGCTGATTTTATCAGCAAATTTTACTAATTTTAGTTCCGTATATCAACGAAAGGGGGCGCTTCAAAATGCCGATTTTCCCAGTAAATTTTACTAATTTTAGTTCAGTATATCAACGAAAGGGGGCGCTTCAAAATCCTGATTTTCCCAGCAAATTGCACTAATCTTAGTTCCGTATATCAACGAAAGGGGGCGTTTCAAAATCATGACTTTCCCAGCAAATGTTACTAATTTTAGTTCCGTATATCAACGAAAGGGGGCGCTTCAAAATCCTGATTTTCCCAGCAAATTGCACTAATCTTAGTTCCGTATATCAACGAAAGGGGGCGCTTCAAAATGCCAACTTTCCCAGCAAATTTTACTAATTTTAGTTCCGTATATCAACGAAAGGGGGCGCTTGAAAAACCTAATTTTCCCAACAAATTTTGCTACTCTTAGTTCCGTATATCAACGAAAGGGGGCGCTTCAAAAATCTGATTTTCCCAACAAATCTTTATAACTTTAGTTCCGTATATCAAAGATAGGGAGCGCTTCACATGATTAAATATTTCCACCAAAAAAATTTAGTTCCATATATCAACCATAGAGGGCGCATCAGTTTACTAGAAAAATTACTAGATGTTGCAAATATCCTGCTTTAGTTCGAGATATTGACGACAGGGGAAGACTCCAATTCTAATTTGTCTTCATCCCTACAAATCTATGTTCTCAGAACAAACCGAGACAGCACATAAAAATCCAAAAGTCATCATTAAGTTGTTTTTCAAAGATCTTAAAGATGATTTTTGGATATACATATGTGTTGTCTAAGATGTCTCCGAGATCGTTGCACCCCACGCCACTAGCTGAATCCTCCAAGTAAATCCTCTTACTTGGAGTATCTCCAAACAAACCAACAAAACAATATCACTGGAACTATAACTAACAAGGTAAAGATGATTATTAGCATACCCATGTTCGAGAACCCCGTGAAACAGACTGACTCTATGGAATAAGGAAGGGTTTAAGCTGAAGCTCCTTTTATTTACCAGACAATGTTATCCACTCTGCTGACTGATCCAGCAAGTGGTGCCCTCTACGACAAATTTGACAACTATGTATTTATCACATCTATTGCCAGATATAACCCTTCTGACACTCACTCTTCCGCGGTACATAAAGCCAAGTAGACTAACTAGACCAAAAAGATGCATCCCTGATAATTCACTCACCTGCCAATTGTTGGACGACTTAGAGATTGTCAAACTTGCAATAAAAAGTCCAGTTTCCCAAGAAGATTCCACAACTTCTCGGACTCTCGTACGATGGATCGCCCGCACAAAGGAAATCAATGGAAATTAAAATTGCAGTACGCACAAGACTGCATGCAACCAGTCGCAATCAACCTTCTCACGGAATCTACTAAAAAAGTATTACCTTTATTTAATCGATGGAATGCCTTCGATAAATATATTCAACTTAAATTGATCACCTCAACCATTGTCTCTCGTCTACCAATCAAATCCGACTATAATCCATGTTATCGATATTCGAATCACGCGCGCAAATGACTTCTGCAACCACCATTGAAAATTAATATTATTCTATATACATATATAATATATATAAATAATTATATGACGTAACAAAAGAAAGAGGTACCTTAACAATTAAACGAATGCTGACCGTAGGCACCTATATTCAAATACAATCGTCCACAACATCACAGGGAGTCTTCAATTAGGAAACAGTAAGTGTCACCATTTTATTATAAACGTTTGTTACTACATTTTGGCTAGATACCGATCACCAGAAAACACTTAGCAAAGCTTTATGTACCTATCTACAGATTGGCGTATCGTGTAGCACGCGTGTGCGCGCGAGGAAAACCAAAACAAAAAGAAAGGAGGTTATCGAGGGAAATATCGAAGGTATAAGAAAGGTATAAAGAAGGAGTAGGAATCGATCGGGTTGGTGATGATTGGAACGAATACAACAGGGACGTAATGGAAGGATTTTCATCGATGAAGTGACTATTATTATTAATATTTCCTTTGTTAATTAAATCGTCGCTTTTGCTTGCGTAACAGCTCACCTTTTTTTTTAACGTACACTTCCTCAACGCACTTTACTTTTTCTTTTAAGTCTTCGCACTTACAGCAACCAATCGATGCCACGTATTTTCTTTCACTTTATGGCTCGAGTCCCGATAATTTCAAACGTCAAGCGAGATCGACACGCGAGTCACGTGATTCACCATTATCGTCATTGACATATTTCGCCTCGCCTATTATTCCCATCAATAAATTTTCATGTTAAAATAATGAGTGTCCTTATGCCTATACGTGATTCTTTTTTTCTTTTGTAAGTATTAATCATTAATTTATACATTCATTTGTTAAAGCAAGCGAGCGTAGGATGGGTGTATGTATAGATTATATAATCATTTTTTTACCTATGTGATAAGGGAGTTTTTCATCGTTAAACGCCATTAGGGTACCTTATCCTGTAACACTAATAATAATAATAATTACTATTATTAGATGTATATATATATATATATTTATATATATATAAAGTTATCTTCGTTAACGGCGACCGAATCGAAGTGACAGCATTACACTTAAATAATGATAATAATAATAATAATAATAATAATAATACAAGTCGCGTTATAACGTTCATCCGATATATTGTACTCAAATTATGTATACGAGTTTGATAATGTAATTAGTGAATTGATAAAACGTAAATTTATATTTAAAAAGAGGGGGGTTTGGCGGGCGGGGGAGTTAGCGGTGAAAGAAAAAAAAAATATAATAAAGTCCTTCGTCGTTTCCCGTTAATCTTCCTAAAACGCCATTAATTCGCTTTTTTCCACAAATCAATCGATTCATCCGACCAAGGAAGAATTTAAAGACTATTATGTATTTAACGTGTCTTACATTAATGACGCCAGCGATGTATAACCTTAAAACCGTTACTTTACATTGTCGCGGCGTTCCACCATTTTGTTCGTTATCTTCTTTTGCTTTCTCACCTAGATACAATAATAACTATTAATACCAAGCGAGGAAATGAAAATATTTATGATTACGCATTAAGATAATAAGTCCCGACGCCTGTGCTTGCAGCAAGTCCATTAAAGAATTGCGTATTGTTAATGCGTGTATCTCTGTAATCCGGAAGTGACGTACGTAAGCATCCGTAAGAAGTTCATCTTCTTTCGTTTTGTTTCTTCTCAAACGCAACGGCGACCGTAAAACCCGATTTCCATTAACCGTAACGTTAAGGTCGATAAGCTTTTGGTATATAACCACGTGGGGTATAAGGTTTTTAGAAATAATTATATGACAAAGATATTAACCAGTTTTCACAATTAAATCCAGTCTATACGATCGTACTGCCGCGACGCTGTTCACGACGAGTATTGATTGAACGCGAGACACTTTGACACTGACTCTGTCGAGTTTGGCCATTGACAGTAGCGAGTATAGAAATGTGAAAAAAATAATACAACGTGCACTTCCTATTTGTCACTCTTACTCTTTACGTTCCTGTCTTTCGTTTCTCTTTTTTCTCTCTTTTTTTTACGCAATAAATTAATGACCGCCTACAGTCTCGTTAACGCAATTCTTATGCTTTTTTTCTTCTTATTTTTGCTTCTCTCTAATCTTAGGCAAATATAAAAATGGCTTAAGATGTCAGAAAATCGTGGAACAATGTCCTCGTGTTTTATGTATTCCTCGTGTATATTCTTTTTATGTATATTATTTTTGTTATATATATCTCTCTCTCTTTTTTGACACTCATTCTCTTTCATTCACTTTCTCTCGCGCGCGCACTCTCTTTCTCTCTCTATTTCCGTGTATATGTGTATCTTTATGTATAACCGTGTAGTACATTTCTTTCGGTGTGAGGCTCTCTCATTCATTAATTTAGTACCTTTAATATTATATTATATATACACCGTGACTCTGAAAACCCGCCTCCTACGTAAACAAACGTTTGCTAATGTATTTTCTCTTTCTTTTTTTTTATCTTTTGTCATTGTCTCGTTTACTTTATTTCTCTCTATCTCTCTCACTCACTCGCTCTCTTTCGTTCGCACTTCGACCGCAAATGCACCTGCTAACGAAAGGATAAAGAATACAATGTAGCCAATTATAATAGCTAGATTTATTATTATCATATCCTCGGTAGAAATAGCAGATCTCGTTAGTAATAATGCAAGTTTAGGTATACGAACTCTTTTTAAGACGAAGTACTTACTTATTTTATTCACATGACACGCGAGTAAGTCGCACGAATCAAGTTTCATCCGTAGATTGTGTGTTAATAGTTTCTCCTCTCTCCTATCATCAGAATAACGTGTTTTCTTTGCCTATTTACTTATTTCACGATAATAATAATACAATAATATAATAATAATTAATCGTCATCATCATTATTATCCAATTAATTGGCTAGTGTCTATAATGCTGTGTATTTGCGAACTTACAATTACAGATAGAAAAAGAACTAAAGCATCATGAAAATGATTTCGGAAAAAAAGGAAAAAAAAACAGACAGTTAATGGCTGCGCGCGTTTCGATGCAGCGTCCAGAATTAATTAGAATTATTGGTTCTCATTGACGTGCGGATGGTGAAGGTAGTTTGTGTTCTTTTTTTTTTGTATTTTTTTCCTGTTTCTTTTTCTTTCCACGTAATCCACATTTCTTTTCACAAACAAAAGCTTTAAACTACACTCGTAGATCGGTCGACGCAAAGACTCTGTTTTTGCGTTCCCTTTATTTTAACTTCTTCGTTAATCGGCTACAACGTGTGAGAAGTGCTTGATAGAAAAAAGAAAGTAACCCTATCCCGTTCTCGCTGGGTCAGACTTATGCGTTTACGAAACATGCAAATCGAGAGTCAAAGAAATATCAGAGAATTGACACGAGGGACACGGAGAAACGAAAAGTAACGAAGAATCCTTCTGAGTAAACGAATAATCTTGACATTATAGTTGCTCTGCGCTCTTAAAAGCCAAGTTGTAAAAGACTTTTGTATTTTCTTCTAACACCGAGAGGAGTGAGGTGTCTCCGTGATCGAATTAATCTCTTCGAATAAATCATTCGATTGATCCAATGTAAATTAATAGTTCGTCGTGTTGATAAGGAGTCATCTACGTCCTGGATGTAGATTAAACTACGGTACAATAACGGGTGATCGACAATTTTAATCCAATAGAATTTATCATTTTCGCTCGTCATTGTCTTTCCTTCTCATTATTATTCTCGTTAGGCACACGCTCTTAATAACGCTACAGTATCATAGGCCTCTATAAAACGAAAGAAAAAGAACTCTAAAAATTTACGTGGCCGAATTGCTTTCAAAGTTACGTCTCGCAAAAAAAAAAACCGCTAACCCTAGCAGAGACACTTAGCGATAGATACAAGTAGCTTTAATTTAGCGTTTTCACTTTCCTTGCCAACATTTTTATTAATTCCAAAGACGCGAGTGAACCGTAATTAATTTTTAAAGTTTCTCTCTCTCTATAAAATCATGTCTTTCATTCGAATCTCTTTGTCTACCCTCCTTCACCCTTCTCTCCTCTCATGCTATAACGCTTCATAACAAACAACTGCAACATCAAGACTCACTACGGGTGTTCGATTAATACTGCTACAGAAACGAAACGACTTCTACACACGCGACTTGCACGATCTTCCTCCTTTAACATAGGGGTAAGGACATTCCGCATGTACATACCGATACAAACACATACCGATTCTATCATTTAACGTAATTCCGTAGATCCTTGCGTGAAGTAACGTATCTCGCATCCGAAGATCCATCCTCGATACGATCGTAAACGTCACGATTCAAGATGGCGCGAGGATGAATACAGCGAAATACGTCTCAAACGTTATTCCATACTCTGTCTCTTTCTCCTTCTCTCCTCAATCCCTTTCCTTTGTTCCTCCTTGATTCCATAACCTAATTCCCTTTCTAATCTTCTCACTCGAGGCTGTCGCGGACACAATATTTTAATCCACTGCCATTTATTTGGCACTCGGGAGTATTCGGAGCAATACACATATATACCACCACATCCGGCCAAACTATGGATCACAGGCTTCGTCGTTTGACCTCCGACCCAGCCCACCTTCCCCCCCGTCGCATCAGCTCAATCTTCAGCATTTCCAGCCAAACAGCAAGCCTTCAACGAAAACCTTAATTATGTGTGTTTTCGATAATAATTCGCGCGTCCCACTCGTTAAGCGCATTTTCATAGTTTCTAATGACGTCACTCGCAAGCGCTCTCAACTGTGAACTGCACGGAAGTCAGACAAATATCTCTTGCTCCTCGGATTCGTTTTCGCTTTCGGACGACGAGCTCTTCGAGTTCCAGATGATGTACGAATAACGATCCTCGGAGGATACCAGTCGATAGCTGAGCTCACCAGAGGGTTAGGGGTTGGTACGAGCGGCAAGTGCGCCGGTAGCCGGCAGTCACAGCTTGAGCTCGTTCGCAATTTTACTGGCGATGTTTTTGAAGCCGATCGAGGTACCGGAAATGCGCTTGAAACGCACCCCGTTCAGGGAGAGACGCGGAAGCTTGCACACTTCGATCTCCCATTGAACCTGACTGTCCGTCGCTGCGTCACCGTGTGCGCACAGCAGGAGGAATCGTTCGCGTTGCTCGTATTGACATTTGTTAGCATCCAGCACCTGAAATTTATAAAGCGTGTTATTCTTTAATATTCGAAAATACGCTTTTCTTCTCGCGCCAATTTTAAATCTGGCAATCACCTTTCTTATCTCGGACATTATTTCGTTCGGATCCCGACTGCTCGTCGTCTTCATGCTCCAGGTGAAACGAAGACTGCGTGGTTTTACCTGCTCGTCGTTAGTGGTTGCACCGCTGCAAGAAACAATAATCTTAAGTCTGCCCGATCCAATTGGCATTCTTTTTTCACGACCTTTTTATCCCTTTTTTTTTACAAATAATCATCGTACCTCAAAGTATCTAAAATATTTATTACTACGTAGGGATATGCTGTACGGTTATAATATACGTATTAAAATATGGTTTCTTAGATTCTAATACTATGTGTTTTAATTATGAAAAATACACGACTCGAGTAATTATAAGTACATTGCTGCCTGTGACGTCATTCTTGTTGAAAAACTTACGACTGCTCGATTTAAATTCTGATCATCGACAAATATTAATCGGTAAGCAATTAGATGATGGAAGAATTGACACACGTGCACAGCATGCTGATTTAACTAGAAAATTTATTTCTGTGCTATATTTTTATTGACTTATTGGCTAATTCTATTAGGCAAATATTCGATGTCAATTTTTATTTATATTATTTATTATGTATATTTATTTTATTATGCGTTAAATTCATCAGGCCTATCTTTCACTATGTTCGACACATATTTCACTAACGCCTGTACGCTATACGTACCAGCGTACAAAATTCAATTCATTAGTAAAAAAAAAAATATCTTATAGTGCATAAATTTCAGTATATAAAAAATTACTATAAGTAACAATTAAAAAATCCAAATTAATATTGTTATCTGTAATTGATTTATCATTCGTCACATTAAAAAATTATTCCTAGTCTAAACTGTCTCTAAGCCTTTTTCTTATCAATCTGTGTTAATTCATAAATAATTGAAAGGATCACACGGTCAATGTATAAACGTTCGATTGGTGCAGAAGTGACGATAAAAGAAAAAATTAGCATTCCAATTGGACTTTTCAAAAATCAATGTCCGAGGTCCAACGTACTGTTATTGTTATTATTATTTTCTATCGTTAATAATATTTATTATCATTGTGCCGAACGTGCATGCAAAACACGTAACAGTATTGAAGAAAGAGCGGCAATTTCAAAAGTACGATATATGTCAAGGACAAAAAACAAGTTGCAGAACGAGTGAAAAGAAAAATAAAAAGATGGAAAACTTGGGCCGTGGAATTTAATGCTACATGACAACGTACCTCACTACTGGATGCTTTGGGGGTACGGATGGGTCCATGGGGCTGAAATAACAAAACAAAGGCAATTGCTAACAAACACTGAACTTGATAAATCAATCGAATTTTGCTACGTACAACCACCACCAGTCCGTAACCGTTGCAAACCTATTAGTAATAACGTAACAAGTTCAGAAATCGTGAGGAAAGAAAATCGACCACAGATAATTTACGTAAAATTGCAGATTCAAGTACTTGTCAAATTTTTCAATTTTTTACAAAAAAACCACCATCCTCCCCCATAACAACAATCGACCCGAAGACTCGCACGCGATACACACTTGACCCCAATTTTGTAATTTTCTTCAATTTATCGTGCGTACAATACGAAAGGCGCTCGTCGCGCATACGTTGCAGATGAATTTTTGCGAAAAAGCGTAAAAAGAAAACATACGTGAATGAATATGTAAGAAAAAAAAAGAAAAGAGAGAAAATAGACTAAGAGTGCAAGGAAACGGAAGACGAAGGTGACAACGTATCGTCGAGCGACAAAGTTTTATTGTCTATAGAAATTTTTAGTATACACAGAAGAGACATTCCGTAAATGTTAATATTATATATATATATAGAGAGAGAGATAGGAAGAGAGTGAGCGAGAGAGAGAGACAGATAGAGAAATGAAGAGAAAAAAAAACAAGGATTAAAGCCGATTAAAAACACTTGCGGTGCAAAACAGGGTTACATGCATAACGGTCAGACGTAGGCAACACGCAGCTTACAGTTACGTCATTCCATTCTATAAGAGGTATTCAGAAATAAATTGATACAACGTGTACAAGACATTTTTAAAATATTTATTAATATGAAACTATTATTATTATCGCTGCTTAAAATCATTAAATAATAATTCTATCCTGCGTCATTCGCAAGCCATCGACTGCCCTCCAAACACACGTGAATGTCCGAACGACAAGAAAAGGCTTTCGATCGAGTTCGTTTCTTTTTTTTTAGTGAAATTGACTAAACGAAAAAGGAAAGAAAAAAGAACGTGAAAAAAAAGGTTACAATAAAACGAAGAGAACAATGAGAAATGATAAAAAAAAAAGAACAACATAGACAACGAGGAAGAGCAAGAAAACGTGGATCGAAATTCTTGATCGGCTCTCGTCGTCCCTTAAAAGGCGGCCGCCGGCGTTATTGTTGGAGTGCAGCGAACGGCAGGCATATTAATTGCAGGCGTATCAAAGATTTCGTATTTATATAATAGCTAGTATAAATGTTTTTTTTGTCTATTTATATATATATTTATATATATATATATCGATCTAATTAATTAATATCTCTTTCTCTCTGTGTATGTGTGTCTGTGTCTCATTCATTACGCACAATTTTAATCTACCGGGTGGCCTCAGGCATATCTCCTCTATTAACATTACACAGCGTTCGACAATCAATCCATGCGTTTGATTGCATTCCATTAACGAACCGATGATTCATGCCACCAATCAATTAAAAATATAATAATCATCGTAACGACAAACACGCTTCCAACGAAAATTTAAGTTTTTTCTAATCCAAGGAAGAAAACAAAAGTCTCAACTGACGATAAGCCGTCGTTATCTCCTTCGTTTCGTTTTTTCGCCATTGAAAGAAAAGAAAAGAAAAAAAAAAGGGAGATAAAGGCCATCGACGACGAACCAATGACGTCAGTGGTGCCATTTGGAAATTATTAGCTACGGAGATGCCGGCTACGTCGACTGTGACTTTCATACTCGAACTTCACGTACTCGTGTTCCGTGTACGTTACAATTACAGTGTAAACGCGTTTTTCGTTATACAGCTATAAGTGAAATTATTTATTCGCTATTTTCATCGCAATTTACGCGGACGCTCGAGAGGAAGCGAGAACGAAGTTTGAAAAAGAAAAAAAAGGGTATAGAAAATATTAATTAACGGTTATAAACGCTCGCACGGAGATCAGCTGTCTCTCTCTCTCTCTCTCGATCGAGTAATCGAGAGAGACAGATTTTCATTGACTGACCAAACACTTTTTGCAAACACTCCAAGGCCACTCTGTAGGACAAGACGAAAAATTTTCAAAATTACTGTGCAATAATAAATAGTATTTAAGATTTATTGCTTGACGATGTAACGCGCGCGCACGTGTCACTGTTCTGTGTCTGCCTATATGACGTTGGGATGTGTGGATACAGATTGGTCCATTCTCGAGACGAATACAGAAAACAGAAAAGAAAAAGAAAACAAGAAATTCAACACCATTCAACAAAAAATTCGTTATTAAGATTATTATCGTTATCGCTATGAGAAACTTAGGTAGTTGGTAGAAAATGAAAAAAAAAATGACATTTTTCCCATCCGGACACGGTAATCGTAACCCGCAATTCAATGTCAATACGTTTTACCCGTTATATATAAGATGACAAGAATTCGTCTTATGTACATATTGCTAAATGATTAAAATAATCGATCATAAAAATGAAACGAATTACGGAGACTCATTATTTACAATTGTTTGAATCTCAAAAAAAAATGACTTCTTTTCATTATCACGTTTCAACTTTCAATCCAATCAGCGTTACGTCACTTAACGCACTGCCAATTAATTCATGAATCACGTAACAACGTGGGGTAAACGCGACGAATATAAATTAGATAAGCCCCCCGATAAGGAAAATCTCTCGACGGGCTCGATGATTCTCCGTATATCGTCGTATTGAATTGACCAAAAACGTTTGCCGTCTCTCAGACACAAAAGAAAGGTTGAATAAAAAGTTTTCTCCACAGCCGATTTCGATTTAAAAAATGCCAGTCTGCATTCAACGTGGATTTCGTTTTTCTTGTTTTTCCTTTCCTTTACAATGAGAAAAAAAATGTAAATTATACACGTGCGATAATTAATTTCGCGACAAGTTAAAGCGATCGATCGACACTTGCGAATCCTGTGTGTTCGTGCGAATGCGAATGGGAGAATGAAGGGATATACGTGGGTACGTGTGTGGGTGTTTACAGTGGCCTACGATCTTGCACGTTTCATGTATGCTTAATATAATATAATCATTTAAATTACTGATACAATAGAGCTATTAATTATTCGCAATGGACAATTAAAACACATCGGTGTCACGGAACATAGTGGATCTGTAGGGAATTGCAATCAAATAGCAAAAGGTGCCGATAGGTTAGAAGACGAGTGGGACGTACATTAGAGATACAATTGATGAAGTAACGTACGGTTATTGGTAAGATTCGTTGCGATTACGTTAAAAAATTAATTTAGCACTTTCGACGACAAAATGTTTTTCCTTTACAACATTCACACGTGACGAGGCTTATGGTGCAATTATTCGCATTGCTATTTGTTTACAAGATAGTCCTGAAGTAAGACGTAGTATTTGTGAAGAAGAAAAAAAAGAAAGAAAAAGTACGCTATGTATAATCGATAAGAAAACATAAAGGTAAGTGTTTGCGCTCGCGATGTTTTTTCTTTGTCTTTATTTTTTGTTGCAAAATCAAAAGAGAGAAACAAAAAAATTAGAATGAGAAGCCAGACGCGCATTTCGCTAGGATCTCGCGCTTACGAAGTCTCGAGGGGTCCGAGATGCCATCTTCTTGTCTCGCGACTTGACCGGAAGCCAAGAGGGCGTAACGGTACGATAAAGAGTGAAAAAAAGAAGAAAAGAAAATCCCCGACAAAAACAAAAAAAACACGACAGTCTCTATTTGTTATTGATAAAAAACAAAAATCACGTGCCTTAAATGCATAGCGTTCAACCGAACACTTTTTATAATCACAGGATCGATCGATTTTTAAAAATTGCTTATATCGCTTATCCATACTATCGTACAGTTCGATTATCGATCCTTGAACGTATTTTTTTGTATCGGGATAGAATAATCTCGCTCGTACGCGTAAGAACAGAAATTCGGACTTTCCTCTTCTTTGCCTTCTTCTTTTTACATTCACGATTATCTTCAGCTTCCCAGTCTCGTATTTTGGGCGAAAAACTTCATTTTCGCGGACGCGTGTATGCTGAGTAAGATTAATTCAGTTTCGAGCTATAACGGATTCTTAATCAAGAGTTTACCCCACACGAGTATACAATAACGTTATGAACGTTATAAATTCTATACAAGAAAGAGCGCGTAAGACTCCCACTGGAAACTAGGAGAAGCTAAAGAAAAAAAGAAAAGAAAAAAAATCGTTCCGTACTAAGTAACCAGTAACAAACGTTAGCCGACGTTACAAAGAGATCGATAATTAAAGAAAGAAAAAAGAAAAACAAAGAAAAACAAATCGCGATTTTTCAAAATTAAACGTTACGTCCTCAGCCTCCATTGTCAATAGAGAAACCGTGTTGGATACCAATAAAGGCGGATTTCCATATGCGCGTTGTTTAAAGAGAAAAATATGCGAATAACAAAAATGACAAATCGATCGTCGCTGCGTTGGATGCTCTTTACAAAATCATCAATTACACTTAGCCACCGATAACAAGAGCGTCAAAGAAGAGGCAGTGGTGAAAAGCGTTATTAAAAAAAAGAAAGAAGAAATAACCATCCATTACTCTCTATTTATTTAATTGTCTCTTTCTTTTATTTCAAATATTTCTCCTCCTCGACTCGTTAGTATCCAGCACCCTTTCCTATACGGTACAAATAAGCTTTCACAAAGTCGGATCGGCGCGATTGTCAAAAACGAAAGAAAAAAAAAATTTTAAACAATATTCCAAGCTAAGGTTTCGGGTATTGCGTATTGGCCCTTATAACTTCGAGATTTGGAATAACGCAATCGTTATCATTTTTCCGGCTGTATTGTCGTTGCGTGGTATCGTTCGGCTTTGCGGCTCGCGCTCATTTCGGCTCGAGGGAAACAAGGCGAGACTTCGTCATTCACTTAGAAAACCTGCCAACGTACGTGTATGATTACATATCAATTTTTAAACATTCCGAGACACGCCTTCCTTCGCGCCGTCTACAGGCAAATTATCAGCATCGACGTTAAGATCCGTGCAAGCCTCGAGATAAATCATTTTATTATTATTTTTACTGTATCCATTTTGCTTTTTTTTTATCGCTCGAGTAATCGCGTCATCGCTTTATGAACTGTCAATTTTTTGTTTTCCGATAGCCAATCGCCAGGGATACAGTCAATCCAAGAATAACAATGATTATCTCGATAGGCGACGATTATTCTAGCTCGTGACAACAGAGACGCAAGAGTCTTGTCACACGTTGACAACTGTCAATGCGACTATCGATTGTCATCGTCCCACGTGGTCATCGAGCACTCCGAGTATTCCAGAGGAATTACAGATAAGGATTACATGACGGAACAGCGAAACGAGTTACATTGAGATTAATCGAGGAGGCATCGCTTTCGCATGTAGGTATGGGAACCAAACGATTCGTTAGATCGTACGATAATACATTCCTTATTTTTTTCCTTATTTCGCCTGCCGACGAGGGTCGGCCGTGATCGCGTGGATCGATAAAATTACAAAGAAAACAAATTAACAATCAATTTCATATTACGTTATCGATCGATTGACGTTTGGTTAGCGCGTCTCTTACGCGGAAGTCCTTAAGCTCCCTTAGACGCAACCAGAGCGACAGTAGCGCCCAAGCGCCTGCGAAGTGTCACTTTATCGAACTATTCATGCTAGACGTTTGCGTTCGAGCACTGTCGGGAGACTTTAAACGCGACAAATTGACTATTCGCGTCTCGTTCGGATGCTGAACGCGTTTACGAATCGACACCGAGTTATTCAAGAGCGCAATGCTTGAAGCGAGCGAGAAGCGCTGATCCAAATGTATTTACTTCAAACTGGGTAAGCGAAAATTTAACAACAAAAATTTTTTTTCTTCTCGCACAACTTCGATATAGACAAGAGCAGCGCTTCAAGGTGCTAATCGATGGTTGGCAGGCTTGAATTGGGAAAGGCACAGATTTCAGTGCTAGATCTAAAAGTGCGTGTAAGGCCGACTTCCTGGATATATTTCATAAATATCAGGAAGACATGAATTCCTAGTTTCTTTTCATCATTTTCTCCCCCCCCCCTTCTCACCCTCTCTCACTCTCTCTGTCTCACTCTCTCTCTCTCTCTTAATAATTACAATGGTGGTATTTCAAGTTAGACGCAGGTATAATACCGTGTGTATATATATATATATATATATTATATAATCTACGAGACGAATGTTGCCAGACACATATAATATGTATATATATAAAAGAAATAATTAAAAAGTTTTCTATCCTTTCGATTCTTGCGCACCACAGAATAACGGAGCCGGAATTCATCGTAATCTTATCACACACGTCATTAAAACACGTATAGTCCAGTTTTGAGCGTCGGCCGTAAGCGTGCGGGGATCACGGACGTGTTTTTCTTCCAGTTTTTCTTGTTTCGGGGAGAATTTGTATAATTTTCGTCCCTTTTCCACCCTCTTCTCTTCCACTCCGTCTATCTCTGTTATATTTATATACGTATATACGCATATGTAAATACACACACAAACCATATATATATATATATTGGCGCTCGTGTGTTTTGTGTCTGTGCAGCAGCATCGGCATGCTGTATACTCGGTGCGCCGTCGCATTGTTCGACGCATCGCATAGTCGCCTAGTCTCACATCTCTATGGCCTTTCATCTTGAAACTCGAGACGAAGCCAAGCTATTTGGTTCAAGTCCTGCAGCATAGAATATAATACCGATATATGTAGATGTGGTACAACAACGTTAATCCAAGATTAAAAAAAAAAGAAAGAAAGAATAAAAAAAAACAGTCTCCAAAATTTTACTGATGCACCAATGGCTATGAATCTCGATACACAGTGTTGCCAAAATTCCACTGTCGCGATCAAAGAAAACGAAAAAAGAAAATAATTGAAATTCGAATCGTAAAGATTTTCAAAATTTGTCTCTTTTTCTCTTTAGGCTCTCAACATTTTGCCAAATTTGCGTCTTTACTTTTATAGATATACATATGTTAAGATATATCTTTCCCACTCTCACTTCCGCTCCCTCCTCTTCCGTTTTACTACCGACTGCATTTGAGCTGTACTTGTTGCGTGTCCGACGATGAGTACAGTGACCATATCATGAAAGACAAAAGTATTTTCTTTGCTTGTTTTTTCTTTTTTTTTTCTTTGCTTTTGCTTTTGCATTTTTTTTTTCAATTTGCTCGTGTTTCATTTCTTTTTTTGCTCTGCTCTCGTTACTCTGATTATCAACGCTCTTTCCTTTATCACGATGGCTGAGCGCGTTGCGACTCCCGTTATTCTGTGGCATCGCGTCCTCGGTCCACGTGTTTTCTGTGTGCGCAGCAATTACGTATGCTATCACCACATGGTCCATTAAGTATGCAACAATAGCTAGGTCCCATACAAACAACAAATCAAAGATATGCCTCGCTACGATCAATTCAGAAGGGGATGCACAATGAGTATGCGAGGTAGCCTGAGCTTTGCCAAGCAGTAATTTATTGTCTTATGCAACAAAATTTATGAATAAAATAACGATATATATATATATTACATATATATATATATATGCCATGGAGATGTATGCGCTACTACAGTGAACTGATCACAATAAATGATGGATAGAGCGATCGATATTAAACAATATACAGAGGCGATGACGTATGATTTTTTTGTTGCGACGACTGCTAATTTTTCAAGAAAAAAAAAAATCTTTTACTTTCTCAAAATTTTAAACGCGATGCTTTCCGCGTAAGAATTTATTAACGAAAGGGATGAAGGTATATATGTATAGGCTGGCAAGCGGATAAAATTTTCTGGGACGAACAGAGACAGACAGATATACAGAGAAATGGACACGGTGCGTGTTCGAGGATGGAAATAAAATAATTATGTAATTGAACAAAGTTAAAATTGCAATAGAGAAATTATAAAAGTTCAATTTTACGCAAGCTACATTGATTTATAGCTTTCACTGATAATGGTCGCTGCTGGCTCATCGAGTTACAACTGATAACACTCTTTCTCTCTCTCTCTCTCTTTCTCTCTTTTTATTCATTTTTTTTTCTCGTATTCTTCTTAAGATAAATTGTACTATTTTTTGCTTTTCTTTTGGTCATCGGTACAAGATTTCCAGAATTACATAGTCATTGTGCATCCTTAAAAAACAGAAACGTCATATCTGGCATGCAAACAACGATAGATTACAAAATTCGTCTAAGGGTCAATCAATTGGAAATACTCGTGTGTCGATTAGTCGTATTATTTGTATGGAAAGAAAAAAAAAAAGAAAAACCCGACGCGAATTTCATCATTCAAATGCACTGTCGTGCATGCACCACATATGCCCACTGCAAAAGAAATTTGCCCTCCTATGAAATTATTTACGTATCGCGTGAGTCGAAAAAAAAGAGAGATTGACGTCATCGTAAAGCAAACGAATCGCGACACAGTTGAATCATGACAATTAATTCGTTGCAGTGCACATCGTATATTCTTTAATTTACGAGAATGACGTAATGAAAGAATAAAATAAATAATCGAGACACTCCAATGACTGGATACTGCGGACTCGTCGATAAAACGATTACGTATCAAGCCCGTTGTTAATTTGGAATAATAACTGATGCTAAGCGGCGCTGTGTGTCTTTTGTCAATCATGCAATTAGAGTATATCGATTGAAACGTACAAAGAAATTCTGGACATTGAACAGCAACCTTTTGCGTTATTATTTGAGACAAACGACCGACCGTGTACTTGGACAAGTATTAAGGTTTTACACAGAGTTTCCAAAAAAATCGTCATCAATCATTTCCGCAAGTTGAGGAGTTAGCCGCCAGATGGCAATGCTTTACACAGAGAGCAAACGTACTAAAGATTCAAATAGTATCGTAGCAATAAAACTTCAAGACAGAATTACTCCAAAGACTTACTACTGTATCGTCTCATGACAATAGCTAAAAATTATAAAAAGTCTCAGTGTGACAATGGTTACGGTTGAATGTCTTTAAAACTTTTCTTTTTTTCCTTTCAATGTAAATAATTTGACGTTCGAGTTGTGGTACTTCCTTTTTTACAGTGGGGATACTTGTTAGCATGCCGTGAAAGTATCAGCGTAAAATCTCTCGAATTAGATAAAGCGTGTGCCAAGACTTACCGTTTGGAGAACCTGGAGGATAATTTGGAGAAGAAGGACGGCCTTGCCAGTGGGCTTATCGCATTAGTGTCCTGCGTGTGCGTGTGACCCTGCAACTTTTGTAACTACTCAGTTCACTTGATGGGGAAATTGGATAAATTTTAAGAGTACAACGAGAGGGTAGATGGGGGGGTTGATCGATATCGTAGTGGGGATCGGGGGATATCAGTCAAATGAGATGAAGAAGCTTTTCGTATCTTTTTTTTCTTTCACGCATCTTCCTCTCGTTGTACTCTTAATTGATCAAGTCAATTGTACCAACCTGAGTATGATTTCGCTGCGCTCTATTTTGCCCAGAGTGAAATGTACTGCGACTGGGTACGTTTCGTGGAAACGCTGGTGTCGTAGGTGTCGCCAGTCTATTGCTTGGAGATACGCCCAAACTAAAGAAACAGACAGGATTATTAGATATCGATATTATAATTGGTAATATATTGCGAGATATCATTGGCTAATGAGTATCGGTACACTTCGATTTTCATGACCCGTACAAACTATGTATTGCCCTTGTGTACATGGCTTGACGTGTCGATTGTAAAAACAGTCTTTTTTGGATTATTGTCAACATTCCGTGTTAGAGAGAATTAGCGGTAAAGGCATTACGATGGAAAAAAAAAGCAGATGAGAATAGAAATTGTTTTTTAAATTACTACGGCTTGAATACAGTGTGCGGCGTAAAAAAAAATGTCTATGTACTTTTGGATGCGCAAGTAAAGTCAACCAATGCGTGTAATCAATGCTTACTGCGAGAACTAAGTAGAAACTTTGATACGTAGCGAAATAAATAATTAAAATTATTACTACGACGTAAGTCTGTATTATCATAATATACAGTGTATAATAAATTTATACCTATAGCTACCAGACACTAAAACAATGATTATCGAGATCACTTGACGTGCTTGTGACAAAGTTTTAAATTCCCTTTGTAAATTGATAAAAGCTGCGATTAAGTAGTGTACATTTTGCGTCAAAAGTACAGATAATAATGATAACGTTTAACATACACAAATATAGGTATACGCGTACATTTTAATTAGACTGTAACTACTCATTATTAATAATTCTACTGAACGATACCCATATGACATTGTTTTGTTACGACGCACGTACATCAAATTGTACTTGAGGATTAATAAATAAATAAAAGTTATATAATCACACAATGATTGACTGCTCGAATGATCTAAATAAATCATCATCAAATACAAAGAATCGACAAGTAAATATTTCTTGAGCGGTAAAGCTACACAGAGAAAAATTTTTTTCAAAATCTTACAGTCAATATGTTTGTTCGCGAAGCGAATTGTCCGACAAACATTGTCACAGCGAGTAAAACAAAAATCTTTTCCAAGTGTACATAAAACTTTATCAGCGGCTGTCCAAGAGCCCTGATTAAATGACAATTGTTCGAAGGATACAAACAACATACGAAAGTGGTTAATGCACGAGACTACGGTATGATCTAGAGCGAATGATTAAATGTGCCTGTATATGAGTGAGAATGACCGGAAGCCGATGGCTCTCGCCAATAAGATAAACTATAATGTAAAGTGAATAACCATGCAAAACCAAATGTAGTACGAGCGCAATTAAATTGCGAATGACCAACAACTATCCTAGAGATCCTACGCGATAAGATACATTTGTTCACGGTTGTCTAGGTCTAGCCCTGTACAATAAGAAGCCTCCTTTGTACCGAATTAATAAATGGCAACAGCTTCAGCAAGAAGCCGTCAGCGCGGCACTTCCAGCGGAACAACGACGTTCAGATACCCGAAGAGAGTTAGTGGCCCAAAAGAAATAAGCAATTTAAAAAAAAAAAAAGAAACATAAACGATACGAGTCATTCCACGTCAAACGGTCTCATTCGTTAGCCAATGATTTATAAACATTGTCAACAGTGATCAGTCGGTGTCACTGTGACAGATGAAACTTTACAATTTTAAAACAACAATCGTCCGTCTTGCAAAGATACAATGGATCGTAGAAAGAGTACAAATTAAGTTTAGTAAATCTGTAATCCTTTTGTCAATCGCGAAACTATCTCCAGCATCCCTGAACATTTCCCCCTAGACACGAACCCGCGTATCTTTTCCCCATTTAGGATTTACAGAAATTTAACAATGCCTGAAGATCTTTGCGCACGAGTGACAACTAGCCGTGGAATGAATCGCATTGGAACTGAATAGTATGATACAGGAGTATACAATAGAAAAAAGAGGTTGTTCGATTAGGCTTAGGGGACCTGTACCTCTGCCTAAGAGGGTCAGCGGTGGCGAGTAAGGAGTTGTGGGCGTTGCGTGGTTGAGGGTCCAGTAGCGAGTGGTCACTGGGGGGTACGCCACTCGAGGAACGGTGACCTGCACTGATGCTCGCAGACTTCGTGTGACCCCTTGTCGGCCTAGTGCCCTCGCCCAGGCTGTGCACAAAACTAATCAACAATCCGGCCCCAGACCCTATTTGTCTATATTAGAAGACCAGGCTACGGAGGGCACTTATTTTTTTTCTTATCATTTAATCGTGACGTTCAAAATTTGGCGTATCCCTATAGGCTGCCTGCTCTAGATTATTAATGTTATTAATTTTATCCTGTATATCAGCACACAGTGCAGCATCTGATCTACAACTTATACAGCGTGAGTACAAGCTTAGAACTAGATGTTACACTTTAATGTGCTGGTCCTTTCGTCTCGTCACTATTGACTCGCTTATGCATTTAATAATTCAAACAATTCTCTCGTTAACGTAACGATCTAGCACCTGCATACGTAATTAACAAAACAAAAGATATATGACGCTGAATATGGCGCAATGAGGTATGTAATGATTGATGCTCGTGAAACGTTACTATACATAGATACTTGAGGAACCTCAACTACTTAACGTTCGTGCCTAAATAAAATCAGAGCGAGTCTGCTTTTGCGTTAATGTATGCAAACGTGATTCCATCTGATTTTAAGAAGCGTCTGTACATTTAGATTTTAATTAATAACGTGACTAATCACCGTAAATACGTCTTTCAAGCCGCGAATTTAATGTAGTCGGCAATGAACGATCGGCAGGCAGCAGCCAGAGCATGCTAGAGTAATGCAACAAATAAATAATTTCCCTATGCCTGGTACGAGACGACGTTCTTCTGTGTTAATAAATCATTGTGGATACGGTACTCTCGAAATAATTGGATTAATCTACTAATCGTATATCGCGTATGTAACTCTACGTACTGATTGTTAGTGAGTTCGAAAGGCATTAAAAAAGACATAACACAATTTTCATAGGCGTCAAACACAATTGAGAGAAAGAAACAAGTGACACACGAAAAGGATACACTGCCATGTGTGTTATCTTTTAACGCAAGAGAAAAAAAAATAGAGTTACCGGATTACCGTTAACCACTGATCTCCTCGAGCCGCAATTAATTCTGCGGTCTCGAGCGAGCAAAGCGTCTCCGTTAAATCCGTTAGCCCTGGCGGATGGCAGATCTACAAATAATACTGGACAAGGTACTCATACGTCAACAGGGAATGTCAGTCAGGTTACGCTGTGAAACCTTGGCCAATACTTTGTACATGTGCGATCCATCAAAGATGGAGTAGTCGTTAACAGCCGTAAGAGCGCAGACGCGCGGATGCGTTTCGTTATACCTGGGAACATCGTTCGTTCTTTCAGTTGACGAAGAAGACGTTTTAGCTTGGTCGTAGGAGATGGTGCTACGTCTGCCGACGGATCCAGGCGCGGGCGAATGAAGTGACCGACCGCCAACTACCCCTGCGTTCATCGTGTTGCTCTTGCCGACTCTTGGTTTACCACCAGGACTGGTTCCCACGCCTAGAATAAACATTGTCACTGCAAGCCTCATTAGATATGGTTCAACACAAAACAAAGCAACGTAATATAAATTAGTACAAACTTTGAAGCTATTGGGAGGGAGGGTCGGGGAAGATACAAAATACGCAACGAAGAATTCAAACGACGTAGGACTGTATGACACTTGGTTATAACGTAATTCAATTTCAAACCATGATTTTCAGATTATTGGATGCGAGTGAAAGGTTTGTCGTGTCTTTTTTTCTTCTCTTTCTCGTTTCGTGTATTACATAAATACACGCAACAGATAGATAAGGACTGATGTACAAAATGGAAATGGTCAGTATGATTTTGTGAAACGGCTACTGCGACCTTAACCAAAGCGAAAGTAGATGGGTGTAGGACTAACGATGCTAAAGCTATACAGGGATGACATAATAAATATATAAAAATTAAAACCAATCACCACATTCCATATCGAGGTAACCCGCTCTCGTTAGAACGACAAAGCAATGCGAAACGTGTTACAAGGTACAAAGATTTAAAAACCTTCCACTCCCAGGGTAACACAAGTATTTCATGAAACTCTCGAGCGAATGTGATCGTTTAGCCACAATGGTGTAACATAGAGGTCGCTGATACAAGATAATAAATATATAGTATAATACAATACTTGAACCCTCTGTCGAGCCTAGGGGAGAGAGAGAAAAAAACCACAAAGTGAACTCACTGGTATCAAGCTGTCCAGGACTATTTTTAGGTGCCGATGGTCGACTTGCCGAGACCCGGGCACTATTCTCTTTAATCGTGGCTGCGTCCACGGTATTCTGCCTTTTGAAATTACTACCGCCACTCCCGATCACCGTCGTACCGCCGGTCGTAGCAGTTGCGTGATTGTGGTTCGTCGTATTACCTGGACTTGGTGCTCCGCCTGGGAATCATAATACGGTCAATGCAAGTGGAAGACATAAATTTTATTTTTTTCTTTCTTTCTTTCTTTTATTTCCCCCTTGCACATGGTTATCATCGAATGATCGGCGGCCGCGGACAATAGAAAAAGATAACACAGCTTATTAAAGTGTGGCGGTCATCTCTAAACGGGATGGCAAACGTGTGGCTAGGTCTACATCAAACGGGATAAATTAGCGTACAGAGGAACAAACGCAAAACACATACATGGACGTCAATTACTTTTGACTTTAACGATATAGAAAAAAAATCGATTCTTCCATAGAATTGTGCTCCACGTAAGGTCGGACTGCACACAAAAATATTCGTACCTTGATATGTGCGAGCGAAGCGTCGTTAATTATTTTTCCTTGACAAAAGCACAAACTTACGAGCGAGAAAGAGAGACATAGACCACGTTCGTCATCGATCGACAGCTTTACGTACCCATGATAAAATGCGGCGAACGATAATTGAAGAAAAATAAAAGTAAAAGAAATTTCACTGAAAAAGAGAAGAAGAAAAAAAAGATATAAAAATACTTTTTCACGTCGACTTACGAAGAGTTTCACCACCCGACGAAGCCCTTCTACTTGGTTTTGGATTGCTGGCGGAAATGCTACGATGGACGCCTCTGTGCGATGGACTCTGGATGGCACCTCCTGTACCACCACCACCGCCTCCTCCTCCGCCACCTGATCCAACCTGTGGCGGAATGTTACGCAATGATAGTGAACTACCTGACCGCGAACCATCACTCTCAGGCTGCAAGAAAGTACGATAAAATCGTGAGATGGCTCCTCGTTAGCAAAGCTCCGGCGTACAAGATTTTGCAAGGGATTGTACAATGTAAATTAAGAAGAAGAAACAATTGTCACACACGTGTCTCAACAGGGTCACGGTGAAGTAGCGAATAGATATTAGATATAAAAGTCTATAGGATACTCCATGCGAGTTAACGAGCGGCTCACCGTTTACGCAGGAACAAGAAAAAAAAAATTTCGCACTATTGGTCAAATAAGAAATGAAACCAAAAAAAAAGAGAACCTGTCAAACCCACGTGGCTATGTATACTCACATCTGTAGTTTTTCTGCCGAGTAAAAGATACGTGGCAAAGACGTCATCGTACTTTGCTTGTCCTAAAGAATCCTCGATTTCACTTCGCGTATAACCCATACTGGCTAGGGCTTCTGTAACAGATATTTCCCAGCACGCATAGTCACATCGAATTACATGAATGTCATATCAATTAATATTAATCACGTGAACGTCAATTTGAAAGACGTACCAAACAATTTAGGCCGTCAACGACTGTGACTACAGAGAAATTTTAAATTGTCCATCTTCATTTTATCTTCTTTCATTGCAATTCGATAATTGATCCGTAGACGGCATTTCAATTGAAAATTATTAAGTCCACTGTGTATATGTCCGCAGTACGAGACTATATATACGTATACAATATGCAATAATAAAAATTTCGAAATATCTTTGGACGTCACAGAGTTCGAGCAAAACTTATTCTTCTTTTTTCTCTCGATAATTCATATCGTGCATTTACCAAGTCTTTTAGTAAATATTTTTATTATATTTCAACACTTGTTACTGGTCTTATTATTTCTCTACACAGTAATTTCGCATGCGCGAGATATATCAGAGGGAAATAAAGAAATTTAGAAAAACAAGCGATTGGTGCTTCTTGCAGTGCATTAAAATTAAGAAATCATTTGAACTCCACGTCGTAAGACTGTCTGATATATCCCATGTTCGTTCTATTCAATTCTAACTCGTTACGTAAATACGCACAATACAGTTCGTTCCGCGCGTGTCCTATTGTACAAACAAGAAGACACACGACGAACATAGACACCCTCGTTGTTAACAATTACAATCGTTAAGGAGAATGTAATGGAAAAGAAAAACTTATATCCTATTAATACAGGTCCAATTTTATTATCCGTACACAGTGTTTTGTTACGGAATCAATAGCAACGAGTGTATCTTTAAAGAGATGCATTATCGAACATAAAAACAGTAGGTAGTAAGTGTTATGTACATACTGGCAGACTCACCTATCCTCTTGTGATCCTTGTAATCTGGTTCTGGCTCTAAGTACGGTTTCAATTCGTCTTCTTCATATCCCATGTTCATCCACTTGTCCTTCATTATGTTCTAGATGGGAATTGAAAAAAATCACACTAGTTTACAAATGTCACAAAAAGATCTGTCAGAGGTCTCCAAAAGATCCCTGTCAATATTTTTTTTTCCAAATATAGCAAGCACGTCACAATCAAGTTACACAGGTAATAGACAGAAACAAATAAGTGATTAAATAATTTTCTGACGCACAATTAAACGTTTTCAACGTTCTTCGACAGGAATCTTTTGCAGTCTAATTGTAAAATATTCATAAAAAAAAATTGGAACACGTTCCAACCTTATCGCCACGTACCTCTAACGAGGCCCGCTTCGTCGGGTTGAGCACCAGAAACTTTTTGAGAAGATTCTCGCAGTCGGTAGACATGTAAAATGGGATCCGGTATTTCCCTCTCAACACCCTCTCCCTCAGCTCCCTTAGTGTCGAGCCGTCAAATGGCAGTGAGCCGGATACTAAGGTATATAGAATAACTCCAAGCGACCAGACATCCACTTCGGGTCCATCATACTTTTTGCCTAAAAGGAATAAACAATTAACATTAAAATAAAAGCGAGAAACTACTTCCAACTAGCCCGCAGCAGTGAATGGTAAAAAAGAAGAAGAATCAAAGTCTTCTTTGCGATAAAGAAAATAGAGTGGCATGGAAATACCTTGAAAGAGTTCAGGCGCCGCATACGGAGGAGAGCCGCAAAAGGTATCCAATTTGTTACCCGGCGTGAATTCATTGCTGAATCCAAAGTCGGCTATCTTAATATTCATCTCGCTGTCTAGCAACAGATTCTCCGCTTTCAAATCCCTGTGGATGATTTTCTTCTGATGGCAGTACTGCACAGCGGAGACAATCTGCCTGAATTTGGCTCTGGCTTCCTTCTCCTTCATTCTTCCGTGCAGTACTAAGTAGTCGAACACTTCGCCGCCGCTGGCGTACTCCATTACGAGGTACAACGTCTTTTCAGTCTCGATCACTTGGAACAGCTTCACGATGTTTGGATGGTCGAGCATCTTCATTATCCTTACTTCGCGGAACAGCTGTAAAGGACAGGGAAGATTTAATGAAATTAAATTGCGACGAAGGTCTGATCAATAGTAATTAATCGTAAAGGCTATAGGCCCGTCCTGAATACACCCAATATGCCTGTGGCTTGTGGTCTGATACCTTTTGCAAACTGCCGGGATTCAGCTGTGTCTTGTCGATGATCTTGATAGCCACTTCCTTGCCCGTTGGGACATGCTTGGCCAGCTTCACCTTTGCGAAGTTGCCTTTACCGATGGTCTTCAGTAATTTGTACTTGCCGATGTGAGGTTCCTCGGAGGTTCGGCTTCTCGATATCTGCCGACCCCCGCTACTGGATACCCCCACGCCATCCCCCGTCTATATACAAGAGAGACAGAGAGAGAAAAATTAATAAGGAAATAAACATCGAATTAAATAGACATTAAAAAGTACCTCTTTCAACGACTTTGACAAGTCGAAATTATAAAAGGATAAAAATATATTGTATGACATTATGAGACGCTATTATAAGAATTCAAAGTTCTATACGGTATCGACGCTCACGGAAATGACCCGTAAAAGCAGCTTCGGGCTTGTCGCTTGGAACAAAAGATCTTTAAGGTCAGGGACGCTAATGATCTTCCCGTAAAAACAGCTATTTCATAAAATCGTCCCACCATTGTTTCCAACTCATAAATTGTGCTTGTATACAAATAAAAAATATCTTTCCACCACAATTTTATTTTTAAAAAAACTGACGCCTACGCATACAACAGGGAAACCGTAAACGCGATATACAGAGGGGGTTGATCAGTGAGATTAAATTCCACCCCTCCCAACATACAGTTCAGTCCCACCTCTTTTCAGGACTGTACAAACGTATATCTATAATCTCGCCTCTGTATCATCGATACGTATCAGCTAAAAGGTCTCGTTTTACCATAAATAGAAAAACTCTATATATACGAGAACAAAATAAAATTTTCCCACTATCTGGAATTTCTCTCTCAAAAAAATACAAGATGACAAATTCTTGAGGACAATGTCAGAAGTTACCCGCAAAAGGCCGCGCGTGACCATCTTGCAGGAGGTGGCTGCAGCAACCTTAGAAGCCGCCAGTTTGAAGTTTTACCCAAAAATGAAAAATATCAGTAATTTAACTTGACGACGTAACGCAAACGCACGTCGACTATCTCATCCATCCGTAGGGTCCAGCTCTGTCACTTAATTAAACACAGATTAAGGAAAACGCGTCCCCATGATCCATACGAGTAGTCCCAATTCGATGCGTGTATATATATATTTATTTATACACAAGTGAAATCACAAAAAAATAATCCTTTAATTAAAAGATAAAATGTCTTCCGCAACGAGTAAACTCTGAAGTCTGCGGATGATTTCCTCTCTAGATCGTGGGTAGTAGCTTGCTAGTGGGATTAAATCTGCGCATATTAGGAGGCCACTGTTTCCCGCACACAGTGCACTCCATCCGAGCGTAAACCACCTACGGAAACTCTAGCCGAGTCCAGGGTGTCCAAACGCGTTATTCTCATGGCAGGGAACGATTTTATTTTTCGTCCGTGTTACTTTCGCAGGCAGAATCCAGATTCGTAAACCGACGAAATCTCTCACGAGAGACCGAGCAGTCTCATCGTCGCGCCTGGAGTAACGAATTCTCTCCCCGTCGATTTCCATTGACCGCAATCGCCGGGATCGATTCGCGAACTTCGCCACATAGAAACGTCGTGATGTTCTGAAGTAGTTTTATGGAGTATGCAATATGAAAAAAAAAATTGATAAAATTCCAATTAAACCCCTTATCAAAAAATTCCACTCTGACACACCGAACACACTCGTACATAAACACCAATCCGTTGCACGGTTCAACCACTTTCCCGACGACGAAAGTTTCGTCCCTCAGGTCGCGAGTTACTCAAAGTGCCAACCAGCAGCTACGAGCAAGATCAGAAATTGATTCCACAAGGTCTCCTCTAGTCCAATTTCTACGAGTCCCCCACGAGCGTTCCTTAGAAACGCGATAACTTTAACCAGCCCTCGAAGACGTTCCAGGGTGCGTCCTCTTCCTCCTCTTCCGGCAGTCAGGACACCCAGCGCGCACCGCGTCCCGTTCTGATTCCCATCGGTTCGAGATGCTCGTTTCGTAGGGTCATCAAGGTATAGAGAACGGAGTGGTGTTTACTTGATATGGGAAGCGTCTCGACGCCGACGCCTCGTCAGCATCGGTCCGTACTGAGCATCCGGAGATGATCGGGGTCCCTGAAGCTAGTTGGAGAATCAGTACGCGAGTAAGTCGCGGGTTACGATTTTTTCAATAGGCTCCCGATGAGTCCCTCCGTCGAGCCGTAGACCCGGGGATACGTCCAAGCGGAAGTTCCACGTTCGAGTATCAGGAGGACGGACATAGTTGTATCCCCGTTACTTGAGGACGATCACCAGGAGACTCGATGCTCGCGGATGATAAACGACGGCGACGACGTTGGCGATCCCGATGCGACTGTCTCGCACCGAGCACCCAAGGGATGAAAGGAGAATCAATACGTGTCCGCCACCCCCGTCGGCGTGGCAAACTGCGCAAACTACCCTAGGCCTGGTCCTCCCCATGATATTCCTCCTCATATTCAACCCCCTCGACGACACGCTTGCGCCCTTCGACGACTATGCCCCCAACGACCACGGCATTTAACCCACCTAACCCAACGTCGTCGACGACGAATTCGCTAACTTTCTCGTCTGGTCAGCTGATCGTGCGTGCTACCCTGTTATAGACTCGAGAGTACTTTCCACGCGTTTCGTTTGTATTTCGGGAACACCCCTATCTATCGCTATTTTATATTCATGACGTCGGATTGCGAATCAAGATAACAAAGGTTTCTTCTAATATTCTGTTATCATAGGTTACTTGTCAAATTTAGTTATTCTTTACCAGATAATCAAAATCGAACATATATAGTACTAATCAAAAGTATCGCAAGACGTTTAACCAGCCTATGGCAATAACTTTTGAGCTGCACTGTACAGAAAAAGAATTCAAAGTACTGACCAGTTAACGCACGAATGCGCCATAGAGATCATTGAAATGTTAGGGAAAGACGCGATTTCTCTTTAGGATGGTTCGCGGGATGCGATCCTTGAAAAAGAAAGGAATCTCTCTAGCGTGGCGCGTGTATATAGTTTGAGTGTAGCAGCGCTAGGTGTATAGATCAGTAGCGGTACGCGGATGGCTGACATCTTTTTTTCCTGTATCGACTGGAGACCCTCCAATTTATTGAAGAGGCCGCGGAAGAGCGAAGAGCACTCGTAGGCCAACGTGCAAGCGTCGATTTCCATAAAAGTTTTTCGAATGCGAAACAGCCTTTACTTGGCCGGTGGAGCTAGGGTAGAATATTAAGGCGAGCGCACACTGTCGCGCGGACGTTACTCGTAGCTGGTGACTCGTTTCCATTACTGGAAAGATGGACAAGGACATAAACGATATCAAGGCCGATAATAGAGGCTGATATCGATAGATAAGACGTATCCAGCTACGTATACATGTGTCACTGAACGTCGACTGATTTCGCGAATCTAAATCGATACCAACCGATATCGTATCGATTTCGTGACCCAAGAAAAGTTTAGACAATGGGAAAACCGCTGGGCTACGTAAAAACAATAGCATAAAAATCACGTCGTTGACAGTGTTATTGATCGATCGATTCTGATACGAAGAAAAAAAATGCTCTCAATTAAAATCGAACAAGACCCGATTCTCCGCCCAATGCAACTCTACAGAAAAATTCGCAATTTTTGGACATAACAATCTTTGTATACAGTTAGACCCATGTAAACGGGTTCTAAATATTTAATCTGCGTGTACAGTCTGTATTACTAATTTTACGTGTTTCGTCAACTGTACCAGTTGGAAATAATAAAACATGGCCGCCGTGCAAAAATTCACTGTCAAAATAAAAAATATATATACAGGTCAATAAGATCCAATAAAATATCGCGATTTGTGGTTTTTTTTTTTACCAAATATTTACTTTCATTGACCAGGTTAATAGGTACCTCCTTGTTACCGATATTCTGTATAGCCTTCTGTATCACACTGGACAAAGGCTTCGCGCTGATGTTGACTTCCTGTTGCTGCTGCCTCTTAGTGATCATCGGCCTCCCGAGATTACGTGCTTGCTGGGCCCGAGACTGTACCTTCAGCGGCATTTCCATGTCCTGAGTGCGTCTCGTGTCCGAGGCTGTTCTGGACAACTTGACGGCGGGTCTCTTCGCCGTGATACCGGCATTTCCGGTTGAGTTCCTGGTCGCTTCTCCGCGTTGCAACGGCGAGGCCCTTTTTTGTGTTCGGCACGAATTTTTTTCAAGATACAACCAAATAATGTCAACCCAATGAATACTTTGTGTGTCAAAAATAAATTATACTGTGTGTGTGTGTTAAATTTTGTGTATTGTATTAAAAAAAAGTTTACGTTTTGGGGTAAACAATTTTTTCATTCAATTATTACCATATCCACTGCAAAAATCGTAACCAGTTCATTACTGACTTTACGCATTAAACGCTGCTAGAGTCAATTCGCGTTTACCGACACACGTTCAAATTTTATGTACAGTTATGGCAACTGTGAGTATATATATATATATATATATATATATATACTATATATATCCAGTACTTAAGATTCGACGACAGACGATATAGGAAACCGCGTAAGAATAACAAGCGTCAATATTATCCAGTCAACTAATTATGACACTGAACGAGATTAGGCGTCGCGACGCGTAACACTTTCGATTCCCTTGGATCGTCGCGAGTAGAGTAACACGTTGTAGTGTTACGCAAGCAAAAATATTTTCAGATAGTGACACTGTAGCACAAAGTGATAAACACGACAAAAAAAGTTATTGGCAATAATGATTTTGACATTGAATTAAGAAGAAGAAATATATATTTCCGGTATATCCCCCACTCTTTTCTCTATAGGTACCCAAGTGAGGTATAGTGTAATCCGTGTGGTGTATAACTATAGAGTGTGCTATGTATCGTGAAGAGGGAGTAAAAAAACCAATTACCCCTCAGCCTCATCGTCCGTAACGTTCTTCAGCAAATCCTCGTGCTCTCTGTACCGTAGTTCGATTTCCGGTTCAACCTGTGTGCTGTCCTGGAGGCGTGACCTGGCAGCGATGGTACCAAGCTCAATAGCTTTGACCTGACGCTCCAATTGGTCAAGCGTGTCAGTGCTTTTCTGAGATCCTTTGGTCTGCTTGAGGATGAGATCAAGTTTAACGGGTTTTCCAGGATCGACCGGAAGACGATTATCCGTATCAGTAATGGGCAAGGAGGTGGGTCCAGAGTTAAGACCAGATACGATATTGGACTTCTCGAAGGCTCTGAATTTCTTGAGTCCCTTTTCAAAGTCCTGAATATTTTGACTGACGATGGAGTTCTTGGTCCTCTCGTTGATGAACAAGGGTCTGGGGTACTTTTTGCGTATCGTCGTAGGACTTCCGGTTGAACCGGAACTACTGGCATTGGAGATCCTCCTCTCGACGACCTGAAGACCAGCGTCTCCCTCGATGAGCTCCCACTGTTTCAACGCCTCCGAAGTTCGCGGAGACGTCGGTGACGCCGTCGACGACGACGTCCTCGACGCGCTTCCGTTGGACGACGTCTCCTCCGTCGTTTGTCTACGTAGCCCAACGACCTCGTTGTTAAAAGTCCGACGGAAGCTGGAGGGCCGAATGGACTTTCTGCCCGGTTGATTTCGCGCGAGCACCGTCTCACGATCTTCCCGATCGACCATGACTGGAGGATCGAATTAAACCGGCCGGAAACAGACGAAACGGCTGCTGGGCACTTTGATAACGGCACTTCAGCCAAGGCTGAGAGCGCACGGCGTTACCCTTCTCTTTGTCAGCGTTGAGGAGACGATTCAAAGAGAAAAAAAAAGAGTCCAAGAAAAAGCGATTTTTCCACTCGAAATCCTTTAACCGAACTTTCTCACTGTGTTTATTATTCTCATGAAGAAGAAGAAAAAAAAGAAAAGTCTTTGTACTTCAACTTCACTCTGGCGTCGCGACGTCCACTTGTGTCGCAAGTCTCAGAGCGACAAGTATCCAGCTTCGGGTCTATTCACTGGCCTGATGAAGAATAGAAGCAATGCTCGTGGTAGCGGCCAGTCATCAAGGTCAATCGGCTCTGTCAGAAAGAAGATTCGCGCACGTTATGAATCGAGCTTTATGGCGTGAGCGTTCACAATACTTGAATGTAAGGCATCCGACGGCTATTCGTAAGCAGCACAAGAAGACTCCTATAGGCACTTCGCGTTACGCTATCCCATCTCCAGCAAGGCCTTTTGTCATTCCGACGACACCGAGGACGCTTCGTACCGATCGATCGTGATCGATCGGATCGATCGGATCCTTCCCTAGATCGTGTGAAGCAAGCTGTAGGTGGATCAATCGAGTCCGTAGAAACACGAAGGGACCGATGAGAGACGGTTAGGAATCTACAGCACGTATCGCGGACGGTACGGAATTTCTTTCCAGTATTATTACTTTTATGTAATCACGTGAAAAGATGCAATAAATTGAATCATTTAGAAAAAAAAGAGAGTTATTAACTCTTTCAACGGAATGTCCTCGTTATCGAGCTTCGACTTCCGTTTAAACTCGATAATGAGAATCTACTCGAGGTTATCCATAATAAATTTTATCCGACTTCTATGCTGCTCTTAATCACACTGGCTCTAATGAATCGTAAAAGAATTTAATTGACATGAATTTTTTTATTTTTTTCTCAGTAATTTAAGCTTGCTTCACACGAAATAGATGAAAATCTCAAATCCAGCGCGAATCGTACAGTTGACTTATTTTTTTTTTATTTATCCATGAAAAGCGCATGATATACACCAATTGTATTACGGCATACGTATAGATATACATATTACTGTGACACAGACGATACAAAGGACAATGGCCGTCTCGAGGAGAGACGAATAAAAAATAAATACAAAAAAAAGAGCACATAAGCTTCGCGTTTATATTGACAACACAGGTAAGTTTCCGTTTTCCTTTTTTTTTTCTTGTACTTTTTGATGCAACGATGAACACGACGTCGACCTGACTTTATCGAAAAGCAGAGAGAAAGCTGCCAGCTCACGGGATAAGGCCATGTAGTCGATACCAATGAAAGAACTGGGCCCGTACGCCGATAAGCTTTGCTAGCCAATTGTTATCAGCAATAGATTCCGATAAGCGATAGCCTACCTAACCGCTCGGCCTGCGCTTGGGAATCTCCAACGAGCGACAGCTTAATAAAATACATACAAGAGGCACCGTCAGCGGACAACAGAAACAATTTTTTTTTCTCTCTAAAATTGGTAACCCTGTCACGATGTATCATCCCAAAGATTCGACGTCTAATTGCTGCTCGTTTAATTCTTTCCGAAAGACTACCGAACGACGACCGATGACAAAAGCTTGCGGTCAGTCTCCATCGCGCGATTGTTAACTGACACAGCCGAGTATACAAGTGGGCGATGTGAAAATCAGGAATCGCGACAAGATCAACGACTTGGGATTAAAAATAATAAAGAAATAAAAAAAAAAGATCATACTCCCAACCAATCACAATGAGAGCGTCTGTCGCTCTCTGAAAACGACACTGTCTTTTATCGCGCGAATATACTCACGCGTTACACACCCTAAGGACTTCGCTCCGTGTCCCTTTGACATACCGCGATTCACTCGTCAGTCTTATAAACGCGCGTCGACTCAGTCGTTATAAACGAAGTCAATCTACCAGCGAGCGTCAAGTGAACGAGCTACGATCGCGCGAGCGTAAACGTTGGAAACGCGCCACTCTGATTATTTATCCGTCTTGTAGCGAGTGATAGAGCGTGGATATCGTACAAGAAATCGGAGTAGTTCAGCGGTCGAGAGAGTGGCCAATCGTCTATGCGGGTTAGACCGAATGATCCGTCGATGATTTACGCGAGCTGGTCAGGCAGGCAGTTGAGGAGGCAGGAAAGGCGCGTGGATGAACGAAATAGCATAGGAGGTGAAAAGTCCAGCGACTTACTGGGTCCATGAAACCTGGAACTGAAGTACAGGAGGGTAATACAGGGACTTTGGTGCAAAGAGTAATGGACTCGGGTTTACACAGTGGCGTAACCGTACAGCCTTATGGACTGTATGGTATAAATATAGATAGTAGGATAGATGGTAGGTACAGACAGGTCGAACAAGAAGAGACAGCCGGACAGAGGTAGGCCAGGTAGGCAGGTTGCGGTTCGCTGAAGTTGCGAGAACGCGTGAACTAGCCTTTTTTTTTCGGAAGGATTCTGCCGTATCGGCCGTGCCACGTGTTATATGTATATATACTCGTATGTATATCACGTCACCGTGCTACTCCACCCGATTCACTGATATCCACACTGCACTATATATCCGTATGTGTATATATAGATATATGCGTAACGACCGGGAGAACTTGACTCAACTGAAAACACGGGCCTGACTCACTGCGCTTCGCCATCCGTCTCGAGTCGCAGCCGCCACTAAATACTGAGCCGTCAGCGTGGATGAATCGAATCAAAGCAGCGGCCAGCAGGAGTCACGGAAGCCGAGAGTGTATCGGCTTAAACCCGGTAAAAATGTAAAGCGATTCCTAAGCGTTAAAAAGGCAAGTAGGTGGAAGACGGCGAGAGACACGGCTGCACGGGTCCCGTCTCTCTGACAATGAGTCACGATTCACGAAAGCGCCACGGGCCCCGTTACATTGACTGCCTTCTTCCTATCAAGGCTCAAAGTGCGACCGCTGATACGGCCGTTGCGTTCTGATTGCGCGCACTCCCGTACGTCGGAACTATGGATCCCTGCGATTCCGGCTTACCGTCTTAATACGTGGAAGCGGATTGAATACTTTTCGTGGTTTCCTTTTTGGTTTCAAGCAAACGATCGAATCTTACGACACTTAACCTTCGGCACTTGCGATGCCTACTTCGAGACTGACAGATAAGAACACTTTATCGCTGTACAGTACGATCACGCCTAACACGAATTTTCGTATTTCCTGCGCGGTTCATTATTATTATTCTCCTCCATTTGATCACGTCGACGAACATCCCTTCGCCCTGACGAAAGGGTACATTGTTAACACAAACACTTTATTCCCGTGTGAACACTCGTTAAAGTCGCGATCGAATAAACGAAGAACGCGCGTTCCAGTGAACGTGCCGCTACGAGGATTCGTGCGCAGGCACGGACTCGTCTAATCTAATCTAATCGGCTAAGGACTTTTCTTGGCAAACGAGAGGAAGACCATCGACGACCGAGCCGACTAATCCATTCCCTTCTGTGTACCCGGCTTAACGAAGGCACAACCGATGGTTACGACACGACGACCGGCCGACGTAGACACAACAATACGCTCCTCCGTCAGTCCCTTCGTGAACTTAGCTGACTGACTGGATCCTACTGCTACGGCCAACCGCGGCAACGTTCACTGCGTGCCACGCGCTTAGAAAGTGTCTAACCTCTCGGCTCAGTCGTATCTCGAAAACTCGCTAGTGCGCCCACGCTTCGTTCGTATAAAAATGAAAGTTTAAACGCTCGAGCGAGATAGATATACGGAGATATATAATCTCGTACCTCGGCCTGTGTCAGCCGATCAGTCTCATTCGTAATTAGTCGCTCAAGGTCCTTCAGCGGACCGGTGAGAAAGCAGCGACTACCCGAGACGCCGTTCAACCGTCGACTAACCCGACTTAGACGATTACTGCCGCGCGCCGTCTAGTCAACGAGCCCGTGTGTCTCTTCCCAGGATATTAAGAGGCAGAAAAAGGGAGCGGAAGGTTGTGAGAAGCCGGCAATTCATCGCGAGAGAATAAAGTCTAGTTCATAGGACTCCTAAAGGTGCACGCATACGCAGCAGAGGTCAAACGTTCGGATATTTGAGTCCCCACGGCCTCTTACGTGGTTTACGAAAGTTAATAAAGAAATTATAAGTGCAAAGAACGTGTGCATGGACATACGTAATAATTACTGCAATAAGCTACGTGGCTCGTGGAGCAATCCCAAAAATGGAATAGCGAATGACGAATCGCTGAACGAAACCAGAAACATATGAGGGGATCAGATCCCTCCTCTCCGCCGAAGGACACTGATACATTGCTAACTAATACTACGTCAGCGTCGCGTCGTCGTGTCACGTCTGTCTCTGCTTGCACTTGCACGTAGTCACTTTAGCTCGTTCGTTCTGTACGAGAACGCGGCCCTTGATATTTCAATGTCGCGTGCATAACGTACCAATAAACACTGTTCGGAGTTAGAAAGAGATCGAGATAGAGACTCCTTTCACGCATATCGTAATAGCCCGTCGACGCGTGGGCGTCGGAACGACGAGAACGCCACTATGGTTCACCACCAAGTGAGTATCGCCAGGTAAAAATGTCCCTCTTTCCGCACTACAAACCTGTGAAATCGTCACAGCGTAAATCCTCTGACGAAACGGCCGTGATTTGCCATTGTCTGGCAAGCCGTTAACCGGCGACTAGAGTCACGGACATTTCGCGCCGGCCATACAGTACATTATAAAATCCGCAGATCGAGAACTTGGACGGACGGTCAGTGGATACGTTCACGGAGGTTATGCCACTGAAGGACTGGTGCGAAGTCGGCTATTAACTTAGCCAGGAATATTCTATATATGTATACACGTGTGTAAAGCGTGTATCGAGAAGCCAGTGCCTTTAATAGGTTGCCGCACCGGAGTCCGTAACGCAACGGGCAACAGGTTCTTTGTAAATTATATTTCTAAACATGCCGAGTAACGCGACCGGGGGGGTGCGCATGCGCGCACCACTCTCCTCATTCCGGTGTGTACCGTCGTCGGCAGGAGGCGCATCCTCGTCCTTGTGTTATACGATATGAAATATAAATATATAAAAGCAAGGAAAACTTCTAGGAGGCCGGCCTACCCAGGTATTTTCCGTTTCCGTCTGTACGGCTTCCCACGCTATGGTTATCCATGCCGTGCTTCCGTGACAACACCGAGGGTACGTACAAGAAGATGGCCGATGCAGCGAATACAGCGATAGACCATTTACTTGACTCTTTATACCGGGTGGCTACTGGCTTCCCCGTGTACACAACTCCCATTGTAAAGGATCGTTCGCTCGGCTCACGGCGGGCTTCCTGACCGTAACGGTGAATCACCGGCCGCTTCGTTTTCGACGACAGTCGAGCGTAGCGCGAAGCCACTTCAATTCTGGCCATAATCCAGTGAAATCGTTGGGGTGAAAGACCGTAGCCTCTGGTTTCCCATTTTTTTTTTCTCGGATTCGCCGAGCCATTGCCGCGTATGATTTTCACGGCGGATCCAGCGGGTTACGAATAAGTATGACGAAATTTAATAATTTCACAATTATATCTTGACAGGAATTGAACAATGGTAGAGTCCCTGTTGATACTGTGTACTAGAGAGAAATACGTACTATGTTTTCTACCAAGGAGCACATAGCGATCTGTATGCCGGTTAGTGACTGCGGCTTCCACCGGCAGGTGGCAGCAGCGCCACTGTGACCGGCATTGACTGCACGATAGAAGAAGCTGTTAAAGAAGGTTCGCGAATTGCCGACTGATAATTCTCACGGTAATGCCCTGTATCGGGGCGAAGCTTGTAACAAAATTTGTATGCTACTGTCAATTTAATATTTCATGATAGCCTGTCTCTTAAAAATCGTTGACTGATTATGCCAACAAAAAATTCGACAATTTTTCAAATTTAATTAACGTAATCGACATCCACAAATCCTAGTCGAGAGCCTCTGAGCTCATCGCTCAAATCAGCACAGAATCGCTATTTATATATCATTCACTTAACAATATTACATGTCGTAAAGCAGCAAACTGATAAGACAGCGGGTATAATAAGAATACAGTCGAAGGTTAACGAAGCCTCAAAGAAACGTCGCAAAGAAGCCTGTTACATTGTCTATCCAGATGTTAAACGGACTCCGGAATCGACCGCGAAAATTTCAAGGTATTCAATTCGTATAAATCGACTAAGGAAGATATTACGACATATATCAATTCATAGATACAGACCAAGACTCAGAATTTCATAACCAAAGTTCCTCCCTGACAGTCGCATCGGACTGTCGTCAAATATCGATATCAAAGATGCAAATTCAACGACAGCTAAGTAGCAGTTCGCCATCTTGAATGACGAAACATGCAAATTCCTTTAGAGAGAGAAAAAGTGAGAGAGACGTCCGTGCAGAATGCACCTAAGCAACATTCCGTGCACATTCAGTCTCCGCAGCTTCGGCCTTTGTTCAGTCCGAAGGTAAAAGCGACGAATGGCGATTGACATGGCAAAACGATCGCTCCGGCGACCGAGTGCGCAGCTGTCGCGAATTGAGGATGAATACAAGAAGCGAATGAGTCGCGTGAACGAATGTGGTAAAGTTTCGAATTTTGTTCGTCGGAAAACGTAAAAAAAATTTTTCTATTTTATTTCCAACCATTCAGCAAGCGAGTTCGAAGGTCGTCAAAGGCGTTTCGCGAATTGCGTGTAAGACCCAAAGCAGGCCTGACGATCGTTGCCTGTACGCGTACTGTGCATAGTCAAAAGCGAGTATAAACCCTGTTTACGCAAAAAGGCTCCCGTTAAATTTATTGCTTGTAAATATGACTTAACGATGTTGCGCGTCACGCAACTCCGCATAGGCGGTTTTACTATGTTTGCGGAAACCATGCTCCGAATCTAGGCATATGTACGCTGATACGTTTTATTGTGAATTGAGTGGTGTTGTGCAAAAAACAAAATTTTGCAATTTCACCCAAAAGACGTGACCCCGTGAGCAGCTTGATTATCAAGCGTGGTAAATAATACCAAGATCGAAAAAAATAATTTGATATTTGATAACGTTTTCAAGCATCTGTCAATTGTATCGCCTACCATCTTATCCTTATCTTTCATTCATTCCCATGTCTATTGTAACCATATGCAAAAAATTCGTCAATTGATCCCACTCGGTAAAGCATAATTGATCCAGGCCAAACAATGGCGCCTAGCAAATATTTTTCACGAGTCGCGACAATCCTCGTTAACAGTAAAGAAAAGAAAAAAAAAGAGAGTATCAAACTTCGGCATCTGCCTGAATATTTGTCAAGTCTTTAAAAACAGACTTTTTGTAAAAAAAAAAAGCAGCAGACAAACTAACGCGCGATAACGCGACTGTATACGCAACTACGATAATTTCGATTTCGTTACAGCCGTATCCGACGAAACTTGAGTAAACACTAGGCTACCTTGTCGCGCGCGCAAAAAACGACAAAAATACAAAAAAAAAAATATCAACAGCCAATCCGTATCGTCTCGATCCACCCTTGTGACGTCACGAGAAAAAAAGAAGTCAAATCGCAAACTCGTGAAAGAAAAAACAAGGATAAATAAAAACAAAAATGTTGCAATTTAACGAAACAATTTCTTCGCGTTTCAATATAGCACTTTCGTCACTGTTACGTATCGCGCAATTAAAAATCGCAATCACCCGTCATCTACCAATCGTCGGTGTCAATGACCCATGAACTTGCCGCCCTCTCACGTGCTGGCCGTCGTACGCGTTTTTCATTGATAAAAAAAAAACCCATATATATCACACAAACGACCGATTGAAATTTTCAACACGAATCGAGGGCATCCGTCGATCCTCGGACTCTCGAAATAGTTTCCATCGAAGGCGCTTCATTGATATTCCCCGTTACGACGTTGGGCTTCCTGGGGCTCTTTACTACTTCACAGCGTCTAATAATAGAATTCGAACGAAGTGGAAACTATTTGGGGACGGAAACGAGTAACTATAAGTGGGACCGATGCCACTTTGTTTGAAAGGCCTATATTTCAATTATAAAACAAGCGATGAAAGTTCGGCCCCCCACCAGTCGTCTGGGAGTTCGCAAAGTTGTTTGACTTGGCGTCAGCCGTATTATAGCCAAGTACGGTAAACACTGCCCTACGGAGAGAACTTCGGCTACAAAAGAGGTTATGGTTGCCGGGCGGGTATCGACTCCGTCCATAGCTCGAACAGCCTTTCGGGCTTATCGTCGAAGGTACGATTAGGTAAATTGAATCGTAAAGTTTGACCCGTCAACAAAATTAGTACCGGAATGATCCACCGTCGACTTTGATCGCTGAATAAAAAAACAGTGTACGACGATCCGAGTCACTGTGGGACATGTGTTTTCTCACGAACGTCACAGCTGATCCAAGATGGCCGACTGCGTGCAGCAGACCCCCCTGACGTTGGCCGCGGAAGTGAATCATTTAAATCGTATTTGACAAACCCATTAACCGACAGGAACGATGAAATATTTATGGAGCAGTTCGCGTTGGTCGTCCAACATTATTCGTGTATGATAAATTGATCAAAGCCGTTCGAAAACTCACTGCGACGAAATCCGCACGTGATTAAAAAAAAAAAGGACTATGACCGTCGCCAAAAATCACCCTCGACAAGTCCATTAAAATTCTACCTCGGATCAAATAATTTAATTGCCCTATATACTAAGCTTCCAATTAGGCCTTAAAAAAAAACACTCCTCGCACAGCTCAACAGTCTAAACTTACTGCAATAAAGTTAATGCTAATGGCTCGTAATCTTTACCATCGACAAAGTTAAAGTTTCACGTTTCATACCCTGGTTATTCGATTCCGCAGTCTTTCGAGAGAGTTATAAATACACGGTACGGCTATAGGCGCTCTGTCTATACGTCACGTGTAAGGACACGTGCGTGGCGCAAGTGACTCGAGCAAATCAAACTACGTCCACGGTGACCCCAGCAGCAAGTAAATGAAGAAGAAGAGTGACGTCGCACCGAAACCTGTTGAATCGTTAGACGCGTTCGGACGTCTCGGCAACGTCACTTCGTCGAGAGTTCTCAGGCGTGCCAGACGTAGGAGGATTTGAGAAAAAGGGTAGAAAATAAAAGAAAACGAAATGCCACCGTTAATAACCTATAGCGGGGAGAGAAATAAAAAAAGAAAGGCCATCGAACGCCGGTCCAACTTGCGTCACAGTCGAGCAATCAGCCGGTGGGCAGGTCCGCCGGAGCCTCTATGGAATCGATCGATCGGGATGATCGATCCGTCGAGAAGGCAATGAGAGCGACAAGAAAGTGACGACGGAGGCGTACAGAAATAAATTGGTTAATACAGAAAAGTTTGACCGTGAGATGTTTACATAAATGGCCATATTTATTTTTATCAAAGCAATGTCGTAACGCGCAATGAGCTGAGGTCAGTAGTACGCTAGAGAATATATATATATATATATATATATACACACTCACACGCTATCCCTTGACACTGACATAGCCCCTTATCGGTTTAAATGGAAACGTACTGGGCAAAACGAAATCTTTTCTAATTCGTCGCGACGCCGTTGACAAGCGTCGCGATGCATCGGGAATAACGACTTGTGAAACCGCAGAGAAGCACCGCGTGCTACGTCTGGTTGTTGATAAACGATTAATTGAAGAAGAAAAAAAAAAGCGATAAAGTCGTCTTCTCATTAAATCGACGTTCAGCCACGGACACTTGGTCCAGTCGCAGCATCCGAGGTCTGTGATAAAAAAAAATGGTCAGAGAAACGAACCCAACCCGAACGTTCGGATCGCACCTAAAGATCGTATCTGCAGTGCGGATAGATAACACGTGTCGAGATAAGGAAAAGTCACGAACGACGCGGTTTAATTGAATAGGATCTTCGGCACGCAACGAGACGCAGCTGTCGGTAATTGAGAACGTCTCATTGTTGCCAACGTAGAAAGGAGATGACGTGACGAGTCAAGACAATCGAACGAAGAAGATGCCCACTGTGAGGAACGCCGTGACGTATAGCGCAAAGAGATAGACAAGTGGTCCAGAATCGAGATACGATTCGGTCTCAGACATCCAAAAGGCAATTGATAACGACAACTCGAGTGTAGGATAAACAAATAATAACGAGAGTCGAATTTCGCAAACCAGCCCGTCCACGTACGTGCCGTGGACCTCGAATCTTCGCAGCATCCAAATAATACGTACAAAATATAACATATACGTACATAATAAATATTTATAACACTACTCGGCGATTAGATCCGAGATTAAAATTTACTCCGATCATCAAAACAAGGCAAATCGCCACCCGGATCTATCAAGACCGGAAATCGAAATTCGACGGTCACTCGAATGACCGCGAACATCTAGTAGCGTGACGTAATAGGGACCTTGGAACGGCACGTAAATCACTCTTATGTGAACGTCATACGTGGGCATCCACAATTTCCCCAAGAGACAAGTCTGCTCCCCCCCCCCCCATACTCTTCAGTTTCCAAAACCCACACAGAAATTGCCCGATCGTTAATGAAAATCCCCCCCCCCCGATCCCCCTGGCCCCTTAACCAAGTTTTCACATACCCTCCATATTTTCCGTGCCAGGCTAATTCGGTCGCGACCGAAAACAATCGACTTCCGTCGAATCATTGAAAAAGGCTCCTACCACGCGAACCTAGCGCCGTCGACCCAGCATTGCACAACCACCAAGCACGCTCTCGTAAGTAACCCCGTTTTTAGAATTCATCGGGGGGGAAAAAAAAAAAAAAAAATTCCACAAGGCGTAAATTGCAGTTGGCCATGATGCTCGGGATCCGGTGCGCGCACTCTCGGTTACCTACATCCAGTACGCAGCGTGCAACGAGTACACCGTATGTCGGCAGGCATCCACGTTGGTGCGATTAGTGAAAGGAAACCACAGTGAAAACCTATCATTAGCCTGGCAATTCCGCGCGAATGCGAAATAACGCGTTGCTCCTGGCATTCGTGCAGAAGCTACGTGAGCCACGATCGTGGAAAAGTGATCCGGATCGAGTGGCACGATGATTTTCAAAAGATTTCCGTGCGAGCGTATTAATTATTAAAAAAAAAAGAAAAAAAAAGAGTTAACGCCAATAGGATATAGTGAGAGAGCGAGCACGCGCTACCGAGTGTCGTCATTGGTATGCCTTAATTGATAGAAAAATAATTATAATTCCATTGGAGCCTCGGAGCAACAAGCGAGTGTCAGTAGGTGAACAACTAGCGACGTCGCGGCAGAAACCGGAAGTTCCTGGTACTGGTGCGATAAATATATTTCGCCCGTGACACAAGTCGAGCGTAAATTACGTGTACCCGGTCGATGGGACTTGCCAAGCGTTGGAGGATTCAGTATGGCCACTGTGCCCCCGGACGAAGAAGCACAGGTGTTCCCGAAATCGTTGCGAAATAAGCGACGGCCATTCCGCGCACTACTGGAGTTCATTGTTCACATAAATACAGCGCGTAGGTGATGGCTTGCGAGATTTATCGAGAGCCATGAATAAAAGTGGGTTATCGCGCATACCATCTGCAACGGGCGTAGAAATCGCGACGATTGCCATGTAACAAATTTTACAATTCAACAATCATGCGCAAATACGTCATGATTATACGTATAGATATGGCTGATGCATAAACATGCAGTTGCCATGGCAACGTATCGGTTGGGTTCGCCGATAAAAACTGTGTCCGTCGGGAATATCGAATAATTAAACGCTATCGTTATAATTGGCCGCAGAGTACGGCGAGGACGAATTTATTAGGTAAAAAGTTTTTCTGAACAACGACAGAGTACCCTTAGTGGTGTCACAAAATTTTAAATGCTAATTTACGATGTCGCGCGATGGACAATTAAACAAAAAAAATGAGCTCGTATTTCGCTTACTCATTGTTCGACCGTGTCCGTCGATCTGCAACAGCGTCACGGTGCCATTGATAAAATTTGAAATTCCCGAAATTCAAATAACGGGTAAAGCTTTCGGCTAGTGCGATAACGTCGATAGCCGTTATCAGTAGGCAAAGCAAGACAGGCAAATATCCCGGCGATGAGCGCCACTCCGTAATATATAATCGCGTGAAATGGAAAATTTAAAAGGTGAAAAACAACGGTGCGAGTAAATAATACGAGGATTAAAGAGTTATATCGAAACGGAAGTTTTCTAGATGATGTTAAACGGGGACTTAAACGACAACAACAAAAGAGAGAAGGGTGGCTTTATCGTGTGATACAATAGGATCGTAAAGATAATAAACCGTGATAAATTAATTACTACGTTATATTGCTACGCGAGAGCACGTATACAGGCGTGTATAATCTTCATACCTGTAATCGACCACGCGGTCGTGAAAAACGTCTCCTGGCACCGGTTCCCGTGACAGTCTGATGCTGGGAGGGTGGCGGTGGCGGAGGCTGAGATCTCCTCTTGTTCTCGTTGCTCTCCTGATTCTTGTTATTGGAATTGAGGTTTGAGTTGTTGGTCATCATGGGCGCTGACGGCGGATCCCGGTGGCTCTTGGTACGCCTGAGAAGTCTGCGCACGGTATTTTTCACAGTGGCAGCAATGTGCGTACCGCCGCCTCCGCCACCGACGCCACCCACCCCACCACCGCCGCCACCCTCGTTAACGGATTTGTACTCGACCTTCTTAACCCTCGTTGCCGTCGGGGCCACCCTGTGACCACCCGACTCCATTACGTACATGGCTGCCACGTTGTCTGCGTTGGGAGTAATTCTTGATGTGTTTAGGAACGCTTTCCTCAGGAATTTCGCGGCCGGTTCCCTCGGCCTCTTGTCTATGCTCAAGAGAATGTGCAGTCTTCTCTCTTTCTCTCTCTCTCTATCCCACTCTTTTAACTCTCTACCGATCTCCCTTCCACACACACACACACACACACACACTATCCTTCCTCTTCTCTAGCCACTCCCTTCACTCGAGTCAGACCTCCGGCTTTATCTCTGACTTCGTAGCTGTCGATTCGCACTGAAAGTTTCCTTCGTCCAAGATGGCGAATCGCCAATGAACTTTTGACCGGAAGATATGTCAGTCTTTTAAAACGTCTCACTGATCGACACTGATAATCGAACTTCGATATTGGTAGCTTTAGAGTGAGAGTTATCTCGGTGCAACTTCAAAGCGACAAGCCTGAAGTTCGCCGTAGGCAGTTTCAAAATTCGCGCGGTTACACCGTTGCCGAGTTTCCTTACTACGTTAGTCAGTGAGACTACCCGTGAGTATTTACACGTGAAAAGTAATCCTACTGTATTGCACGATCTGTCTATTGAATGACGTAAGGACTTCTTTAGTTCACCTGGGCGCTCCCTTAGGCTCGATCATGTTCCGTTTACGATTTCGAGAATCGATCACAAGTCACTCCTTCGATTCGAGCAGTCCGTTAGAAATGCACATTGAGCAGGGTCAGCACTGTTGTTCGTCGCTCGATACGAATCGAGCTTAGCTTTTGTAATGTATGTGTATACACGTTTTAAAGAGCCAACCTTTTTCTTTCACCTCCCGAGTTCTTTCCTTCTCGAAGGCAGGCTATTTATAGCTCTGAGCAAACACGGTAACTTTCTGAATGAAAGAAAGATCATTAATAGCGGTGAATTTTAACGAAGTCAACGAACACGCGAAAGTCAATGGTTAACGCGATACGTTTCGGCGTTCACCCTCGACTCCGGACACGTGCTCCGCTCGAGAACCTTTTGCCATTTTTCGAAAAAATATTCCTAAAATTGTATCCCGGTGTCAAAATTCCGGCCGAATTCGATAAAGCGAACGCGCCGTCGTTGCGCAATTCTAATATGTATGCAAAAGAACGCGCGAAACCGCCTTAGAGGTCGGATTTCCTTTGAGTATGACCAATGGACAATGACGCATATGGAGCGTGTGTCAAAACAGCACAAACAAAGAGACGCATAATCGCACTATTGACAGTCGAAGAGGTGAGCGCATCTAGAATCTAGTTGTCAGTACTAAACCATGACGTCATTTTCACTTCCACCAACCAGACCACTCGGACTAGTCATTGGTGATATACCGCTATGATATTTATACAGATTCTACAGGAATGACGTCTACGCTTCGACACTTGAGAAAAACATAATTTAATCGCATGAGAAACCCGATGGAAATTGCGGAGCGACAAACATATCAACTTCCGCGTGCCCGTTCGTCAACAAATCCGTTACATCTCCCAACGATTGTCATCTGACCTTCGCTCTCGTAACGCGAGCATACACGGGATAGATAAAAGAATTTGTATTTCGCGCGTCAGAATAAAGCGACACCTAACACCATCTAGCTTCTGCGCCAACAACGTGGGAAGAACCGAGTCGAGCGACGAGGACGCCATGAACAAGGAAACATAAGGGGAAAAAAAGGTAAACAAAAATATTCAACGATACAGACAATTTCGGGATAACCATCGGGTATATGTAATTTTTGCAGAAAATAACAAGTTGCTGAGAAAACTTAAAAGCTTCTTGAATCGAAGATCAGATCCCCAGAGATATTCGACACAGAAGCTACAGACGTGCAGACTGCAGGAAAAAAGGAGATCCCACTGACACGCGTGGGCGTTTCTGAATAGGATAGCGAACCTGGATGCTACCTCGAATCAGAGTCTGTGGGCGTCCTTGAAATTGTTCAGGTAGACGAAGAGTCTACGACGAAACAAATACAGTAAATATTCCAAGAGAAGACCATCACCCGACAGTGCGATCCTTCCTAACAATGGAGACTGTGCGTGCGCGAGTGGCTCTCCTTGAGCTCAGTGGCGCACATCTCCGTCGTCGCGCAATGCGCTTTTGCTAAACTTTTTCAATTCCTCGATGCCATTCCGAGAAGGAAAAAAAAAAGACGAACAAACCTATTAACCAAGAATTACGAGAAGATATGCGAATTCCCGATGCAAAGCCTTCTGTGTACGTACAGCCAGCGTTCAAAATGCATTCCTCGATAAGGACGGTTACGAATCTATTTACCCCCCGCAAAGTAATACAGACAATTCCTTATCATCGTCCGACAAAGCAATCGTAATGAAAGAAAAAAAACTCTAGAAAAATAATCCCCCCCCACACCCACCCACAATACGCAAATCAATCGATACACTTGAAGTCTCTTGCAAACACAACAAAAGCTCCCGTCGTCAACAATAACCTCTAAATCCAATCTGCGTCCAAACGAGACCTCGTGCACTCGCGCCAAAGTCACCCGTACAAAATTCCTAACCAGCGAGGATTCTAAAGTTTTCCATGAAAAAAATCACTAGACACAACAGAGCCAAAAAAAAAGCTCGCCACCAGCGATCCGTATCGCAGGACACGAAAGGGCACAATCCCGCCGCAGATACCAAGCCTCCCCGTACTCCCTAATACCATTAGTATAACCGAGTTAACGTTTCTCTGTCCCACATACGTAAGTACCATTTATCATTATAACGATGAGAACCGAGCTTTAAAATCACTTCACTCTCGTATAACGCTTGAAAAGCACTTCCCGTCGCACTCACCGGAGACTCGAACAGAACTAGCACAACACACGTGCAATCCCGAGTATAAAATCGCAACACCTGGATCCTCGAGGATCTGTATTTATATGTACATATACATATATATATGTCACTGTACAAGAGCAATCGGTAGATCCTGGATCGGACGGTGTTGCTCGATCGCGAGCCTCGTGCTAACTGAGCGTAGCAGCAGCAGCCAGCAGCAGCGGCGACAGGGACACGCGAGCAACCAGCGAGCTTCGTTACTGGATCTTAGCGATATGTACTACTGGTAGAACGTGTGTGTATGTAAGTTATTTCGCGGTGCGTGTTGGTTATGCGTATAGAGGAGACAGAGAGAGAGAGAGAGAGAGAGAGAGTGAATTACGAAGAGGGGAATGAGGACGCGCGGGGCACGCATACGCGTGGCCGTGTTCGTCTATGGCGACTGGTGCGTGGCAAGTCGTATGCCGTCGTCGTTGCTGTCTCTAGTGAATAGAAATTAAATGGAACATATACGCAGCGAAGTATGTGGATGCGTTTGTTGTGCAACGTGTCTATGCAGCGTGCAGAGGGCACGAGGGGAGTAGCAGGAGATCCAGGAGAAACTTTGCAGCTGAAAGCTTCGAAGACGTACGGATAAACAATGGAGAACGGGAGAGGTTAGGTTGCACGTTACTGATCGGTGAAGAGTGAAGAGGGAAGGGGAGGAGTACTCATCCGTGGACACGTGTACATAAGAGGGATATACAGCTCGTTATGTGATTTTTCGAACCAGTGAATTTTCTTTGACGATTAATTAATTAAAAAATAATATCGTCTATCATGCGGCGTTCGCGTTCGGCTGCCACGTAATGGCTTCCGACGCAACGGTACGAGGACTCTGCCTCCGTGCTTAGATGCGAATTGTACGTTTGAAGTGAAATATTATTTTCTTCGATATCCGATTCGGGCCCGGTGTATCGATGAGAAACGCGAAAACGAATTAATACTCGCATAAATAAATTTCGCGTAAATAGAGGCGGCCGTGATAACGGATTATTGATTGAATTAGATAACGCTGCCCGACGATAACGCGCCGACACTGTATTTAAAGGTTGAGAGCGAAAAACTCTGTCGAACTTCCCGACCGCGTGCACGCTCGTTCATGTATTTACTGGGTATTCGCTCTTCTTTTTTTTTCTTCTCTTTCCGTAATAACGCCTGATGAAATCAATAGTGTCGCGCGTGATGTAAAAATTTGACGATTGAATGAAGAAAGAGTCCAGGAATTACGTAAGATTTCGACGTAACGAAAGGCATCGATTCTGTACCCGTGTACAGGCGGTTTCAAAAATTTCCGTACGCTTATCATGATAACGACATGAACGAATGGACGATCCATATATATATATATATATTTCATAGAGGGCGTTTCATATGCAACCATGCACCGCCAATGATTCTACCTACATACACTAGACAAATAATTTTCGTCGCTCGGCCGAAGTACTGGAACTCCAAGCATTTTTTTTTTAAATACAGTTCGAACGGCTTTGCGAAATGGTAAAAAAAATGTGAGCGAAAGATGAAGAATCGAAAAATTACGCAAAATTTTCTTTTGCATTTGCAAGCTATAGTTATACGTACGCACGTGTACGTGGATCGGATCGTTCTCACGATTTTGTACCTATGGTAACGTCAATATATTCTGCTGCACCTGTACTATACGTCATGTGCGATGACGTGCGAGTGACGTAACGTATACCAAAAGGTATGTACAGAAACAGGTAATCATGGTAAGCGATGACCTCACAGAGACCAGAAGTCTAGAAAGGTGACCTCGGCTCGTCATAGACTCAGGCCTATGTATTATAGAATGCAGTGCAGACAGTGACGAAGACTCTTCCGATGATCGAAGGCAAGCTCATGGATTTCTGAAAAGTTAACTTCCGCGCTGGACTCTAAATTCATTCTGAATTACGCATCCACGTTGCTTCCGGTTATTTACAAAATGACGTCAGGCAACACCAGCCGTACTCCAAATACTCATTTGAAAGTGGCTAAATGCAACACTCTCACTTCCTTTCTCTCTCTTTCTCTCGGACACCCCCATCGGCTCTAAGCAAACTTTACCAAGCAATTCCCCGTGGATACCGAATAAAGTTTACGTCGCCAAAACGTAACGATCGCCCGCGTAGTAAACCCGAATCGGCCTGTTTACTCGAACGGCATAATCTTTGCCCAAGTTATACGATCTCACCGCGTGACATTTTCCTTATCGGAACATCGGGACAACCCGGAAGTCGACGAATTACCGATCGTCCTTATAAAAAAGATTTTCAAAATGGCGCAGACCCTCACGAACCCACGCGTCACGTCGAGAATACGATAAACGCCTGATGGATCGATACGGACGATCGAGTCGATCGTCAAAGAGAAAAAATATTACGTCGAGTGTATACCCAGGGCGAAGCAAACCAAAAAAAAAAACATTCCAAGACAAGAGAACCGTAAGGGTGTATCGATCGCGAACAAAACTTGCGTGCGCATCCTTGACATTTTACAACCGTGCACGACCTACAGCCGTCAGGTGGAGTCTCGGCGGAAGAATCTCAGGAACTGATGTAATAGTCAATCGCTGCCTTCTCCCACGCGTTTCCGTCAGCGTCGTTCAATTTCTTCGATTCGTCAGGGGATTTCGTGCTCGCTCCAAAAAAAAAGCCTGCATTAACGTAACCCCATGTACGAATACTAGATCGACGCGCTTCCGTCCTATATATGTATATGCGGAATTTCAAGAAAAATAATAAAGCATAAACACGAGGCCTTTTACGTAATTACAACGACCGCGTAACAACCGTGTCCCGGTGATTTAACGCGTTCGCGGATTTTTCATCCGAGTCACGAAATTGCAGGAGCCGCAACGTTCGCTCTCTCAGAAAATTCAGGTGATACCAAAAGCAATTAACCTTACCGCCGCGAAGTAATTTGCAATTGGCTAATTATCTGTACAATCTCGATAGAAATTCGAAGTTTCGTTACACGCCATCAACGGACGATTGCGCACAGTTCGGCGTAATAAATTATTATAAAATTGGAGCACACGGTAACGTGCAATAAAAGTATGTAGGTCGAAGAAGAATGTGGATAAGTGGTCTCCGATTTTATGGACAGCAATAGCAGTGTCTTGATAAGATAACAGATCGTTATTAAAATTAAAAAAAAAAGAGTTTACAAAAGTCATTCCGATACCAGGCGCCAGGTCGAGTGTTTACGAAAAAATTATAAAGAAATGTAAAATAATTCATATGTCATGCGTGACACGTGTACCGCGAATTTCCTTATTTATAAAAAAAATAAACAAGCGAGATACGAGATAAACGTGGAGTTCAGAAAAAAAATTTTATTACCCAGCATCCCAAATGTAATAGCTCCCTTAAGTATTGTCTTAGCGTGCTGTACGATTTGCGAGTATGATAATAGCTAAGAAAAAAAAATAGTGATAAGGACGCAGAGATAAGACAGATAAATAGAAAAATTACGGAAAACTTACAGCTTAACCACCAAGCCTATCAATGCCTGAATTCGCATTGTGCGGCTGTTAAAACCAGACGTAACGTCAGATGGCTTACATACTGGATGGACTTAAGTAATGGCTATTTTAATGACAGCTCCCAATTACCTTTAATAATCCGCGTATAAACACCCGATGACGTTAACCTTCGATTTATTGATCGGTCGCACATCGACTCCGGCTAAGTCGACGAGCGACCTAGGAATTACGTGTAATCCTTGCCGGTGGACAAGCAGGCAAAGTAAGACAGAGAAGCATCGTGAACCTGTGCACGAAAGAGAGATAGATGATTCCTCCCAAGATCTAGAGAGGATTTGGGAAATAAAGTGACGAAAAAAAAAAAGAAAAATCATACCGCAAATTAAAATCGATGTGAATCCGCCTTGCGTATACGTGCGGCGCGAATAAAAAAAATCGCGTATATCCGTGAAAACGGCATAATTTTCCATAAGCGAAAGATCCGAAACGGACGTACGTCATTGTTTCACGTCCGTGTAAATGAGACCGATAGACGGAATTGACGATAATGCAAGGAATAAAAAGAGATAGTATACCAATACAAGGAAATGGGATGTGAAAGTAGAAAGACAGGAGATTTCGAGCAAGATAAGTGCGTAGTATTTTGACAAAAAGAAAGAAGAAAAAAATTTGTTCGACCACTCGATATCGACCCGACGAAAAGAAACGATCGTGTAAAATTAAATGCAATAAATTTCCATAGCGCGTTAAATACGAGGTACAAGGTGATATTTTTAACCGGATGACCTTGACGATTGCAGAAATTATAAACAGGCAGCGAAGTACGCACCGTTTAACAGATTTATCTGTTACGAGAGCGTGACAGATAAGGGGCGAAACTTACGACGGTCGACCGAAGCATCGAAATGCGACGCGATCCTTCCTCCTTGAGTTTCACCGGCGAGTAGCGGCTGAATGCGAAAAGGAAGTCGCCGTTGAACGCGTCGAACGCGAGAAAGAATATCGAGAAAAATTAATCCGGCTGACCTCGCAAACGGGACCGAGTTAAAGTCATGAAATTCCGACAGAGGGATAGGTTATGGAATTTTACCAGTGCGACGTCTACCTCTTTAAAGTCATATTTCCCGGGTCTTTGCACGTGCAAGTAAAGACCTCGGGGTCCGTAAAGACGGCTGACTTCAGGGCTTATAAAAACCGAGAGGCAACAATCGCGTATTTGCGGTAGACGGACGCGATAACGTTCCGAGAAGGAAGCGTTAGAGTACTGCGTCTGTGTTACTGGCAGCGAGATAGCCAAACCGGTGCTACAGGTTTACACCAGTGCGCAGAGTTTGTCAGGATTTGGCGCGACATATGAAAATCGTGTCGAGTTAACGTTTAAGGATATTACAAGTTTGGCGGGGAAACAATGAACAAAAAAGGAGAATTTTATAAATTTATACGGGAACGTAACTGAGGACAAAACGAGTAGCCGAGCGAATCCATAAACGTTTCGGAATGCGCGATGAAATTACAGAGCGTGACGGTTGTTTGAAGGGGAGGAGAAATTTTGCTTTTTTAACGACCCGATGGTCTCCCGGAGACTAAGCCGTTCGTTTTCGTTCGCCCAGGTGAACGGTGGGCAGCGGCTGACGTTACGCGTTCGACTGTTCGAGCAGAGGACAGAAACGGCAGTCCATCGTAGGCGTTTAGATTACGTGAAAATAATTGACACTGCGCGAGTTCGCTATGACGGTGATGCAGACGTAACGAATGGGACAACAGAATCGCGATCCGTTTAAGTTACCATTTACGGTTGCCGAGGCCCGGTCGTCCCTGTCCCCGTGGAAGCTTGCGTGAAGCCGATTTCAAGACCCCACGGCTCGGTAAATGCACGTCGCCCGGACACGTAGGAGGTACGCAAGTGGCAGATAGAAAGAAAATTTATCTATGAAAAGTCAGGTTAGGGTGTAGCCAAGTGAAATTAAAAGAAAAACCGTTACGCTGCTTTCTAACGGAAAATAAATGTCCGAAGGGACTGTACGCGTTTGAAAATTTCAAAAAGTCCACCAGCTTCGACACTTAACGATGCTTTCAAGCTGGATGATATAGGTATACTACGTTACATCGAAGGGCGTGCCAGCACAAGTTTACCGGGTCGCATTGTAATTGGAGGCTGTCCTAGTTCTGCTGAACTGTTAAGTTCTGTGCGAGACGCGTAAGTAGGCGAGGCTCTTCCATAAAGAGTATATGGCACTAAATGGGGATCCTAGCGGTTGACCCGTTCGACTTCTTTCTCCGTACGGTGCCCGAAGCCGATACAGTTGAGACAGGGAATCTACTATTATCGACGTTACGAGAAATATCGGGGATAATTTTTCAGGGCGTTTCCCGTTCTAAAGGTCAATGGGCAAAGCCAAGTTCTAATTCAGGCGTTTGATACGATTAAAGATATGTCCCACGAATTTCCAAAACCACAGCCTTCGTCTTGCCGGGTAAAGGTACAAGCTAGAGATCGTTTCGCCATCTAGCGTCGTCAAAGGCAAGCATATACGTAATATCCCCGTCGATCCCGTTACAGAAATACTGAGAAGGTAATAGCTTACGTTTTAATTAGCAACGTGGATACATCACAGTTCATCAGTCAGAAACACGATGCAAGTGTCTACACGCTGAAAAGCCCAAGTTATGTGTATTATCGGGAATAGCGATATTGTAAATTTAACCTCACGACGTACCCTAAAAATAATACCTTATCAGAAGATAAATGTATGTACAATTTTCTGCCCAGCTTATAAACGACAACAACAAAATTATCCATCATTCGATAAAAGACCAGTGGCAATTCATACGTAAGCAAAGACTAAATCTTTATCTTCTTCACGTTTCTCATGCAAAACAAGTAAAATACTCTCGATGATTGCCAGTCTCTCGCGAATTCCAAGAAAAAACATTTCCACTGTCCGTGAGCGTAAATCGGCAGTGAAAGAGAGAGAGAGAGATAGATACCAAGTGGGAGTGAATGACAAAGATAAACGTAGAAACGTCGATCTAATCGCGAATGCTGAACGAGACTGGAATTGAGCTCAACGAACAATTACGAGGAGGCACGCCAGTGTCGCGTGGCTCGATGAACTACGAGTGGAGCCCATACGAGTAATGGCACCGCGCTCATGCAATTCCCTCTTGGATCTAATTGATTACGATTGGTTGGACGCTCGTAGTAATCGGTCCGTGTACCTTGGCGACAGTGCCGACGGGTCTGGGGTCAACCAGGACAGCAGGTCCTTGAGGATGGGTAAACGTGACCGTAAGGAGGGACCGGGACTAATTCGTATCTTTGCAAATCCCGATAGCCATGTAGAAGGACGTCATCGAGTAGTATTTAAAGAGACTGCAAAGTACGAGAAACGTGAGACGAGAAGTTAAGAGAAAAATTCAATGTCATGTAAGCAGAAAAGAAGTTCTCGCATGATTCGTTAAGGTGGTCCGTGACGTCAAACGATCTTCGCTCGTTGTGAATTAACAGAAGATAAATTCACCGAGTGCTCTGCGCGGTCCATGGCATTGATACGCGAGCCAACGGAGCACTGGACGCTTACGCGGATAAAAGTTGAACCATAAAAGGCAAGAGAGTACGTGGCGCATGACATAGAATTCGGTGATTGCTCAATGTAAATCAACGAGACTGATTGTTCGGCTAGATGGCAATTGACTGTAGCAATTATTTAATGTGAATATCGGTAAGCACCGTAGATACAAAGGCGTTCGAGTCGTTCGCAAGGACCGTCGAATCTCCTTGAGTCCATCGAGGGACACGAACAGACGCCAAGTTTAACGCTACAGGAGGCGACTTTCCGTTTTCGGGGTAAACGAGTGACTGGAATGACATTTTTTTTTCTCTGATTCTACCGATACCCCAATTATTCGCAGTCTCTTTGAGCGCGGCTTTTTAAAGATCGATACAGCAGGACCGTCGATTCCGTACGTGTCTTAATGCGACAGAGATATAACTCTGTGAGAATTTGCGAAACGCGCCTATCGCCAACGTCGTTACAGTGTTGAATAGCCGCGACAAAAGCAACGCAAAGTACGAAACATAGATAACGTTGGATAATGTTACTTTCCCAGTTGCCAACGCGATGGCAACGAGTCGCCGAAGGAGCCAGGGAAACGTGGCGAGGAGACAAGCCACGTTTCGCCATTCGAGCGACGAACGGAAGCTATTAAATATTTTTTAATATCACAGCCAATTTCATTAGCTAATTCTAGGTAGAACGGTTTCTACCTGTAGACACAGGATGAAGGGTCTGACTGCTGGGGTTGCCGTACTTAACGCACTGTCAGGATGACGTACAATAAGCGTATCTTATAAAGTAATGTAATATAGTTAACAAGAGCCTGAGGTTACTCAATGTCCTTGGCCGAACAATGCTACACGTACGGGATCCAAAGAGACCTCGGAGTCCGTACAGTTTCGTGTTAGTGCATCGCGTTACTCGGTGGACCAACAGTTATTTTCAGAGTGCCAACCGAACCTCCCACGAGGAACGACGAATGCTCGTTAGTAGCAACATTGCTGCACCTTATACCAATGTTTTATCGAGGTAGACGTCACGAAGCGGTGCGCACGATCACGCATCCATGGACAATTAACATCGCGACACTGTGCGAGACGACTGTTCCAAATCGCACATTGAGTCCAACACCGAGAAACTTTCTTGCGGGACGATACAGACGTGGATACATTATTGTCCTTGGTGAAAGCAATACACCAGGGATTTCGTATATCGGCCGAAGACGGGGATCACCCTGATAAGGACTTGAACTTTTTTTTTCTGTGCAAGCTTATCAATCTCTGAGAATTAATTTATACAATGAGTTCCAGGCAGATTGACAATACGTGTTGTTTCAACGCTTGATTTTAAGCCAATAGAAGTATTTTACTATGGTTACCTTGGTGATTCCTGATGGGCAATCGACACGTTTTAAATGGATCGTACCTGGAACCGGAGACCAACGTCACCGTATTAGGAGAAACGTGATCCCTTCTCCTGCCTTCCTATAGCTCTTGGTACCTTATCGATGGCGATTGCCGTCTTTGGCCTTGAACCCGTGGCGTTCTACGGTCTCTACGGTCTACGGTTTAAGATCAGTCGATAGGACTCGATTGTGTTCACTCACTTTGCTGTTTGTAACGTGGTCGGCGGGCACGGACTCGGGAACGGTTTGCAGGGTGCTCCGCATGCTAGCGGACATTGTAGGCCAGCCAGGTTCACTGCCTCAAACCCTCCAACGCTTCGATGATGCACCTTCTCCCCCTACGCCTGAAACAATTTTATTTTATTTTTTTAAATTGTCAGCTTCGCGTTATAGATGCATTCTCATCTGCGTATAACGGATGGGTTATCACTAGGTTTATAGTATTTTGAAATTGTTGGGGCAAGATTTACATTATCTATTTTATGAATATTGCTCGAGCTACAGTGACATTCCTATAAGAAAAATGGCTATTAAAACTGTACTGGACATATGCGTATGGTTTATAGGGGTAGCTTTTAATTTATTACTATAGGTGTACTGGTATCACCGGTTTATGACTCATTATTCGCTTTGCGTTTAAAGACAGGGCAAGACGCTTTCTCGCTGACCGGACAACGCTTTTAGTACGGGTGGTAAATTAATAAATTCCATTTGCAATGTAACCTTTGATCTTCCTTTAGAAAGTCGAAGGTCACAGTATGGAACTGGCTTTTAAATGTACTTTTTTTCTGAGATTTTCCTATGGCTTGTTTTTGATAGGTGACTTGATCTTGAGAGATAAGGAAAGACTTGACAAAATAGAGATGAGAGCTCATCTTTCATTGATATAGGAATGCAGGGATGGGGTTGTTAATAGAGTGCTGTTGCTATAGTTATGATTACATGAAGTATTATTTTTCAGTGTTCATATGTGATAGTCATTATTGTATGTACTAACTGCTTTGTGTCTGTATATGTGACAATTAAAATGTGGGAGAATTCCAACTATGAATCTTTAAATAATTTTTTATTATGTATTTATTGTCATCACGCTTCACATTTATACTGTTCGGTACTAATTACAGTGTACAGTGTAAAATTTAATAAATATTCATTGAATCCATGCTCGCGAAAGCAAGAAATTTCTTGTGACTTTACACCTGCTCAATATATTGTATACGTAACCACTAATTTTCACCAGAATAACTTTGTTAGACATTTAACTGTAATACAAATAACTAAAGTGAAAATTATCTGTTACATAATGCTTATGAAGAATGTAGGAAGCGCTAACTCGATATGATTTTAATTTATTTAAAAGCTTTGGTAAGCCGGTATGTCAAATTTTGATTGTAGGCCTTAATGTTCCTAGGTCAGATCCATATCAATATAACAGATAAGTGTATCTGGTGCAATGCCATATCAGATTAAATTGATTTTATCAAGAAACTTTTCATGTTGCATATATGTCTGCGAACACTAAATAAGTTAATATTAAGCTGCAGGCATAAGTATATTCTTAAGAGACCAAATACAATAGCGAAGAGAACAGTTTGAAAGGCTGTTCCCTTAAGAAATCTAGTATGTGCATATATCCGGATGTCTTATTACCAAATTCGAGCAGGTTGAAAGGTAGACATTAGTGTCCTGAATATGGGATAGCAATGTACATTAGTACTACAATGAAATATGAGAGAAAGGTGTAAGGATAAAAATGATGTGAGGTTAGGAAAAGTGGCCGACGATAATACCGTGGGGGGCTGGTACGGTGGGTGATTTTTAGGCGACGGAGAGGTCGAGAAAGGGACGTTCAAGGAGCGAAATACAGTGAGAAGAATCAGAGAGAACTCTCGTCGTGAGTGAGATACCCCCACTCGTTTTTTGGTACTTACCACACGCACTCGCAACGACTCGCGTATAAGTCGAGAGACACACGCGAACGAGAGATGCATACATAGACGACGAATGCGGACACGCTTATCTAACGTTAAGTCGGCGGCGAAGGAGACTTACGCCCAGGCTGACACACGCAGCAAGCCCGAAAGTGGCTGCCCGGGTCAGAAATTGAGGCACAAGAGATATCCGTGAGGCGGTAATCGCGGCCCTCGAGGGCGCACACATCGAGAGGCAGAACACTCGGGTGTCCGTCAGTAACCTAGAAAGCGGGCAGCCATTCAGGATTACGGGACTCTGTCCGTCCGCCTGTCCGTAAAATCGAGGCTAAAATATTCCTCGCCGCCGTGATGCCTTAGTGGCCTTTTTCACATTATGTACAGGAGAAAGACACCGTCGTGGCTTTGGCTTATTGTTGAAAACACTTGACGAGACAATGTCGCATCTTTACAGGCTCGAAAAACAATAAAGAGCCCGTGTAATACACGGCGAAATGAACCCACGGTTGACACAAGGCTCTCGCACACCCACCGCAAAAAAAACGAGTACTACTCGCTTTCACCGCACTTTAATGAGCTCTCACTCTGGTGCTACCGCTAGCGACTTTAGAATAAAGGATATTTACCCATTTGTGACAGATTTTCCGATCGAAATGCACCACATTAACAACAGTCCCCCACCTATTACCACATACAGACATTACACACTTCAATTTTCAAGATGGCGACGCCGTCGGGGCGAGACGATGTGGCGAGAGCGCGAAACCGTGGCGCTACTGTCGACCCCGAGACCCGGCGAGCCTTTATTCCGTCCGTGCCAGGAGATCCTTTTGGTGAGAGCCGAGAGCACGCGGCGAACGCACGCCGGACACCGAGTCACAGAATCAGACTCCTACTCCTCCTGTCTACTACTCCTGTTAATACGTTCGGAAACACGTCGACTCTGTTCGTAGAAGCTTCAATGCGCTACCACTGCTTACCACCACCATAAGACCCAACCCTCTTTAAACGATCAAACGATTACCATGAACCCTTTCACTGGCGGGAATTTCGGATTTATTCAGATTTACTCCAATCCATTCTATCCATTAAACTTGTTCAACAGGATATTGACTAATATTTTTTTGACTTCTGGGGAATTCCATGGTTTGTAGTAATCAGTTAGATTGGCATTAAAATGCAGAAAGGTCAAGAAAAGAAATTCATTATCCGAATATGCTTACATGAATTTCTTATGTTACTGTTAAACATATTTGTACTCTATTTCAGAACCAAAATAATATAAGTTCAGGCTGTAAAGGTGTACGGAGATGTTTCAATCTTGTTTAATCGATGCCGAAATATTTTTGTAGGAGCTCTTCGTATATGTCCTTATCCGTCTTGAGGAATAGGCAAAAGATAACTCTGTCAATCTGAATTTATGCAAAATGTAAATTAGTTTGTTGCTGCAGACATTTATAGTAGAAAACTATTGTATACCATGCTAATCTGTGTAAATCAAAGGCCTATGCAATCTTCTGTATTGACAAATTTGATCAATACACGAAATCTTGATGGACTTTACAATCTTATACGAAATTGCTGTTAGTCTAAATATTAATGCATTATGAAATTGTTCTTACACTATCTTCATTATGAAGAAGGAACTTCTTAACCGTGGATATTGCCACTTTTGCGGCAGGTCGTTGAGGATAGCCATAAATTCCAGTCGATATACAAGGAAATGCGATAGTGCGCAATCCATTTTCTTTAGCCAATGTAAGACTGTTTTCATAACATTCACGTAGCTTGTCTGGTTTCTCACCCTGAGGACCCACAGTGTGGATCACATCTGAAGATCCATATTCATGCCTTTATGAAAATGTCCTTTGTAGACATTATTTCAATAATCTGTACTAACACTTAGCTGGTAACTTGTAACCCCCTGTAATTTTAGCTTCTCCAACACGACAGCCACCCAACGTCGCACACTCCCGCTTTAAATTCGGCCCAGCAGTTCTGTGAATCGCTCCATCCACTATAAGGAAAATATTTGTTTACCTGTATTCTCTCGTTATCTTTATTTCTTGTTTTTTTTTAATAAAACCGTCATTTACCACCACCCCCGCCTAGCAGGCTTGAATTTGCAGCATTGACAATAGCATCGATTCCCAAAGTAGTAATATCTCCCTGCCATATAGAAATCTTATTAGCCAACTTATCGTCAACTTTTTCAACCTTTTCCAAAGTAGTTATTGCAATGTTGTCCTTATTCTTTGTCCAATATTCAAGCCATGTTGGAATTTGATCAACAGTTATAATGTCTGACTTGTAGAACTTTTGCTTCTCTTCCAATGGCATACTTAAGAACTTTTCTGCAGACACAAAGATTTCATTGATCGATTTAATTAAATATTTACTCCGTAATATACATGCCACTCTTCGATCAATTATACTGTCTTATAATAACCACGATTGTCATATATATTTAACTTATTACAAAATACAATTCTATACCTGACACCTCTCACTCATATAATACAACATTCTTTTATCTAAATCTAAGCTAGTTACTATCGCTATTAAATCTTACGTTTCTCTGCTTCGAAAGACATGCTTGTCTTTGGATGGACAGACGAAGCCCAACAACTTCCAGTATAAAGATTTAAAGCAAAGCAACGATTGACCACCAAATTTGTAGCAGTATTCAAAAAGATTGTCTGAAAAGAAAAAAGATACGCCTCACCAAGAGATCTCTGTGTAATTACCTGCAATGCTACCTTACTTTTAAGCCCAACATCCTTCTTCAAATAGTACTGTTATTAAATGAGGTCAATGATTAATATATACGCACAGTACAAACGTGACAACCAATAGATCATATACTTCGGAAATTGCAAAATCGTTCCTTTTTGAAAGTGTCATGCAGAAAGGTAGCGTTGTTTTGTTTTTTTGTGTATCCAACCCGTCATAAAACGTTATTGTAACGTGTATATATTATGCCGGTGAGTTCGAAACGAATCCCCACCAAACTAACAACATTCGTAACCACGATGCAAATAAATTAAGTGTAGTCAACAGCGTATATATTTTCGTTCTGTTTGCGCAGAGTTTAATCTTGTCAGAAAGAGCGAAGATTCAAAATTCAACGCAAATGGCCGCACGCAACGGTCAGTGAGAAATAGAGATTTGAGCATCACGGACATCCGTATAAAGAGGAATCATACCTGTTCTTTTTCTTCCTGTTCCTTATGGCTTTATGCCCTCATAGAGGCCCAAATGCCAGAATCATAGATGTTGTATAGCCGATAACTGAGCCACACATAGTAGACAGTTACAAAATGCAATGATTGCTACACAATTCAAATTGATTCGTTTCTGACAGCCCATGCGTTCACTTTAAATATCTGCAACAGTCTTTTACGACCACGTATTATACGTCTTCCCATGTACATGAACTAACCTAAAGTTTCATCGTAAGTAGTACTTTTATTAATGCTTTTCGAGTATATTGTATTAAGATTATAAATCAAAAAGATATGTTGAGCTGTTTTTCAAGTGATAAATGAGTAGCGAGAACGAAGCAAAAAATTGGACTAATGCAATATGATTTTGATATCTTACCTTCTATAAAGCTTATTTCATGAGTTATCAGCTATAAAGATAGTATATAAACGTTGATACAGCGTATTTTTACATATTTTTGGAAAAACTTAAAATACCTCTCGGACGTATTCTAACGAGAAGTTCAAGTGATATGTTGACATGAAGTTCTCATAAATTAAATTATTTTTAATAATTAAAATATTACTTTATATCACGAGTAGATAATTATAGATCTTTAAATTGATTTTTCTTTAAGATTATTTATATTTCACTTAATTTCCGATTTGTTTCTCTATGACCAGTGTAGTCGCTGCTTCCGTGAGGAACGGAGCAGACACAAATGCAAACGGCAAGCCCTGCCAAAGCATTTGAAGATGGCGGCGGCGACGGCCCCTCCAGCGTCCCATCAAATAATTCAAGTAGTGAATGAAATAAATCTAAACAAAATTGAAAGGTAATTCACTGTGATATCTAGTATTGTTTTGATAGTTATAATGAAAATATCAAGGAGAAACGTATGCCTAATTTCATATGTTATACTCTGATTACTTATTGATTTGTTGGTAGTTTTCTAAATGACACCGCGTATAGAGAAGCTATCGAGAATTCTTCCAATTATAATAGCCGACTATGCAGAGAGCGAAGACTTCGAATGCCTTTTCTCGACTCACAGACAGGTAAGAATATTTAAACAATTAAAGTATCATAAATAATGGCTTATGCATTAATAATTATTATTCACATAAATGTCTTGATTGTATTTGCCTGTAAATATTATTCTAATACTATTTGTGATAAAATATAAATAATTGCTTTATCTGTTATTATACAATATTCTTCTGTAGGTGTGGCACAAAATCACTCTGCACTGTTTATGTCAGCAAGAGAACGACTGCCAGGGTTATTACATGGACAAATTTACACATACCCCAGCAAGCGATGGAGAAAAAAACGGCGGCAATACTTAATGCATTATCTGCATCCAAAACGTGGTGGAAGAGGTGACATCGAAGATGGAATTGATGGTGTCGAAGGAATTCTTCCAGGTGTTAACGATGACAGTAAAGACTCTGGTGCTTTGAAAGGTTAGTATTCAGTAGTACATATATATCTAATATAAGCGTTTAAACATATAATATAATATATCGAATATGTTCAAGATGAACACAGTAAAGATGGATGGTACTACGATGACCAAGACATGCTAGACATGGATGCCTTCGATGAGCCAGATCCAGACAGTGACTATGACTACGAGGAGAGTTACAGCAGTAAACGAAAACGAAGGAGACCTCGTGGTGGTGGTCATCATCCTAGTAGAGGGCACCCACCTTCCACCGACAGCCCCGGCACGAAGCGTGCCAAGGTAAGTCTCGCTATTATAAAAAGTACCATTAATTACGTACAAAGAGGCGCGAGTAAACACAGTGAAGAAACTCATAATCCACACTGTATCACAAGAGACCAAAAGACATGGGAGATAAATACTCTTTCAGAGACAGACGATTTGATATTCTCTGAAAAAGTAATTATACGGGTGATCAAAATGACATATTAACTTATAAAATCACTACTATATTGCCACAGGGTGGAGGACGTGGTCGCAAAAAAGCCAACTACGATGCCGTTGACTCTGATAAGCCATTCGTTTGTGACCGTAAGTTTAACCATAGATATAACTACAAATGACCACTTCCTATTATTCGATTCATTATAATTATTATAACTACTACTTCTATCATTTATTATTTCGATTAAGTCATTAACGCATTGCGTTGCAAAATTTGTTAACTATATTCTATAATTATATTTTTACATTGTCTATATTAACTTACTTTGCAAGGTATGCAAAGAATATATTATGATATAGCATAAGATGGAAGCTCGAAATAAATTATTGGATACTGTATAGTATAATATGGTACAAACAAACAAACAAACAAAAAATAATAATACTGCGTAACATTACGTCGGGGAGTGGAGACCACAGTATAATACGTGATGAGCGATATGAGAATGTGTCCTAAGATTTTCACTTGTCTCGAAGGTCCTTCTTTCCGAAGGTTATATTCAATCAATATGGTATTGGCCATTGTGTACCTTCGAATTCAATTATCAATCTTTTTTTCTTTTTTAAACTTTATATTATCTTCTCCACGTCACAATTGTTCAATCAAATTATTCAGCACATAGATTCTTTTGTTAGGACAGTACAAAATCATTACAAGCGTATTTATACAGCATTGCGTTACATCCCCCTTTGTACAGCATCCCTGTATCTAATCGCAATACATAATTCTGTTTACATTCATTGGTATTGCGAATTATTTAATCGTCCAACAAATTCTATGACTTCTGGGCTAAAATAACTATCGAGCAACGACACTATTAACTTTTGGGCAAATTTTTGGTGGTATCAATAATACATCTGGCCTATGTTTATACATACACATATCCATACACATATCAAAAGCACTTTTCACGTATCCAATACGTGCGTCATCCTAGTAAATTCGCTATAGAATCATCACAATACTTTATAAGCTTCCTCGCTAAAATCTCGAAGGGATATAATGGTCATTACTTTCTTTGGCCTTAACTTTCAAAGGAAACAGAACAAAAAAAAAAGAAGCAAATCTTCTAGATTAACACGAATGTGCCTGCCGTCTGTTTACTTTCTTTTTTTTTTTTAATAAAACACTTTCTTAGACTAGAAGAATCATCTAAAGAAGTTTGACTCTGAACAATAAGCTCCATCCATCTCTTTAACATTGATACTCTGTAACTCATGATCAACAGGTCCCATCAAAGAGGAACATTGCTACTTAATACCAGGACAATTCGAATGCATAAAATAATGGCGAGGAGCTTATTGCACAGTCAGATATCTTGAGAATAGCGGTACTTGCCAATAACCATATACAGAGCAAGAATGTACTTGGCTCACTCTGTAGCGAGCTGTTACCGTAGGTGTACTCGAGCATCAAGCCTTGCATCGTATTGGTTTTGCTTTTTGGGCTGGAAATCCTTCATTGCTTGTCCACTTATATATACGGATATATATGTATATATATGATGGATATTCTTTCACGTATACGTATCTCTATATTTGTATATACATATATATAAGTATATATATAGATGAATAGGTGGATAGGGATGTGTACTAGTGAGGAAGGTGTGCAAGTGCTATCCTTATACCCTGAGCTTTTCTGTCCCTCAAAGAACACCCTCCTGGATAAATCCGGCAAAATTTTGGAAAAAAAAAAGAGAGATGGAGGATAAGGAAATATACAGAAAAATTGTGCCTTTACGATGGACGTTAGCATTTGGATGGTTTGCGGGAAAACAGTATTTGCACTTTTGCAGTATGCAGCGCACGGTATAAAACCAGACCTGGTCTGGTCTACCATTACGGTCATTCCCACTCTACTTCCTCTGGTGATCCTGCTAAGGAACTAAGTCCCAGTCCTGCTGAAGTTGAATCACGGAGCGTTGCGGACGCCGCTGCTTCGGACCAGCCAGGTTGGAGCCAAAATCAGCTCAGTTTTCTCACAGTCCTCTTCCAGCCAGCCTCCTCAACACCATCCTCGCCACGAATCTTCTTCTACGTGATCCTCGTTTTTTTCTTTTATACACACATATATACATAGCTTTTTTACTTTATTTTTCTAAATCCAAATCACATAATCATTCACATATATACCACCTCTGAACTCTCTCCTAACATTAGATAAAACATATTGAGCGTGTCTATTGCAAACGGTATGATTCAATATTTTATTACCTCTGTTGTCTTTATCCGAACGTAATTCTTGTGTCTGTTTGTCGTACAATCCCAATGATTCCAGTGGTGCATAAAGAAATTGTATTTATTTTATTTTTTTTGTCCCCTCTCGCAAATACGAGGGTAACGATTGCATTTGCATTACTTTCTTTATTCTTTACGTTGTTCGCCATGTGTTCTCTGTGTACAGTTTCACCATTGTCACTTTCCAGATTAGCTTCTGTCCTCCAGTAATTTTATACATGGAATCAAAGAGTTCGCTGTGGGAGATCCATGGGTATTGTTTCCCAAGATTAATATTGACTTTAAAACACAGCTCGTGATCTCAATTACTAGTGGGAACGTATTGTCAGCCAGAAACACCTTTTGTCTCACGTTATCATGTAGTTTGCAATAACATTGCTACGCCATTCTCACATTCTCTATGAGGATCCACGAATTCATTGATTACACTGTCCTTCTTCTTCTTTATCTATTACTATTAATTTTCTGTACGTCAACTTAATGTTCTGTGGCATACTCGTGTCGTACGAGTGTTTGGTGTGTAAGGGTGCGTGTGTACTTTTTGGTAGATCCCTCGCCCAGTCATCTTCTTCAGCATGTGCTCTCTTTGCCAAACAGGTATATCTAACAACCTTCGTCAACGGATACGTTTAATTTGCTCTTATCGATGCTTCTCTGATTTCTAGAATATCCTTTTGGGGTTTTTTCTTGTATTTTTTTTTTGGTTTCTTTCTCTTCATTTCCTGCCACCGAATGCCGAGGCTTCGCTAAAGAAAAAAAAAAAAAAAAAAAAACGAGAGATACAACGACACGTAATGAGCTGCGCGCTTGCAGTTGGTGATAGTTAAATTGCAGTTGGCTTCGGGGATGTGACGTCGGGTGCTGAACTTCAGAGAGAAAATAAGTATACCGAGTGAGATTGCAAGAGAGGGCTTTGCGATGAGGCAGTGGGTGGGTGGGATCAGGTCAGTGGGAAGCGAATAGGAAGTGTGGGAAAGAAAGAGAGAGTGTGTGTGTGTGTGTGTACGCTCAATGGAGGTTATATATCTGTTATCTGGTTTTGCAGTCGGTGGTGGAATGTATTGACAAAGTGCACCCCATTACGTTTGACATCTATTGTTTTAATTCTATCGTGTCAGTGGTTTGGTTTTCCTGAGCTTGCCGGTGATCCGCTTCCGTCGATCGAGGCCTCGTGCCGGGTCAGGACCAGGTGACCCGGGTACCAAGGGTCACATTGAGACTGCCCTTGGATGGGTCAGCAGCTATCGTCACGCGTTATCACTCCTGAACTTGGTCAAGGAAGCTGATCGCCGGTGAAAAGCATTTCTATTTTTACGACTAAGCATAAGTTATCGATCGGCCAGTGTGCATGGTTGTTGGCTAGTAAGGCAAAGCGCAACTGGGTATGTGGTCGGTTTGTGATTAGGTGGTACACGTCGGGGTCGTCAGAGCACTGCTACCTCGAGTACCTCGACCCCTCCTCCTGCAGCACCCACAGCCCCAGCTGCAGGGGCAGCGCCACAGTCCCAGCAACAACAGCAGCAACAGCTGCCCCAGGTACAGACGAGTACAGCTCCAGCTTCACCTACTGTCTCAGCTCCTAAAGAAGATCATCTGCCGGCCGTATCGTCCCCTGGCGCCACCGCTGTCCCTTCTCCCTCTTCGGTCAAGCCGGACGGTGGACCCCCGACGCCTGGCGGGACCGAGAAGAAACCTGGAAAGGCCGCCCAGCCCTCTCCCTACTGCGACTTCTGTCTGGGCGACGCTAGGGAGAATAAAAAAACCGGTGGCTCCGAGGAGTTGGTCTCATGCAGCGATTGCGGCCGCTCAGGTAAGCTAGAGGAAAAGAGCAAACGCAAGTATGCACGACGGGCAAATCATAATTGAATGCCGTAATTTAGACGGAATACTCAAAACAGCCATACCCATTGTTTACCCTCGCGACTCCAACGACCCTCCCCAACAACAGCAACCGACAGCAACAGCAATCGCCAACCTAGATTATCGATAATTGGTAATTTTGCGTCGGTCGGACCAATCGATCCGTGTGCGGCCTTATCCTTTAGTCTCTCCGGATCGTGGTGAGGATGGGTCGCCGAATTTTTTTCTTCTTTATTTCTTCTTCTTTTTTATCTCTCTTTTCAAATATATTTATTAGAATTATACTAGACGTGACTTGGATTCTGATACAACTCAAAAATCATTCTTACGTGCGTTACCCGGATGCACCGGGCTCATTTTTACGTTTTTTTTTTCGTTATTCTTTCGTTTCTCCCTCTTACGCCTTTACTGGCTTTCTCGCTTTTTTTTTTCTTTTTTCTTTTTACTTATCCACGCGATGTTGTCGAGTGTTCTCGTGAGTGATTTAATGTACACTGGGATTTAGTCTATTTTAAGAGGACGCTAGCTGCACCTTGCGATCACGTAGTCGACGTCTTCCTGGGCCCTTTTCGCGCATCTTCTTACACCTTTGCTCAAGCTCCAGCAGTCATGGGAGACTGGACAGGGGGTGGGGTGGGGGGCTTTTTAAATGAGGATAAAAAAACAACGTGAATTTTCTTTATCAAAGTATTCCTTCGATCGTTTCGTGCGAGCCAGTTTGTGGTATTTTGGTTCCTTTTTTTTTCGAAATTGTATCTTTTCTTTTTGAGTTGTATGAGCATTGCAATCACCGCGTGGAATACCAAAAGCGCTGTGTCGCCATATTAAGAGAAACAAAGCAGAAATATATTTAAAAACAAAAAGCCAGTGTGCGACGGTCGGAATATTGAAATGTGCAATAATAATTTGATCCTAAATCTACTTGCACGGTTTAGATAAAGTAAAAAGGCAAAAAAAAATATGAAAAACGAAAAAGATTTATGAGCTTTACGTATACACTAGTCGAGGCAAGAAATGCAAAAACATCACTTTATCAATGGTGCAGCCTGTCGCATCTGAGTAATAGGAATTTCAGGAATAATTCCTTTACTTCGCAAATATAACTGTGATTTATTATTGTAACTGAAACGATTAGTCGTAAGGTAAAACGAAGAGACAAAAAGAAAAGTGATGATGAAATATTTATCAAGAAGGGGGCATCGTACAAAGTCTTTCGGCTTGTTTAATCGCGATTCGCGTTAATTGCGTCATTTTCACCGATTGGGAAATTACATTTGGTTCGCGACTTTTCGGTCTTTGATTTAAAATGTTTTTTTTTTCTTCTTTTTCGTTCCCACGATGCGACTTATACATTTTCGAGGTTTCACGCTAAATTCCTGTTGCACAGTTTCACTAGAGCACTTATTGAGGAAGATGTTATTTGTCTTCTGTTTGACTACTAGTGTATTATCATTACGCTGTTATTCCGCGAACGGGCGGGGAGTTAGTAATTCGTTTGAATTGTTTCTACGTTCGAGGAGGAAATTGAGCGTGTGAGTGAACGAGCGAACGAGTGTGCGTGTAAAATCTGCATACGAGAGCGTCAATGTGTATATCGTTTTTTTTTGCGAAAGTATTTGGAAAAAAAAGTAATTTTTGTTTTGGTGCAATGAAGCTAGTTTCGCAATTACACTATTTTCTTAAAGACTAGCGTATTCGGTTCCTCGAAAATTCGCTTGAGTAATTATCCAATCTTTTTTTTAATAATATCCTTAAGGTCGGGCTTGTTCGAGGTTTTTTTTTTATTTCAGTGAAAAAATTATTTCTATACTCGCTACTGCCGACAGCGACTCTTTTCTTGTATTCACGTTTCATCCATATTTCTATGTTTTTGTAAGAGAATCTGCAACTTTGATCTTTCTTCTTGTTCAACTCCTTTGCAATGATGTTTGCGACAACGACGTGGCTTCATGGCTCCAAAGCATAAAGACACGAAGTTCCTTTAATTCTTAAAAATATCTTCGCCGAATTTCTTGTCATTCCAATTATTCTTCTTTTTACTCCGACTAACAAATTTTTGTGTTTCTTTGACGTCTTGTCCTTATCTTTCTTCTTATTTCTTATCGTTTCCTAGCCAATTCGTATCTCTCTTTCTTCATTGGGCATTAGTTCTCTTATCTTCGGCGCTGCTTCTCGAGCGCTAGTATCGCGTCTGATCGTCGTCGACGAGTAAAGAATATTTATTAGATATTTAAAACGACGGAAATAAACATAGTCGAATTTACATTTACGCTAGGGATCACAAAGTAAACTCAATTTCATACTAAGGATCGTGTTTTATTCTAATTTAATGTAAAAACAATGGAACAATCTTATGTCTGTCACTTACGCATATTATACGTTCGTAAACGTCGTCGTGCACGACACTAGCACTTATCGCATATCGTTCAGTTATTTAATTCGCCGTATCTTCTCACGAGTCGGCCCGATAATAACGCAACACGAAGATGTTTCATAATCGGTAGAGAATCGTGAAAATTGTTACAAATACAAAATATCGTGTGCAGCATACGTCGCGAGAAATAATAACTTTTTAAGGCGAAGCATTATTAAAGTGATAACAATTTCATGACGTCACGGCCAATCAAATTCTCATTGCAAGGACGCTATGGTCCTTAATCGTACCTCTCTTTTAGCTTTAAGAGACGTCTATTAGTCTCTCTTATCTATTGTGTTTACCGACTAATAGACGTCTCTTAACGCTAAAAGAGAGGTACGAGTAAGGACCTATGTCTATAAATTGGAATAGCGATTGTCTTTAAAGCCAGATTTATCAGTAATTTTTTTTTACAACCTAAATATTCATAATCCACGCAGTGTCGGACGGCAATTTCAATAATAATTAGTATTTACCAGATTTGACTTTTTTTTTTTAAATTACGACCCTTTCACATACGACCCTCTTATACGACATACGAAACGTACGTATGCGTATATGTACATATATGTGTACACACTGATGCCGACAAAGCCTTATCCATTATTGTTCTCGTCATAAATTATCGTTAGGGAAATATGCTACTGTCAGTCCGTATGACGTAACAAGCGAATTGCTTTACATTAACGTTAATATCAATCAAATGTCAATCGTAATCAAACACGTAGGATACACCGGCTAAGACTAAGGTCGTTATAGAAATAATCATTGTGGTCAATGGAAACTAATGGGTTTTATTTTCTTCATCTTTTTTTTCTCTTCTTTTTTTTTCCTCCTTCGACTTTCTTTATCCGGAATCACTATGCGGTATCGTCGAATATTATCGATCGTAATTGCATTACCGATCCACGAACCGCGTGACGATCTTTTTTCAGGAGGTGCGTGTGCACGACGCGTATCGTATGACCCGAGCACTCCTCTCGTTTCGTCCCCTCGTATTTATTGCGCGATAAATCGGCCCTGCGCGAAAGCTATTGGCGAATGGTATAAAGTGAATATAAGTGTGCGAATCGCCATTAATCTTTAAGGGGCCGAAAAATCCAAAATACTGGTTCTACCCGTGACAAGAATTGTACATGCGGTTATTATCTCACAAGCGTATATGACTTACTCGATTTCAAGTCCTCTTTAGATATGTCAAACGCCGGCCCTTTATAGGTTAGAGTCGCCTGTCGATTCCGTACGTTTGTCGAGATGGCACAGGTGTTGCGCGGTCGGTAAACACCCAGTGGAAGGTGGTTGTTGTCTGTGCTAATTGGATTGATTTTTTTTCTTCTTTTGGGACGAATCGCGTGTTTTTTATGGGGTAGGGAGTGGGGAGGAGGGGTTACCTGGAGAGGTCACGATGCTGATTAGAGCGGTGAAAATGGAAAACGTGACGGAGTCGACAGGATGAATTTTTTCATCGACGTGAAGTCGGTAGCGCGAGAGATATGGGAGACGCTTGTCCTGCTGCTGTTGTAGGCGAAGGAGAGAAAGAGATAAAAGGGCATCTGGCCATGTGAGAGGACGAGAGAGAGAGAGAGAGAGAGAGAGAGAGAGAGAGAGACTCGAAAAGCACGACACGCGGTTACGAACGAAGGCATTGCAAATAGTTCCTCCATGTTAAAAGTTTATAAGTCGAAGACTTGTTATTAGGCCAATTGTTTAATTAAGCAATACCCACGAGGCTTACAAAGTTTTAGCATTTAAGTAATTATTAATTGTATATGTATGGGGACGCGTGATAGATGTTTGAGTCTGTATGCGAGTGAGGGAGAGTGTGCTGATCTGCGACGTTTATATTGTGCTGCGCAAGAAAGAACGTGAACTATTCCAAGGTACGCCCTGCTATTACTTACCACCTATTACTCCAAATAATAATAACGGTATGTTCAAAACGCAACATGAAGCAAGAGAAAAACAAAAAAAAATACCAAACAATTGCAAGTATCAACAAATAAAATACTCTGTGCGGAAAATACATATGAATAGCGTTTCATTATTCCGGACGTTTAGTGCTGAGGAAAGGTGAAAGACATGGGATCGCGCGAATTTTGAATATATCTTTTTGAGAACGAAAGAAAAAAGAAAGCGGGTTGCGAGAAAGCATAAAGATTCGGGAGGTATGACGAAAATATTTATGTATATATATTCTCTGTGTATATATACGCGTACGAATCGTATATGCGCATGCGCGAACGAGAATACGATTTCTTTGGGCCTTCAATTCGAATAGTGTGAAGTTTGCTCTGATTATCAAATTATCTAAAATGATAGCTTGGAGTTCACTGTTCTTCGGCACAAGATAAATGTCCTGGCACCTTTCTACTCGTCCGTCATTCCTCCCCGTCCATCCCTGTGCATCCCTTGACGTGGAAACATTCTTGTTGTAGGACACCCAACGTGTTTGCAATTCACTGCAAACATGATCGTTTCTGTGCGCAAGTACAGGTGGCAGTGTATCGAATGCAAATGCTGCTCCATATGTGGCACCTCTGATAACGACGTGAGTACATTAAACATAAATACAAAGAGCGAACGATTAACGCGCTGTAAGTTTCACGTTCAATTGTTTCATTGTTCTCGATAACGCATCAGGGCGACGCGCTGATTTTTTTACAAAAAAATCCTTTTTCTTTGTACCAAAATTTTCATACCTTTTTTTCATACACGTTTAAAATCAAAGGGGTTGAGGGGTACATTGTCACTTGATAATTTTTAACGCGTGTTTCGATCGATCATTAATCGATATCTCGTGTCGATTAGGTTAATCGAGCAAACGTGACAGGGATCACTTTTTGTATATATTTTTTTAAAACATTTTTAACTGTCTTATTCGTTCGATTAGATTTTTACTACTTTTTTTAATGGGCATTACGCGAAATTCGTACGGAAATTTTGTAGCTTTTGAGAAACGTATTGTTGCGACAGGAAGGAAATTATTATTTTTTTTTTTTTTATTAACTCTTTTACCAAACACATTAGGATCAGCTGCTCTTCTGCGATGACTGCGATCGTGGCTACCACATGTACTGTCTGTCTCCACCTCTTGCATCTCCTCCTGAGGGTTCCTGGTCGTGTCGTCTCTGCATAGCCGAGTTTCATCGGCGTGATTAAAAAAGAAAGAAAGAAAAAAAAGAATGAAAGAAACCGAACTCACAGTGGACAAACGATGGATCTACCTATTGTCGTGGTATAGAGCGACCATTGGTGTTTCGCTTTATTTTAATTTTTTTTTATTTTCGAATTAAGACAATATTACGTGTACCACAGTGGTATTATGTATGGACTCGAATGACTTTTTTTTTCTCGTATAAATATTATTAAGATTTTATTTTATTTGGCCATTTCGACTTTGTATACGTTTGGAGGCAGCTCGCCAGAAGACGCGATCAACGTCACTCGCTTAAATGAAGAATATTCACACGTTCTCAGGATTATATTAATTGCTTTACATTGTCCATATTCTTCTTGCGTATCTCTTGAATTTATTATTTTTTCACTTAAGGGATTTTAGTTTTCTTTTTTTCTTTTTTTTTTATATCGATCCCACTTGCCATTCGCTTTGTGCCACGAAGCAGCGATCTGACGATCCGATGACAAATAATTACGATTTTAATTGAACGACGACGTAATCTTTTATAAATGAATTGTCAATGACGGACAGGATGCGAATGGAGTCAGAGAGCCATACACAATCAGAGCGTCTTTTTATTTTGTGTGTAATAATTGTAGCAGTCGTAATAAGGTAACGCTCTAGCTTTAAAGAAAATTTTTCTTATTTTTTTTAACGCGTCACTCGTACCCTCGTACGAACGACCATAGCGCCTAAGATATCGAGAGCAAACGGCAGAGAGGGGGTAAACTTTGAGAAATTGAAAAAAAAAAGGTATTTTGAAACTAACGATCTCCAAATATCGAGCAACCTCAAAATAAGAACCAGTGAGATTTGGAATTTTGGTCGCTTCCAAAATTCGACAAGGCGGCTTCGATGTAACGTAACTCTGGATCTCAGATTTTTTGTTATACCAACTCTTGGCCCCTTGCTAATTACTTGGAAGAAGGTCGAGTCCTTAGGGACGACTTTAAGTTAACGGGGGTCGGAGGGGAAGGACGAAAAAGGAAGAAAAGAAAAAGAGAAAAGAAACGTTGACACTGTAGAGAAAAAAAAGAATGGCATAATATTAATATTATCTGTCCCATAATAAACAATAGATAGAGCGTTGTCTGTTTATCTGTACGTACCATGATACTCAAGCTTTTACACTTAATGACGTAACTGCTGGTAGCAGCATAGATATAATACACCAATTTAATGCAATACTGCAGAAGATTATATTGTATACTATGATGCAAGATCCTTGGTTGTTTAGCTCAGTATTTTTATATTTTATATATCGAGTGTACTTAATTTAAGATGCTGTGGTGAAGTTTTTTTGTTTTCTTTTTTCTCGGTATCCCCATTTAATTGTAAAATTTCATTTTCACGTATCACCGAGTTATTACAGTAACACGAAATTGCCTAATATTATATGGAAATGTATATTGAAAGTCACGCAGAATCAACAACCATCAGTCATACAAAGTTGAGATTTTTTGAAGCTGATTTCAAAGTGCTCCCCTCATCCCTATCCTCTCCCATCCTCGGGCCAGGCCAAGATTTAATTTTTATACCGCTTACTTTTTAACGTGATTGTATGTAAATTGAAATAAAAGAAATTTTAGTTTATAAAGACCTCCTCGCTCACATCTGTTCTAACGAATAAGTACGGTTGCGTCGTGATTACAGAGATATTTATGAAAGCTTTTATTTCCACGTAGTGCGGTATACGTTTGTTCAACCTAGATGTAGTTGTTATTGTTAGATTAGGAAAATTTCATGAAAAGTCAATCATTATGTCCGACAGTGGCTTACGAGAGAGCGCAGGGACAGTTGCGTCCACAGCTGGATATCCAACTGGAAAAAGTAAAATGAGTTTTTCATACGCAGGACGGCCCAGTAGATTGCGAATCGCTGGACCACAATTCATTGGAGTCGTCGTGACTGTCGCCAGACCTGCGTACTAAATTAAAGAAAGCATAATTATGAAACTACGATAAAGAGCTTTTCTGGATAGAAATTCTCTAAGTTATTGTAACGGGCGTTTTGCGAGTGGCCTCCTTGAATATTCTTGTTATGGATACAGAGATAGTATTCGCTAGGACTGTTCTTTTGTGGGAAGAGCGTGGAGAAAGTGTACACCTCAGAAAAACAGTATTCAGCCTATGAATGAAAGTGAAAGGTGGTTTCGTGCAGAATTGTGAAGAATTATATGAAATTAGTTTTATGTAAGATATCAGTGACAAATGGGACGTCTGGATTAATTTAATGCGTTCTCTTGGACATGTGTGTTTACCATTAGAATATTCTGATAAATACCTGTATGGCGGTTATAAGTATTCCAGCCGCCATGTTTACACTGATCTCTTTGTAGTAATGAACTTTTTTATCTCCCTCCGAGGTGAAGCTGTGCATTTGTTGAAATACCAGTATCAGATACGGCGCGGTAGTCAAATATTCCTTGATCCAATTTGTCTTTAGCGGCTTCAAATCGTTGACCCACTTGATGCCCATTCTCTTTTTATAATTAATTTCCTCCTCCGTTTCTACGATCTCACGTATTTCCATCTTCAAACGTGGATTCGATACTACGGCAAAGGTCCATGGCTGTGTGTGAGCACCGCTTGGCGAAGTACCTTAAATATGTAAGGTACTTATGTAATTGTGTAATTGTTAAGAAGGTATAGTAGACAAAAAATACTAACGTACCGGCAGCCTTTATAATGTTTTCTATAATTTCCTTTGGCACAGCTTCCGGACTGAGCTTGCGGACAGACCGTCTCAAATTAATTGTTTTGTAAAATTCACGTGACCTTGCTATCATGTCACTTTTTGAAAACTTCACGTAATCCGTGTACGGTACGTGGTCCACGTCGCAGTCGTAATGATCCTCTATAAAAATAATTAAATTCGCGTATAACAATTAGAAATGTAATTGCAAGCTTTTACAGAGAAACGTAAAAACGCGTAGCAAACGTTTTAACAAAAAGAAATCACTTTACCTTTCACTTCACTCGATTCAGTATCAACGTTCAAATCATTCCCTGTATAAATTCGCTGTATCCTCTTGAACATTTGCATTATAATATTTCCAATAACAAATGATATAATACTGACAGCCATGTAGCGCCAATATTTTCTAACAAGCGGTAGACTCTCGTTTAACATTTTATAAATTTATTTCTTAACCAGCAAGAATAAGACCGAGCGACACGCCTCGACTCTCCAAACGGAATGAAGAACTCGCTTACTGTCGTATAAACTGAAATCCAGTTTTCGTACAATATATGCAAAGAGTCGCCGACGAGAAATCTACGTTCTGATATACCTACGTTGCCACCAATACACTCATGCTTGTGCACTGACGCGGTAAGTACGATAATTCTTATTTATCTTTAAAAAAAAAACGATAAACCGTTTTTCATATATATCCCAGAGAAGTGTAACATTCTGATTAAACGTTCATTAGTGAATTCATAATATATCGGTGCATACAATTAACCATTTCCATGGACCGAGGTTATTGGATTTTGAAGAAAATTGTACGACCAAATACGTTAATAATATATCTCGAGGCAAGAGAAGAGTTCGTAGCTATCGTACGCGTACTCGCTCTTCAGTCGTCTTATCTCTGTGCCATTTCCCAATCTCACTGTAAGAAACAGTACTATGACAGGCGTTAAATAAATTCGAATTGTACGACTACGGAAGAAAAGCTTGAGCAGGGCGATTATAGAATTCACTGAATAACACCTGTATCGGCATAAATTAGATGAAATTCGTATCCGACTCTCCCTAGTGAATTTACAAGTGGGTTTGTCAATTATAAAATATTAAAACACTTCGTATCCCGGTTACACTTCGCGGAATCACTTATATGGAGAGATCTAGTCAGCAGGAGCGTATCAACGTATCCTAGTAAGTGTCCAGTGTCTAACATAGATACAAATCATGTTTAGTGTTAAACAAACGTTACAACAATCTCCTATAATTGATAACGAGCGTGACGTAATTGTTTAACAAATAAAAGCATTTTTTCTTAACCTTTGTACGCAAAGCAACCTATTTCCGCAGAGGGACAGGATATTTGTATCCGGGTGATAGGACGTCTCGAGACGCTCCTGAAAAGTAGAAACGAGCCACTCAGTGCGCAGAAGAAACGGTTGCGTAGAGACGGGCGCGCAGTGCCAAAAATGTGTGTATCTTCCTCCGACGTCTCGTCCGAAATAAACATCGTAATCACGTGAATGCTGGACATCCGTAAGTTAACCGTACGGGAAATCGTAAATGAATCTCGGGATAGTAACGTAGGTGCATCGTCAAATGGGTGTGACTGTAAAAGGAAGATATATCCGGCGTTGCTACCCGATAAGAACGCTGGAATAGATGCTAGAAGGAAATACCACAGGAAAGGAAGAGTCCTTTATCTCAAAGTGACAGCAACGGCCAAAGTTTCGTCTCGCAAAATGGCGTCCGTCTGATCTGGATGGAAATCGTCAGGATTTTCATCGGCGGGATAAACGACGCTTAAAAAAGTGACAGTGGATTGCTTCTGTAGGAATGGAGAACGCCATGCAACCTCCACTTCAACCGCCGCCATCGCTATCATCGCCCCCACCATGTGTTGGATTATCACCGCCTCCACCACCGCCGCCGCCGCCGCCACCGTCGCCACTACTGGCACCTCCGCCTCCACCCTCTACCTCCACCTCGTTGGACAACGCACATGCAGAGACTACTGTCACCCACGTTTTGACATTTGGTATGATCTTCTTTTTATCGCTTGTTGTCGTAATTCTTCTTCCACAGTCTAAAGGTACTGAGAAAATAGAGATGTTACGTAGATAGAAATTTCTTGGCTTTGATTTTTGCTGTTTCAACAAATACTTTTTTTTGTAGCGTTCTTTGCTTGCTGTTTTATTGTATATGAGCTGAGGATAACCTATACGAAGGAAAGCTGTGTCATGTGTGGTTAGGGGAAGAATGGTATCTTCTGTGGTTTTTTTTATTAAATGTGTTATTAGCGTCTTGCAGGATTTTTTCTTTGTCAGGAATTTCTGCATATGCCATGTGCACGGTATATGCATTTTCTTCCTGCGATAGATACCTGTATAATATTTCTTTGTTTCTATTTTTCTGCCGCATCATTCGGCATTCTGTGGAGTCGCCCTAATGTATTCTTATAATACCATAAGGCAATGATTATACGGGCAAAGTCACTAACAACAAAGTTTCGAAGTAGCGATATTCAAACAGTATATTACGAAACGCTCTGTTTGATAACCAAAACCAGTATACCTAAAAAATTATATAATAACTTCAAGATTACGTAAATCGCGACAAGTTGATAAACAAAGTAAAGAAATTAAACTTCGAATATCACGCACAAGAAGAAAACACAGTTTAGAACGGACGTCAATCCTCTCAGATAATCATTCACAAATATATTATTAACCACAAAAACAATTTTTGAACAAGAAATTTCTGTGCCATTCCTAAGGTAATAACGATCACCATAAATCCCACCGTTGATTCCAATCGCAAATATTACCCGGAAATCGTATACGGCCATGAAATAACTTCTGACAGTCACCCACAAAACACGTTCAAAGGACAAACTCGCAAAAGCCAAACAGTCTGAGCGTAGTATCACAAATACTATTACCATCCCAAGTGCAGGGCCCAAGCGTTGCGGTAATCCGGCACTGCGGAGGCCTCGGTGTTTTCCAAATCAGCTGTTAGCCGATGGTGGATGGGCGAACAAGCAGCGTCGGAGTAAGGGGATATCCAGTCAGTCGCCAACGAGACTTCGTACCGTGCGCCACGTAGTAGCTCGTGGTTCGCACATTAACGAGCCGTTACTTGTCAGGACGCAATATTTAACGAAAAACGTATTGGAAGGATTAGTGAGCGTGTCCCGGCGTGCTTCACAAGTGCACAAGGGGAACACGCAAAAGTCTAGTAGAAGAGGAGCAGTGAAAGTGTAACGTTTACGACAATTGAATCAGTGAAAAAGAGATAGAGACGGAAAGAAACGGAACGTGAATTTTTTGGCAGCGCGTATATCTATATACATGTAGACATATACACATACATATAATACAAGACCGTATCACGTTGCTCGGGTGGCAGATCTGCGTGATCGAGCGACCCCGTGTGCCTTGTACGTAGTACAACGTGTATTACACTCCGGTGGGAGAATCCTTGAGAGTATGCATGCGCATGGTAGATGCACTTACTTGTCGTGATATTAATTCATTGGTAAGAGAGAGAGAGAGAGAGAGAGTCATCTTCGTCGTAACGCCGTCTGAGCACATGGTGGTCGCCACGAAACAAGAAGATTTTTCTGGAAAGTTCCAGAAAGCTACTGGATTTTGAAGTAAGACTTGCTACGTATCGATAATCTGAAACAGTTCGGCAGTGAGATTACTACGAAACGATTGCTGGAATACAAGTTAAAAATATATATTTGGACCAACTCGAAGAATTTGAGGCAACAGCTGTGGGTGGTAGAGAAATTGAAACGGTTTATGGAAAAGTTTAAGAATTTAAAAAATCACTACTAACAGTGACTTTCGTAATAAGTAGTGACTATCTCGTATCTTCTACCTCTGAAACAATCTGGCAAGTTTGAGCGTATACTTCTTTATCGATATACAAGCAAGAAACGTTTTATCCACTGTCACTGGGAAGACCGGCGAAGTTGTAATCGCCATTCTGAAAATTCCATTTGATGGCCTTGTACTTGAAGCTAGTTTATACGTGCTGGACTTTGTGCGTCGTTATTGTAGCCAAGAAAATTGTACATAGAACACAAGAACTTAAACAGAATTCTCAGTATCTAAACGTACACGATTAATACGTATTGATCCTTACGTAGTCAATATTGATACTATAATCACAGGTTTAAGCTGGAGGATCATCGAACAGTATAAAAGCATTGTTTGAAGGTTAAGCCGTTGTTACATAAAGTCGCTGTAGTCGAGCACGCCAGTCGTGCACGAGACAAAGTATGTCAGTAGGATGCGCCTGAAAAATTGTCTCGATCGACTTTTCCTTCCTCTTTGACGAAACTGCAGAGCCGTCGCAAGGTTTAACGGAAGAAACTTTAGTAAAGTCGATACAATACTTATATACAGAGCTTTTGTAAATACGTATCCTCTCCATTTTATAGTGGATCGTTGATTCCTTTTTTACCGACCGTTCATACCCTATCAACTGCACAACCTGGAAGCAAGGAGCTAGCTTCCTCGTTTCAATTGCCACGGATCCGTTTGTCCGACATACCTTTTACTTACACCTCCTACTGTTTGTGAAATACTGTGACTCGCAGTCGCAAAACCGTGGCCCAATAACAAATTGCGTCATCTGCTGTAACTTAGGAGCGCAGGCGGACAGTCGTGAAGGAAGCGGGTTGAGCGAGCAATGCTGTGAAATCATTTCGCCGAAGTGTCTCCTTTGCCCCTGAGCTCCTTTCTCGCTGCTGATACTATAAGAACGTTACAATACGGGAACAACGATAGCTGGGCTACTTGGTGTCTCAGTAGTTTGGCTTTTACATGCATGTCAGAGCTCAGGTTACTGAGAAGGATTTCCTGGATTCGTAGCATCGTTACAGCCGCTGCCACAGACAGTTTCTCTCCAGCTGATAAACGGATTGGACAATACAGTTGATAAGTGTCAAAAGAATCGTTCGACCAAGAGTTGCCCACGTTTGGAAGAATATTCACCGGTGATTTTTATTTAAATTCTTGCGAGTGACTGTCATTGGACTTTTACACGTCCCAGATACAAGAAGATGATCCTCAGAATGTTGTGACGTTCGTTCTTAATACTTCGCCTTAACTGGAATTCATCGGGATAGTACAAAACGAAAGTTATCGATCAGTGATCTACGTGAAACGTCATCTTTACGAAATCATACTCGCAGCTGTCTTCACTATGAAAAATCCTGAGCACGAGAGTGGCTATTTCGAGGATGGCAGCGACGTGGAGATCAACGTCGACGAGCACCACGTTCTTAACGAACAGAGAAAACGCGGTTCCGGTTCCTATGGGATTACAAAAGCTATACACGAGTTAGATGTCAGCGATTCGCCTGCTTCCCCCGAACCCATTACGTTGGAAGGAAGATCCCGAGGTACGCATAAGTAAATAGAGTTCCATTACTCTTTTGCTAGAATGTTCTAGAAGTTCTCGTAGATTGACATAATAACATTGTTATTCGAATTCACGAAGCCTCTGTACGGTATATAGTTTTCAATCCTCTCCACTCTTCTATTTATCCATTCTTGTCCTATATCGTTGACTCTCGGGACGATGTTTAAAATTTGCTTAATGGCCGATACCTCTTGTCAAAATTGCCATTGAGTTAAGTATTCGTCGACATAACACCGATTAAAACAGTTCTCCTAAGCACTTTCTCCTTGGTAACTACTCGATGTCCGAATTCTCGTATTGCTGCCATCGTCCATGAGAGGTTAGGTCGCGTATTTGCGCAATTGTATCGTATTTCGCGATACTTATTTACACACTGTATATAAAAGTAGACCGATAAATAAATGATAATGTGGTAGTCTCGATAAAAATGTCTAGTGCTAACGAAAAAAAAAAATAAGGAACGAGTGATTTGGTTTTTCGGTCGAGGAGAAAAAAAATGTTTAACCCAAAACAATCACGTTTCATTTTTCTACTTTACCGACGCGAACTATATCCTCGATTGCGTTAAATTTACCCAAAGGATACTCGATATTGTTTTGACTACTATGCCTAGATTTACTCTTTGGATAAAGTCAGGGATGAAAATCGTAATGTCATTTTGACCTTGGCTAATTTCACTGGGGCACCTCCTACCTACACACACGCTTACCATTTCTCTCTCCACGTGTTCCTAAGCCGTCTGTTCCATAACGTAACGTGTCCCCTACTGCTAAATTACTTCGAGCATTGATATACCGGGTTATCCAAGAGAAATCCGACGTTGGATAACGTCCCTGTTTCACTCGACAAGACCCGTTACTTGCTGTTCAGGAACATGCCATTCTCACCGAGCGTAACAGCACCAGCTTTTCAATTCGGTTTGCTTCTCGAACCGGCATAGCTATACAGGTATACATAAACGAACTGCAATTTTTTTTATTAGGGTTTCTTACAATAATATCGATTTACCTGCACCCTTACGCGTTTACCTATTTTACCTAAATAATTAGCAAGTTTGTATTGGCTTCTAATTGCAAATTATATGGCTAAGCAAAATCATTGTGAAACGATACAAAAATATCATTACTTAATTGACGGCTCAGAAAAGGGTCTAAGGAAGCCATTCTCGTTCAGTGAGGCTGAGGCGTATTTTAATTTTGTATACGTTTGAATTTTGTACACGTTGACTTAACGTCGGCTGCTAATAAATACTTTTCGTTTGTCTACTCTAAAAAAGACAGTCCCTGTCCTTGTGTCTTCAGATATGAAGGCCTTGAAATATTCCGAGCATAAATTTATATGAACCGTTGCTCGGGTAAAGGCCATTCGCCTTGCGATGATATTTTTCATAATACTTTTAGCACACACTGTATCTCGGCAGTTTAGATCGTTCTAACGATAAAAAAATTTGAACGGGCTATCAGTGTATTTCGGCTTTGTAATTCTTACGGACGATAATGATAATTAGCAATACCTGTATTCGTAACGTGCTTCCGCTTTTCAATATATATATATATATATATATATATATATACACGTACGATCCGACAAACATGTTGTTTAACCCGATAAGCAAATATATACGCAAATTTGTATTTTTTTTTAGCGGGCACAGTCCTCTTTCTTTAGCATCTTTATGCGTATCTGTATATCTATATGCTTATTGTTTTTGTTGCAAACTTTTGTCGGACATCATTTTTCAACTGGAAACTAGTTTTTCCTTGTAGACGTCGTCGTGGTGCAAGGACGCCAATCGTTTGTTCCCAATGGCAGCGCGACAAGCACTCTGTCACATTGCGACACAAGGAGACCTTTATGTAATCACAAATCGTTAAAACTAGACACTTGTTACCGATAAAGTTACTAACTTTATACAAAGGGTGATAACAATCGTCAGCTGATGCTTGCAGTATATAACTGATACAAAATTCTCATTATCTCGTTGGTACGACGATTAAAATATTCGAACTTAAATACTGGTTCGTAATTAAAAGAAATTTTTTTAACGGGCAAAGTACCGTGACAATTATTCGTAAATCGATTGAAAGAAAGCGTGAGAGGAATTCCCGGGATTTAACGGGAATCAAAATGCACGTTAAATTTATTTTCCCAAGTTTGGTGAAAGGCCTCCGATGACTACTCCTACTCCTGCTGATTTCGGCTTGAGATTATTTTTGAAAACGAAATGCCGAGAATCTTGCAAAATTATTTAGCGGCTCAAACTCGCTAAATCGATAGACATTCCACTTACTGGTATTATTATTATTTTTGTGTGGGTAAGATTTTTCAAAGTTGCAAATTGGCCGTGTCGATCTGCGATAATAGCAATGGCGGCGCTAAAAGGATCCGATCTTTGCTGCATTTATATGAGAGAAAATAGATGGGAAAGAAAAGGGGGAATCCCCGGAATTGTGAAAAATGAAAGAGCATGCTTTTCGTATAGCTACTTGGACCGGTAACAGTTCTTAACGTTGGCAGCTCACTGTCTGTGAGGTATAACTGAAAGAAAGTCGGTCCCGTTACGAAATAGCGAGTGAATGTTGACTATCTGGGTCAGGCAAAAGCGGAACTTCTGCACCTCTGCCATTAACGGCGAGCAATGTCTCTCTTCGGTGGCGGTTCATTTAAAAGTGTGGCTATTAACGCCTGCGACAATCTTCGCTCTCGACGCTCATTGGGAACGACTATTCTAGTTACGGTTAGTCGTTCGCTAAAATTTGGGGAAAGACAAAAAATTCGATAACTGGGTCGACCGTTGAATACATACCTACATCTGTGGGCTATACGTATAACTAAGTACGATCATGGCCGCTACCACCACCTTGACATGATTTCTCACTGGTAACCAGGGCCGTCGTTACGATTGACCGGGGCCCGAATGTGGCCCATTATTTTCTTTAATTTTCGACGTACCTGAGATTCGTTAAGAACTTGAAGGATCGGGGTCGTGCTTTATATCTAAGATCACGCGGGAGTAAATGCTCCTGAGTGTAGAACGATCAACGAAATTGTATTTAGGATTAGTCTGATGAACGTTTGCCAAAAATTTAATATTTTTTTGTTTATTATGCTTATTCTTATTTTTTATCATTTTTTATTTCAGTCAATCTGGCGGACAGCGGAGGGCAGAGGGTGGACATGACCCATTTTGATCTGCTCAAAGTTCTGGGAACTGGAGGTACGTCTATTTGTGGGATCAGTGTTCCTCTTTTTTTTCTATCTCGAATCGACGTATTTTGGAAATAATATAGGTAGTTATCCGTTAATGTTTCTGTCTTGGCTTTTTTTAGCATATGGGAAAGTATTTCTGGTACGGAAGAGAACGGGGGCTGATGCGGGTCGTCTTTATGCGATGAAAGTCCTAAAAAAAGCGTCCATCGTGCAGAAAAAGAAAACGACGGAACACACGAAAACGGAGAGACAGGTTTTGGAAGCTGTTCGGGACAGTCCGTTTTTAGTCACGTTACACTATGCTTTCCAGACGGATGCCAAGCTTCACTTAATATTAGGTAAATATACCGTCACGCGCCAAACGTATTGAATTTAATAGAGCAAACCTTTGTACACTTAAAGTTATTATACCAATGATCTTTCAATTATGATTAACGAGTTTTCGTGTGAATAATCATATTTTAAAATTAATTTCTGTTTTTTTTTTGTCATGTAGATTACGTTAGCGGCGGCGAGCTCTTTACACATTTGTATCAACGCGAACATTTTACGGAGGACGAGGTGCGCATTTACATTGGAGAGATTATTTTGGCCCTTGAACATCTTCACAAGGTAAAATTCAGCGGAGTTGTTATCGAGTAATCATTATCGTTTAATTATTTATTGCGATAACGAAGAACCGATGGCTATGTTACAGTTGGGTATAATTTATCGCGATATTAAGCTGGAAAATATTCTTTTGGATCGTGAGGGTCATATCGTGCTGACAGATTTTGGACTCAGCAAAGAGTTTCTGCCGCACGAAAGGGACAACAATGCACGTGCTTACTCATTCTGCGGTACCATCGAGTACATGGCACCGGAAGTCGTGCGAGGAGGATCCGCCGGACATGATATCGTAAGTCAAACGAATGATCACCATGATTCTACGTGCTGACGATTTGAGAATTACAAGTGTTTGTCACTTGATTATCGTTCTCATGTGGATTCTTATCAGTTTTGTTTTTCCGTGAGCAAAAGACCACAGGGTACTATTTAGATTTAAATTTATCAGATATTTATCTACTATTTATGAGCTGGGTTATTGTTAGAGCCCCTAATTTACTAAGTGTTGAGTGTTAATAATTTTGATACGTTTCTTTCTGTTTACATTGGGTTTTTTAAGGAGTCTAAATTAGTACTAACGGCTTTGCTCCACGTGTCATTTAGGCTGTGGACTGGTGGAGCGTCGGCGTCCTGACGTACGAACTACTGACAGGCGCCTCGCCTTTCACGGTCGAAGGCGAAAGGAATACTCAACAAGAGATATCAAGAAGAATCTTAAGGACAGAACCGCCAATTCCTGGTCACCTGAATCCGGCTGTACGGAATTTTATAACACGACTACTGGTGAAGGATCCACGACAGAGATTAGGCGGTGGTCCACGTGACGCTAAAGAACTTAAGGAACATCCCTTCTTCAAGAAAGCGCCACTTCCTTTCAGTTGGGAAGCCTTGGAATCTCGACAAATCACTCCTCCCTTTGTGCCTCGCATCGTCCATGAATTGGATACCAGCAATTTTTCTGATGAATTTACGAAAATGGTAGCGGCAGACAGTCCCGCGGTGGTACCGCCCAATTACGATAAAATCTTTAGGGTAAACCGCTTTATATACCTTGACCATGTAATCATGGTACACTAAGATGGCGGTTTTTAGTTCTCTTATGTTAATGGCTCTGGGACATAAAGAAAATCTTTTTACTTCACAGGGTTATTCGTACGTCGCGCCATCTATACTCTTCGGCGAGAATGTCGTCAGCGAAGAAATCTTCAGAGACGCAGCCAAAGTAAATCCTGAGGTACAGCGTCCTTCGGCATCGGACGTCCTGGCGGCGCGTTTCGAGGAATCAACCTTCTTCCAGCATTACGACTTGGATCCACGCGAGGAGGCGTTGGGCGACGGAAGTTTCTCCGTTTGTCGAAGGTGCCGACATCGTCTCTCGCAGCAGGAGTTCGCCGTGAAGATCGTTAGTCGAAGAGTAGACTGTGGTAGGGAAGCCAGTCTGTTGCGTGCTTGCCAGGGTCATCCTAATATAGTTAAGTTGATAGAGGTCCATCAGGACAGAGCACACACATATCTCGTAATGGAGTTACTTTCCGGCGGTGAATTGTTACGACGTCCAAGGCCATTTTCTGAGAGTCAGGCCAGTCGCGTCATGCGACAATTAGCCTCGGCAGTTCGTTTCATGCATTCTCGCGGTGTCGTCCATCGGGATCTTAAGCCAGAAAACTTAGTCTTCGCGCACAGTGGTGAGGACTCGTGCATAAAAATCGTAGATTTTGGATTTGCGCGATTAAAACGAGGACGGGAACCATTGCATACGCCTTGTTTCACGCTTCCTTACGCGGCGCCGGAAGTCCTGGCTAGACAGGGTTACGACGAGAGCTGCGACCTCTGGAGTCTTGGAGCAATTTTGTATTCCATGCTAGCCGGAAGTCCACCATTTCGTACAGGCTCACCCGACTTAGCTTCTCGTATAAGAGCAGGCGAAATAGACTTCGAGAGCAATGCCTGGAGCCACATCTCACCAGCCTGTAAACAAGTAGCCAAGGGACTTTTGTCGGCAGATCCAAGTAAAAGATTAACCGCTTCCGCCCTAGCTAATCACGAGTGGCTAATAGGATCAAATGAATCTCCCGATACAGCCAATAGCGACATACCAGCCGCCATCGTGGCAGTTGAGAAACACGAAGGTTTCCGTTTGCGCGAAGTCGACGGTGCCAAACTGGCGCAAAGACGGAAATTGCACAAACGATCAACCTCCAGTTCCGTATCTTCTTCCACGTCCACAACGTCTTCGAGTCCCTCGGTTCAATTGTTACGACCTCCTAGTGCAACCACGACGACCACCACCTCAGCCTCCCCAGCACAGCCAAACGCCTTTGATTTTGGAGAGGACAAGGTTAACGAATATCTGAGCTCTCTTTCTTCCTCGTCGGATTCCAACTCGCCCAGGATCGTTCACCAGATCGAAAGGGGTGAAGCTGTCGAGGGTCCCAGGTCGAAGAGACGTAAACGCGAGCTAGAGTCCAAACAAAGCGACAGCAGTAGCGGTCCGGTAACTCGTTCAAGGAAACGTAAACTGGAGCAGAATGCCAGCGGGTCGGACAGTTCAGTAGAGTCGGCGGAATCGATGTCCCGTCTCGTTAAGCACGATCAGGCGAATGTTCATCGAAAGCAAAAAACCGGAAAGCGGCCCAAACGCCTTGCCACAGTTATAGTCGAGTAGAAAACTAAATTGCATTCGTTCACTAATTATTCATTTCGTTTCCTATGCATTTTCCGTGACGCGAATTCAATAACGCTGCCTTCTCTTCTCGGCACTCGCGCGTGCAGAGAGGACGCGGACATTGCATCATTCCTATCTCGAGTACTTTTTAACGTTGTACATAGGTACGTTTGATTTTATGCTCCTTACTGGTTTTTTGCCCCTCGCCAGGTCTGGTTGTATTTACGATTTCTAACGATTTACTCGTGCGTTATTCATTTTTATTAAGGTAACTGGGGGAGTGAGGGAAGCGGATATGGCTGTTGTATTATAGCATAGAGGCCAGGGCCGTACTGTTGCATATGAGAACTTCTCCATATCTCGGCGGTTAACATTAATTACAATAATAACGATAATAGTAATTTACATTACTCGTACAGAGTCAAGTGATCCTCTTTACATTGCAATGAGATGCAAACGCTTGGGGAATAAATCATGGATTGATCTTCCCGTCGTTCTACGTTCTTTTTTTTTTCTTTTTTTGTGTTCTCAATTGGATCATCTGTGATTGGCAAATCACGTGGAACGGAGTAACGATTATCGCAAATATTGTATACGTGCCTCAGAAATGATATTTAAAGATGATAATGTCACACGCGACTGTAAGTGTGCACAGGGAAGGAATGAGAGAATGATGCGACTGATGCGACTGAGGAAAGTGGGTCTGAACGGATAATAACTTTTATTCTTAAATACTTTCCTCTTCTCTTATCGTCTACTAAGGGTAATACGACACTATCGTAGCATAATGAGAGAATTTTGAATGAGAATATTATAGTACGATTTCATACGATTCTATAGCAAGATGGTTATTCAACTGGGTTGAATAAATCGATAAACAATGCACATACGACTGACGTGTATTGAGTCCTAGTAAAGAGTGAGTGAAATAGATAGATAGATAGAGAGAGAGAAAGAGAGGTTAATCGTTCGCCCTATGTTCTTGTGTAATAGTTACCTAAATTAAATTCAATACCGAGTCACAGAACTTTACGAATTTAACGTTTCTTCCTCACGTTTAAGCCGCTTCGCACGTTTATCTAATTCGCACGATTTAATATCGTAAAATTCAATCTGAATAATGAATTTATGTGCCTCTACGTTCCCTCGTTTTACCTGACGCGCGGTGACGATTGTGAAAAAGTGTATTATGAAAAAAAAAAAATGGCAAAGACTGAAAAGGTTGTATTACCAACTCAGGGAACAGATATGCTTACAAGAGACGTCTTTACGATATCGATATGAGATAAGCGTCCACGAACGCCGTACGCACACCTCTACCAAAGACGACTGAAGCAATGCTGCGCCGTAAGACCAAAAAAAGAAGTTATTAAAAAAAAAAGAAAGATGTAAAAGAATCGTATATAGCGATTGAAATCGAAGCTGTGTACATAAGTTATTATTGCATCGCAATTTTGGCACGTAATGGTTACGCGAGTACAGATATTTAAAAGAAATATAAATATATATATTTAATATAACGATTATATTATATAAAGTAATATTCTTTAACAAGATGATATAAATATATATTTTTATTTAGGAGAATAAAAAAGTCATTAATCATATTATCAATCGCATCAGTGGACGCTACGTAGGGGGGAAACCAATTTTTTTTCTAGTGATATACCATTGTTACGTTACGATCGATTGTTTTAAGAGTGCATATATGTACATATATATAAATTTATATATATATGTATAGTGAACGAGTGAGAAAGATAGAGAGAGATGGAGATACGTTATGTATACAAAAACCTGCTTATATCATACGACGAAGAATGCTGTTCTGTTACTAGAGGTACGCAAAAGAGACACCTACCTTTGTTACTACTGGTTGTTAAATATATCAATATTACGATGTTTATTTATTTCCAGTGTTCATAATTTTTCGTTCCTTAAATTCATTAATGACTTCATTGTATGATCCTCGTTATTATTCTATTAAACGATATCTTGACGACGACCAATTTGTGACTCGGTTTCGTTCGGGTTTGCTCGTGTTTCTCCGTAATATATTTTATCACCCGAACATCACGGATGTCGCCCCGACTTATGTCATTGGAAACCGGAAGAGGTGATATCTGCCTGCTCTACTTTCATTATATTCCCGGTTAGCGATAGGGACGCTCCTTCGCTTTTAGCGTGTGACATTACACCATTTTTAGTGCAAATATTTAAATTGAGACAATTTGTATTCAAATTCAACCGTATCACTTTTTTGATCTCGAAACTGTACAGTGCAGTTAATAATTTAAATTGTATTTACAGCCATAATGGACGATAAGAATTTTCACACGATAATTCTATGTGCGTCAATAGCATCCTAAGTTAGTCTAAACTTAAACGACCAGCTGAAAATGCATTGGTTGATCTTTTAAATTTATTTTGTCAGGATATCCTTCCCTTTAGTCAACCGGTATGGCAGGAACCCTCGCGGCACGCAGGATGGCAGCAACAGCCATAACGAAACATCTGCTCCTCGTGCCGGAGACCTTGGCACGTGGCTTTCTTTGTGCGAAGCCTTGAAGAGGGTCTTCACGAGTGCTCCCCATTCCTCACCCTATATATGATATTTAGTAGTGAGCGACGGAGTTGCGCCAGATGTACACAGCAGCTAGTAGCTGATAGGATAAGTACAGCCGCAGCTAAACCAAATACGTCCTACTTCTCATATGTTCTTTATATACGTGTATATAGCGCTGGATAAACCCAACCAGGACGCGGAAGAGGAGAACTCAACTGGCGGACACATATGGTGATTTCCGTAACCTATAACAGGATGGAGAGGTTGAAAATATTTATAGGTCAGAAAGACTTTTAAGATCCTCTTAGGTTATGTTTCTCATTAGCAATCGTTCGAGTATGAACTCTGATCACGATGGTTAAATCAATAGAGGATTGTGATATATTAAGAGTATTTGATAGTCGTGCCAAAGGCGGGAACCATCAGTGAAATTTGAATGAATCAAAAATTTTGGGGAATCTTTCAATGACAAGTTTATTCTATCCTTAATACTTGCGACCAACGGTTTTCAAAACCCAATTGAAATTATTGCAGAAACGGTCTCGTGCAGTGTCCCCTCTTTTTCTCTCTCAACCGGAGCACGTTTCTTCATATGTAAATACATCCAGTTCGTGCAAGGTATAGTAATGATTTTGCACTCGAAGAATTGGACACCTACAGTGTTAGCTGTGCCATTCAATGGTAAAGTATACAGTACGCAAACAAGTTGGATGGTTAATAAAGAGATTATAAATAAGAAACATTTTTTTTCACAATTTTTTCAGGAATTCTAATTAACGTGAACGACAGCAGAAAGGATCAGTCGTTAATTTCATGTCTTTCAATGACGGCTTAAAAATATTTACTGATACCAAACGGTGAAACGCTCGGTCGAGTTAGCTTGTACAATTTTTCTTTTCTTTCCTTTTACCGTCTTTTTATTTACAGCCGACTTGTATCAAGAGCCATTTGTAAATGCTCCAAGCTACATGCTCGCTGCTTTAAAGTACGGACGATGATTCGACGGTACAAGAACCTCTGAATTGACGCATCTCAACTTCCTCAAGGACGCTGCCTTCACTGTCTTTCAATCTAGTTGCGTCCAATCGCATCGAAGAAGTTTTTCCCGCTCTCCGAACGTGAATCGATCGCATCGTTCGATTGGATCTACGTGACGTTTCGAGAAGTAAGATCTACAGATAACAATTACAGACACCAAGCGATATCTTATTTACAATACCAAGACTCTGCCTCGGTACGAGTCAACTACATTTTCTTATTAAAAATAATAATAAACTTCTTGTGACAATTTATCAAAGAGCGCAACGCTCTTTGAAAAGCCCAGTCGACGCGAACGAAACCGACCGGGATTGGCTCTTAGGTTAACATTCCACAGTCTCGAGTTCCAATGACGCCATCAGCGCTTTTCATCCTGACTAAGTTAAAGGCGCTTCAAAAGTTTTCGCTTACTCGATGTAAGTAGATACGAGTACTCTCGCTGGATCTATTAAATCAAAGAAGCCTCTATTTTCAGGCACGATTAATCAGTGAAAAGGTGGCGGACTTTATCCATATATAATTCTCTATATGGTATATCTGTACCACATAACCAGATACATACGTACCCCTACGTTCGAATGTTTTAATATCAAATAATCTCGTTTCTATAACATTGACAAGAGAAGTGTAAAATAAGTTTTTTTTTCACTCAGGAACTTATGTCAGATTCTCTCAAAATTATTACCTGATCAATTTCTTGCCATTAAACTTCTCTTTACACATATCATGCCAATCGCGTACGTCTTACGTATGAGACTATACATGCATATGAGTGCATGACCATAAAGAGTGCTCTCAGGTACGTGACCTCGACCTTGGTGCATTGCTCGACTATACTGTGCATTGTCCCTTGGCAAAGTGTTTCTCAACTTCGCGTTTGGTGTTATGCTAAACTTTCTATCAACAATACCACTTCCATAGATAACAAATGAATAATAGATGGTTGTTTCGGATAACATATGCAGATTTCTAGCAACTCTGTCTTACGTCACTTACAACTACCTGACTCTGGGTACAACAACGTGTAAAGAGAAGCTTCTGTGATGGATGATTGACACAAATTCGATATCGACGTATTCAGCCCAAGGAGTCACATCGAAAGCGAAATCGATGATTCACTCTCGAGGATGTAAAAAGTCAGTTGTTCAGATGTAATTACGTGCCATGATGTAATCATGGCGTGGTTTGGCTGTTTCCGTTGGCTTCATCTCGTCCTCGTTCGATAACCGCGTCACATCGGAGTGTGCTGAAGCTTCTAAGTCGATGCAGTAAAGAAGGTTACATTTTAATACACTTAATGCGATAAAACATTACTGGTCAGCCATCGTGGTATTGTCAAGCAATTCTTGTAACATTGGTCTCGAAGCTTAATGCTATTGAAGTATTGAATATTCTAAAGATTTATCTTGCGCTTTACTAAGAGACCAATGATCTGTTAATTTTATATTTTTTACTTTTCTTTATAGCAAATGGAAGTTGTGGACGATTGACCGGGGTCGTCGTCCTGATAGATCACAAGTCACCATTTCAATACCCAAATGGAAAGATTTTATAAGAATTCTTTTAATCATCTTATCACTGCAACGCCCCTTAGGCTTGCAATGATCTTTTCTTTTTCTATATTTCAACCGTCATCCTGGAACGCCATAAATTTCATGGCGGTCGAAATGATTCACGTTTTTGGACAAGTTTCTCTCTATGTAAACCAGCTGTGTGAAATAAGTCATGGAGAAATGTCAGTTAACGTAATTCCTTATGTACCACACTTAATACTAGTTTTCTTACTGCAGTAAGTAAACAGTAAGATAAGAGATTTTTTTACTGTTCCTCGTAATACGCATTGATGCTCAATCCTATATGTTTATGTATTAACTGTTTTTTATTATTTATGACAAAATCGTAATAATTTATTACATTTTTTATATTATCCCTGCAGGACGAATCACCTGAAATAAATTTCCAGTCTATCCCAGTGGTTAGACCCAGATATACAGATATACCTACCTGGATGCCCAATACCTGTTCCGTTTCCAGAACGAGTTTGTCGCTTCTTAGTTCTCCCTAGAGATAGGATGGTACAGGTTCTATCTAAATACATTGAACTCCACAATGGTAGGTTCCATGACCTATTTGTTACACTATAGTATAAATAAATCGAATACGATTCTCAATCGGAAATATATGTTGTCTATCGATTTCTTATTGCAGCACACATGCCTGAGTATGAGGAAAATATTTTCTATAGCGTTATCACTCAAAACTAGTAGCTGTACTGATCGGTTTTAGTCCGTGGCAAAATATGATCAAACGAACAACATATGTCTCAATAGAGTCCAGAAGGCAGGTTGATATCTGAGAAAGTCAATCATTTATATCTGCTCTTATCAATCGAAGAGGAGCGTCTCGAAATCGCTCGAAAAATTCTTATCAAACATTCTGGTACTCTCGAGATAAACAGTAGCCAACAGGTTTAAGAACGATGACACTCTTCATACCTATTTTTAAATATGAATATATTTTTCTTTTTCATATACGAACATACAAGAATTTACTTTCTCGCAGAGTAACTCTTTGGAAACGCATTGGCTCCAGTGGAGCCTCGTGGATCATCTCTTTCATTTCGGATGCTGACGTCATCTCCGGCTCGTTTCTGGAGAACGGAGATCACGTGACACCAAAACTCAATACTCTGGCTCCTCGGCAAATGGGCGGGGAAGTTGCTGTCACCGGCTCCCTCTGCTTCAGCAGTCAGTACAACCGCGACCGTCGACGAGCTAGGAACTTTTTTAACGGTGTTTAACATTCTATATCCTTCAAAGGACGAGCCTTATCGTGTTTGCTTGCTATCACCGATACTACAAAAATTCAAGAGAATCATGGCCAGTCACAGGGCTACCAAGTCTGGATTTGCTGCCGAGGCACAGCGCAAGGTGAGCGAATTTTTACGAAATTTTCTATCACTCTGATCTTTACCAGTAAACGGTAACGCTACTGACCTAGTCAACCCGGAGAGTTTTCACATAGACGTGAAAGAAGTAGAGAATAAAAATTAAGACAGACTGTTCGAACGAATTGAGGCAAAAAGTTTTATTCGAAAAAGCAGTTACCGGGTGGAGACTATAAGATAATATTTTTGCCAGTTGCATACCCTCGCGCATTCATTTAAACGGCTCGTTTCATTATATCCCAAATGCGTACTGATGATATATTATTATTGCTACACTATAATTATTTATTTGTACAAATCGTCGTACGAAATATTCATACATATGCTTTCTGATATAATATACAAATCTCCTCCTCGAAGCTTCTTTGTGTCTCAAGGATTATATACCTTTGAAATAAATATTTGGATCGTACAAGAATTTACAGTCCTCTCGCGTTGCTCTGCTACTATATGGTAGTAACCGGTTTACCACAATAGGACTCCCGAGTCTACAACACGGGGAAAGTTGTCCGTTAAGTTCTTCCATGGTGAAGGCAGAAGATTCACAGTTAGTACTTATGGGGTATATTTTAACCCCCTCCCCCCCAAATAAACAATAATTAACGTAATTAAAACTATTTGAAAAAATATTTCTATCACTAAGAATATTTTCTATGTTAAATGGCGCGTGCAACAGAACCAAATGTCGTTCCTTTAGAACGGAATTAAAATGAGACCCACTTGCCAAACATGGGCCCATCCACGCAAAACTCGATGGCCATGGTACACTTCTTCAACATAACTTTAACATATCTGAATCGTTACTCTCATTGCATATGGTATCGTTTTAGTTATCCAAAGAGGTATCTAGCTACTCCACGTTTCAAATACCTGTTTATGGTATAGAAGTCTATCCAGTAATTGGATTAGAATTCTACCTGATTTTATTTCCATAATCTATATAAGTCCATCGTCCACGTACTTGCCTGAATTCGGTTAATTTTGTACGCGTTGGATTATTAAATGTTAAATCTTAATTATACAATTAAGATAATTTGCCTTATTCAAGTTAATTATCAATTTTTGTATTCCATAACTAATATTAACCTATCAATGTTAAATATGTCTTCCCAGAATCGTACGGTTCAATTTTGAGGCTCTGGCATAGCGCTGTAAATATTATCGGTAGTAGAAGTTTTCGCATGCCGTGATGTTATGGCCAGGAAGCTGTTACACGTTGCTTATCGCGCTATTACTAGCCGGGGTAAAAAATACGGGTAGCTTATCGTATTCCTTACTGTTTGTTAATCTACTTACATTGAAACTTTTTCTTGGATCGTAGTGAACTCGCTAATTTTTTATATTTTGTATACCAGCATTTTATTTATTTCATTCAATATCCACTCTATATTTACCCACTATGGTTATTATCCTCGCGTATCCAGCTGCAGGTACTAGTGCTTTGCGAACGATGCACTTAACGTTCATAACGGACGAAGATACGGCTTATCTTCATTGGAATGCAACATGCGTTACTTTGTCGCAATGCTTTTCCTGTCTTTAAATCATTTGCATCAACATTTGTACTCTGAAACATTCTTCAAAATCGCATCTTCCTCCGGACTGACTGATAGATAAGAATTTTTCCCTGTGTACTGACGTTAACGCAATATTTCTTGCCAGCACGTATGATTCCCTGGGAATTATTTTTTGAACACTCCTCACAGATCCAGTTCACAGTTTATTACCTTGTAAGGTAGAGTCTTGTCACTGAATGGATATCAGAGTACCGATAATAATTAATGACTGGTATATTAGTATACAGACAATTAATATTCAATTATTACATCATTATTATACCTATAGAATAGAGGATTAGGAGGTATAATTATTAGTGGAATTTTTCCCCTGTATTTCCATTAAAACTCGACGAATCTTTCTAATGGCGTTTCCGATAACGCACACATAACTCCCAAAACGAATTAACGTTAACCTTCGAGCTTTCAGGCTTGTTTATCCACATGGCGACGTATCTGCAATGTTATCCTATCGCGTTTTAACATCTCCAACGAATACAACCTTATGGCCATAGAGATCCAACGATAATCAAGTTTGGTGATTTTACAACAAAAGACAGTAATAGGGCTAGCTATGATTACTAGGAGCCTAACTGTAATGGTCCAAGGATTCGTGTAGATAAGATAAAACGGGTTAGGCAAAAAATCAAGAAACAGTCAGTCTAGTCGACCTTATACGGACTTTCGTCCTGCGGCAATTTTTCTGAGTCATCCAGACATACTTTCATCCTTATGTCATATTTCTGCTGTCCACCAGGTCTATCCAAATTTCATGAATCACTAAACCAATGAGCTGCTACTCAATGGCAGACAAAAGGCCCATTACTCGTTTTCTACAACGGCAGAAAGTGAACAGTCAATAACAGTAATGGTTTATGGAATTGAAAAATAATTTGAGCAACTCAGGAAAAATTACCTCGAAAATTTTTCGAAAAATCTATAAAACCTGGGCAAGACTCTTCCCATGTCCTTATATACATATATCCATCTGATTTTATTTTCCTTTTATACGAGCGGCGTCCCGACGTCGTGGCGTCGCTGTCAGGATCCTGTCCGTAATCGGGTCAAGTATCCCTCCTAACAAGACTCCAGCAGAGAGCCGTAATGACGGAATTATTATTATTCTTCAAACTGTACTTAGTACTCCAGCACAAGTATTATAAATAACGATAAATCGCCGTAAAGTCCAATAGTAAAATTTCAATTTCGCCTTATAATTGGTTGTCGTAATAAATTTTGATATAAAATATTATAAAACAAGAGTTACCATGGGCAATAACCATTGATAATTTATTTTCTAGATTAACACTTCAACATAACCTATCTCGAAGTACTTGATCTTGTTTCATTCGATTTAACGCGAAAAACAAGGTTAGCCTTGTATGAAATTAAGTGCCTCGTTCAAGTACTTTTCAAGGATCTTATTTCTAGTGCCTTGCACGGTATTGAGTTTATAAGTGAATTCTAGTTAGAATGAAGTTTGAGTAACGCGGTGGTCACCCTTCCGTTATTCTCAGTATGGCGAATGATTCATGGAATATAACCTTATCCGACCCCCCTGAGAAAACCCTGGTATGAAAGAGAGTCCTACATTTCGTTCTACGAAATACTAGGCGCAAACCAGTCTGGGCTATTTGGAAGAGAAATAAATGATACAGTCTTGTTGTTAGAGGTCTGGCCATATAAGGACAAACGGCTCGGCAGCCTTCGGCTTACCGACGTGTTTGGAAAACGTATGTAACGACGTGCCTGTACGTACCCGGCTAACGCGTAAGGATTATGCAACGACACGACCTCAGAAAAGTGTGTCAGCCATTTTGTTGAGAATGCTCGTCGGGAGAATTTTTTTAAAACAAATTCGATTGACCATAATAAGTTCTTTGGTTCCGTCGTGTACTCGGGTGATATTGTCTGCACGTGACAGGTAAGAACGTGCCGCGATACGTCTAACCTATAAATTCTGGATAGATAAGGAATAAAAAGTGCTATGATAATAAAAAAAGCTACGATCAGTGCACGAAAAAAGGTTACGTTATAGGAAGAATAAAAAGATCGTAATCTCGAACGTCTCATAGCTTCAATTTTATTGCTCGTTTGATGAGCGGCCCACTTTTTTGATTGGACTCTGAATCGAATCGACGTGATTCGTTGGGTCAACTGCGTGGATCATTCATTGAACTTTTTGATCTATAATGTCATTTGATGAGTGCATTGGAATCGTGGGATTTTCTGGAGTATTAATTATTCTTAAAAATTTAATTTTAGGAACGGATTCACCAAGTAATAACATTTCTTGTGTATACAGGGATATTGAAGATATTTAGGTGATTATTTCATTAATTAATTCGGGTATGGCAGATGTGACCTAGTTTTCATTGACGTGTACAAATGCAGAAAGGTTTTATCTGTATTGATATCAATGTCTCATCGTGGCCGTCGCATACCATAGAAATACCGGAGCGTTGCTTAAGCACTTGCACTTGTCCTTGACTGTCCTACTAATTTGCTTAGATTGGCAATGCTGATCTGTGGTTAACGCTAACTTGTACAATCGCTTGAGTCAATATAGCGAAAATGTAGATTCGCATTGAAGACAATAGAAACTGTCTGTGAATATAGTATGAAATATTATTGAATGAATAAATGAGATACACTTTGATAAGGTATAAGGAGAGACCTTGGATTTTCAATTTCAACGTCTTTTTCCAATAATAATATACCTAACATGAAAATAACAGCTGAACAAACATTTTTTTCATACTTGAATGGAAATATCTACCGCTTGGGAAAGAAAGACAAACGAGTCACCGAAGGACGTTGAATATTTATCTCGTGCACGAAGACGCTTCTGGCAATGATCTCATAAATTCATAGAAATTCTCAGTACAGAAGACTTAACGAATAATATTTATGTTCTCTATGCACCCCATACTTCTCACAATGGAATGACTATTCCTTCATTGCTAGATTAATTCCATTTTAATTACTGTCTATAGAACTTGGAAAGGCTTTTCGTTTGGTTAAATTGATCGCTCCTTAATCTCTAATTAATTATCAGTCTGCCGGATGCGGATAGGAGGAGCTTTTTAAAATTCAACCAACCAATCGCTCGGCCAGTAGTAATACGTGTGATTCACGAATCATCGTTTAATATTCCCGCCACAAAAGCCAACTCACTTGAGAATTGCGTCGATCGATCGTTACACTGATTAATAAAAGAAAAAGATTCACTGTCGGAATACGAGAAAGAAAAATTAAACGCACGCATAGGTAACCTTAATATATTTTTTAGGTTAGAAACTCTGCTAGCTGTCATGATTCTATATACCTTTATATATCTATTTATTATGTTACTTGGGACGTGCTTTCTACTAGTGCCCGTATCCTTAGTCTCTTCCAGATACCTGGCTAGATGACAGTCTCCTGTTTGGGTTTGTGACCGCGCATAATTTTTAACACAATGGCTGCCTCCGCATCCCACGTTCACGTTCTTCTTCGAACCTCCTAGGCGGGTAGCAAACTCCTTGAGGATGTAAGGTATGCGACGGAATCTATATAACGCCACACCCTATCTTCACTGTTTTCCCTTCTTCAGTGCACTTAGGGTTAATTGTATAGACAGTAAATTTACTTTGAAAACCATACGAGCTCTCGTACAAGCACAAACGCAGTTGATCAAAGGTATCCGCGAAGTTAGCATTGCTGTCACTGGGAGCGGCCATATTGTGTATTTCTATTCGATTTCGATAAAACTTCTGACAGCCGACGATGAGTACGATAATTTGAAAGTAATGACTTTTGTATAATTTGTAATTCATACCCTGCGGGATTGCTCGTGAAACTTCCGGAATGTCTGGCAACACAAAAACATTGCCTCGAATAATAAATATCCCAGTGTAGGAATTATTTATTCGACAACTTCCGTAACTGGTAAGTCGAAATATGAATGCCACTGGTTACTTCTCATAATCTTTTCGTGTTAATTCCGTTCCGTGTAGTAGAGAATACATTTGAATTACAGCGTAATATTGTAAAAGTCTAATAAAAAATTTCATTACATCAGACTCGGTGATTGCCATTACTTAAATTACTCGAAGAAATAGCCTCGTGTATATCATCGGATAAAAATAATGATGCTACAATTTTACCATAATATTAGTATGAGCCCACGATGTAACGTAGCTAGATAGTATCTCGTGATGCTTTATTCATAACTAATTGGAGTGATCCTATTATTTTGGAATTCCTGAGAAGAAAAAAATTTAATCATTTTATTCGTCTTCTCATTAGGACAAGTCCCGTTATTATATATATATATATATATATATCGTGAGATCTAAAATATGCGAATATCACTATGGTTAATGAACCTACATATGTAGTTACATATGTATGTATGTACACTACCGGGTATTGCGATACAAAGTAACAAGCGTATGACGCGTCTCCATTCAAGTTAATAAAATTATCTTGCTGTTAGTTAATGTCTAAATATAGACTTTGTTCCCGTGTAAAATGCCGCTTTGAAAGCAGACTCTATGTCAGAGTGTCAACGAACGTATTTCATGCTCTGGCAATCTGCAATTTCACGCGTCAGGCCAACAACAGAGACAGCAAAGTCACCACGGATGACTTACCTGGTAGAGATTGTTCGAGTAAGAGGAATGCGTGGAATTTAAAAAGACACAAGACTAAGGACAAAAACAGCTCAAGGATGCTGAACCTAACCTCGTTGAAAATCGATTTTAACGTTTTTCGCGAACTGACGCTTCGTTAATGTTTTTCGTGACGATCTTTTAAAGCGTTAGACTAATTGATATATTATTTCCTAAGAAAATCCAACATTCCATTGACGCCTGAAAAATTACGAGAACGTGCTCAAAGAATTATCGCACGCGATTCATACTAGCACGTGTTGTTGTTCCTCTAGCGATTTTCCATTCTTTAAAAGTCTTCTTCAGTCCAATCATCTTCCTCGGCGAAAGTGCATTGCGCGATCTGTGAGAATCCGACCAGTGGATGCGCGTTAAATGCATTGTTCGGTTTATTGGGTTCGCCGCTAACAGGCAAGATACTGCCGTTTTAATAAGACGGCGGGATAATCATTAAGGATGACGCAATCCCTCGAGTTTGAATCGCCTATTACAACGCGCAGTGTATATATGTATATATTACTTTTTTTTTATCAGTATGGAATTTCGTCGTGGAAAGTAAAGTGCATTCCCGAAGGGAAACGTGTCTCGACTTTGTGAAAACATCACGGCCTCGTTCTCATTTGTGTATGCACCATATGTCAGTTGCAACGAAGAAGTGCTGGTTATCCTCGAGTGATCGGGGTTCAGTTTTCTTTTTAAAAAAAAAAGTAATCGACAGATAAGAACGAATCTATAACAAATTTCATCGTTGACGTAATCACTTACTCCGATAACGACTCTCGACCAGGCGATATATTCGTCCAATAAAGGTTTGCGTGACTCGCCGATATCACACCTTGTGACATTTTAATCTTGATAGTTTGATCCTCCATTTAGGTTCAGATAGACTTTGGTTCTCTCGCGATAACCCGAAGGGAAATAGTTTTGCGTTCGTAAAGAAATATAATTCTACTTGGTTATTATTGGTAATGACGTGGATTACGATAACGATAACAGAAGTATAATAACGACCTGTTGCATGGTTCGTTCACGATTATTTATCTCTGGTCATTTCTAATGCTGTTTAAGCCTTTTGAAAACGGTTTCAATATATTAAATTCACATTGCAATCATATTGATACTAGAAATCGTCATCTAATCAATGATATTTAAGAGCGTCGCCTATCATTAATTATCTAACGACGCTTATTCGATTCGATATAGGCAAACGATAGGAACTGCAATTCAAAAATGGAAATTGATGCTCTGAAATTTATTCGACGCTATTCCTAGGACGCTTGCCAGATGCCACGTTCCATATATTCTTATAATTACTCGCGAACTTATGTATACAAAATCTCATATGTGCATATGTATACCTATACGGGTATGGATAACCCATGTATCATTAAATGTCGAACGAGCGTCCCAGGTATAACAGAACGTACACGTTTTACTGTGGTAAAGTATGTTGCGCATAACTTAGCCACTTCCTAGTCGAAAGCTACTGCGGGAAGACAGTAAGGATGAATGTACAATGGATATGAACTGTAAATATAATTCCCATATATTATATGTATATATATACGAGTTATTTTAACGGTTGTAATGATACTGTAATTCAGCACGTGTTTTTTAATATGTAATTTCCTTACTTACAACATGGACGCTGTTGGCGTGAATCGTGCAAATTTCCTTTTTTGTCTTACACAGTATTATAATATTTTTAGTTTGAATTTTATTACTTTCGCGTTACTCATTTTAGTAGAAATTTGATTAACGCAGTGGTCGACAACTTGAATCATTTCTGGCGGTTCAGCCCTACAGGATGCGTCAGTTGACACATCGAACAATTGATCGAATGGCGTGTGCTGTTTTAAAATAATATCAGACAGAGAACGACAAATAATATTATATCGAATAATTAATCGTTGAATCGAGTTGGATATTTGGCGTCGTTATATTTGTATCTGTTAATTATAGCTTTGACGAACGTAGTACGTGGTTATGAGTGATTGTATATCGATAGTGGAAATGGTGGAGGTTTGATAGAATTCTTTAAAAGAATTATCTTGAAATATGGACGAGTATCTAGATAATATTATCGAGTGATTCTGGCGGAGTGGAAAATTATCTAGATAATATTATCGAGTGAGTCAGATGAACTGAAAGATTATGACGTTATCTAGAGATATTACATGCGAGGTGATGTCGCTTTTATTATTACCTACCTTTATCGTTGCATAAAAATTTTTCAGCGTGATTCCTCTTACCCGGTAACTTTTGTTGTGTATCCACTGTATCTTTTTCGTGTTACTCCTGTCACAGTAAAAGCACCGATGTTTAATCTGATCGCGTAAATTGCATCAAACATCCTTTTTAATTTGTCTTGATCGTCGGTTCGATATCGCCAATGCTTATTGCGATCGAATATACATACGTGCAAAATCCTGTTGCTGCAGTCGACGTAAATATTCTTCGAAGTACTTCGAACGCTATCAGCGATAAAATCCTATCGGCTTAGTTAGCTGGATTTGTACGATCGTGGTATATGTATGTAACCTCCATCCTTATATGGATGGTTGATCGCACCCTTGATATCATTTCTAATTAATAAGGCGAGTTGACAATATCGTTTTAAATTGTTATAACAATGGCGTTCCATCAGAGCAGGGCAGGTTGGGTGAGCTGTCTATTGTATAAACGTTTTGACAATAACTGTGAGAGAAACAAAAATTAATGTGAACTTTTTTTTTCTTCGTTGCTCCTTACAGATTAACAGCAAGTACAGCGAGGAATTGGCGCAGGAATGTTTGGAATGGATCAAAACGATCACCGAGGAGGATATCAACACCAATGGCGATATGGACAATTTCTACGAAACTCTTAAGAACGGAACCCTTCTCTGCAGGTACTTAACTTTTGGCTCGTTAAGACTAATTAGTTCGTTGATAACAGAAAAAAAAGAAAAAGAAATTACTCGATAAAAGAGTTCGTTATTCTTGTTAACCCTGGCATATTTAAGCAGTTGGAATTCTCGATCATCTTAAATGCTTTAAGTGTACACAGTATATGTGTGTGTATATATATATAATCCCCTAGCAATATTGAATCTTGTGTGATTCTCTGTTTTGTATAATGTAACATACATCCTTATTCTTATTGCATTTGCCCAGGCTCGTGAACAACATTAAGGAAGGTTCCGTTAAGAAGATCAACACATCGGCGTTAGCCTTCAAGTGCATGGAAAACATAAACGCATTCCTCGAGGCCGCCAAGACGCTTGGCGTCCCTGCTCAGGAGACTTTCCAGACCGTCGACCTCTGGGAGAGACAAAATCTCAATTCCGTCGTCATTTGTCTACAGTCTCTTGGCCGAAAGGTAAAGTTTATAGTCACTAATAGTTTTCCAAGTAGTTGATTCGTTTTGAGGTATGCATAAAAAATAATAGTCAACTGATCCTTATATTTGTATTCTTTCAGGCTGGCAACTACGGCAAACCTAGTATCGGACCAAAAGAGGCGAACAAGAATGTTCGTAATTTCTCGGAGGAACAATTGAGAGCGGGTCAGGGTGTCATTAGTTTACAGTACGGTAGCAACAAGGGTGCCAATCAGAGTGGCATTAACTTTGGCAACACTCGACACATGTAAAGGGTCCATTCCTCATTGTCCCTCTTTAATTAAATCAAACTCCTTCATCGTACTTTATCTTCATAATTATTATGTAATTATACAAGCATACTCTATCGCATAATTGCCTTGGGAAGCTTCCGAGTGCTGCATTCTGCTCCAAATTTACGAGGCTGATAATAACGGAAGATTTGGACAGAGTACTGTGAGGATTGTTTATGCGGGACGTTAATATGATGCATTGCGTATGGTCGTGTACAATTAATTGATGCGATAGATTAATTAATCGGCGCGCAATTGTGATATGGCCTATATTAAAAATTAGAGTACTTTGTGTGAGAACGAACTTTTATGAAAGTATTAATATACGGTAATATATTTTTCATGATGTCTGGGGAAAAGATAAATATGGCCATAATCTTCCGATGACAAACAACTTATTCGATAGGGATGAACTTTCTTCACGGAATTAATTGCAGCGTATATATATATATATATATATGTACGGTATCTAAAAAGTTTTATTACATAGGTCAGGCAATCATCGACTCACTCACTCGCTGGATGAATATACAGAGCAGGAAAGTAATGTTGCACGTGTAAAACAAAAACAGGAAAAATTTAAACGCCTCTTCGTCCTTATAACAAACATTTGGGATTACTGTAATTGGATGTAAGGCGTTAAATATTTTTTTGTTGTATATGTCAGATCAAGAGACTTTTACGCGATGATTGCACAACCAAAAATTAGGGAGCATTGTTGCGTAATATTGCGGATGGACTATAGTAATATAGCTCGACATTCTACTGCTGTTACTACATGGTTCTTTGCGCATTACGATTTGACCAAAATGTTCTACGAGTTCATCATGTTGTACGTGAGATAATTATTATATGGTAATAATAAACGATATATAGAAACGATTATATTAAGTATTTTTTGTACAAACATTTTTTGGTGGTTATACTATGTACGATAACAAATTTTCATAATGTACTGAGAATGAGAATTAATAAACGAGGCATCGTAAGGAACACTAATTGTCTATGCAGTATTCAGTTTATGGTTCATTGGTGCTGCCATGAAGGGTGAGTGGCAACTTAAATGATTATTAAACACTTTTTTTGGAACTGAGAAATCTATATTATATACTATTATGACAGAATGTATTCTATATAATGGCGAAATATTCAACGAAATTCAGAATCGTTTTCATCTATTTACTTCTGGAACGGATAATAATTCAATCCTGATTTATAAGAGAATTTCTTCTTTCTGCTTTCTTGTTTTCCTGCGATTTTCAACAACCTTTGAACGTCTCGTCTGAATCAGAAATATAATTAGTTGAATGATTTTGTTTATTGAAAGGAACAATTATTCTGCAAAATAAAAATATAAGTAATACATGAAAATATACCTGTATGGTGGAGGTTTTAATTCATCCTCCAAAGTGCAGGGCTCGTCATTGACAGTTATATTGTGTTTATATATTCTGTTTCTGACAATATCAATATCACGGTTAAATGTATCCTCCAGATTGACAACATGTTTTGGTGGAGCATCAAAATATATCACAAAATAACTGAAAAGAGTATATAAATAACGTGACAATTATCTGCTTAGAAAAATATAGCGACACAAACAATAGATTCTTTTGAAATGCAAAATACTTACTGAGCCTGACGACATACAACACCATGGGCACTTGTCCTGGCTGGTAAATTTTTTTGACCCAAGTTTTCAATTTTTCGAATGAATCCTCCCTTCTCAAAAATTGCAGTAGCCGTCCTCTTTAGCGTGGACACAATTTCAGGCTGGAGAACATAGTATAACATAAAATAATAATTCGTAAGAATAGTATAATATAAATCCCTACTGTCATCACGTTCAAATATTTTATGTAGAATACTTGTTGGGTTTGATGCAGGGTAAAGAATTACATACTTCATAACTAACATTATGCATTATTCTGAATTAAATATGGAACATACTTTTGGCATAATACGAAGAAGCAGTGGTAACTCGTATATCGGCATGTTTAAAATATTGTATATCCGTAATCGTGATCTCTGTTCCAATTATTTTAATATTGCCTATTTAGTTAAAAATAAACCGCAAACAGGTTAGCTTTCTGATACAGTCAAATCATGGAGGCTAAACCAATAAGTGATCTGTGAGCCAGACAGGACCAGACCAGGGCAGACAGGAGACAAATCTGTGGATACCAGGAACGAAGATGAGTAGGGAGATGCACAACGCTACGGGTTTAGGCGATACCAAAATCATAGCGCTAAATCGTAGCGGCGAGTCTGGAAGTAGAACTCTGTGATCATCGTCTCCGTCGACAATGCGTATCCCGTCGTAGCCGAGTTAAACGTGAACAGGTGGTTGGCATTCCAATGGGCTATAGCAGAGAACATAGAATAATGATATAATAACCTCCCGATCAGATGGCGCTGCTGCTCGTGCTAACAGTCCACAGCACGGGAGTGCCGTGTCTCCAATAAGTGGTCTGCAGTGGTCTGTGATCCCCCTGATCACCCTATTCATGTCTGATCAAACAAGTAGTATATTTGCTTCAAGTTATTTTAACAAATAATAAAATTTTTATGGGAATGCTAAAAGAAGAATGCATAACAATTCTTGTGCGATTATAATTAAGGGCGTACATACTGATATTGCCCTGAAAGTATACAGGTATTTCATAACTATGATATTGTAATTACATTTATACATTAAATTTTAATTAAATAATTCAAATATTTACCGTTCAATTGTCTCTAGCAATCGCATACTCTTAATCATCAGTCAGGTCAAAAAGTTTGGGTCTATGATAACTGTGAGTCGTGAAACTGCTGTTCGTGACTTTAGTAGTGACGTATACTCTATTAAGTAAGTATGTTAGATTACGAAATTGTGAAGACTAATATTTACTGACTATGTATTTTTTACCATAGAACTTTATTTGGCAAGGATGATCCTGATAGTCATGTAGCAGGTAGATACATTGCTGAACAGATTGGCATAGACAGAGCAATGTTATTATCAATTTGTATAAAAGATTATGATATTGAAACATTGAAGCCTATTGTGTTTGCTATAAATCAGTTGAAATCTTGGTAATTAAATCATTATGAGTTCTATATTTGGTCAGTTAGTTATTGGACCTCCAGGTAGTGGTAAAACTACCTACTGCAATGCCATGGGTAAATTTTTGGAAAAGATGGGCAGAAAAGTGGCCATCATAAATATTGGTAAGTGGAACAAGAGATTACTCTGTTACATTCTGGTACTGACAGATTTATTATTATAGATCCAGCTAATGAGAATATGGAGTACACATCGACAGTAGATATTTCTGAGCTAATCAAGCATGATGAAGTTATGACTACTTATAGACTTGGGCCTAATGGCGCTCTGATGTATTGTATGGAATTTTTGGAAAAAAATGTTGACTGGCTAATAAGCAAAGTGCTTGATCTCAAGGATCATTATTTGATATTTGACTGCCCTGGCCAAGTTGAATTATACACACATCATAAGTCAGTGTCTAATATAGCAGAAAAGTTGGGACAGAATTTAATTAAATTATGCAGTGTGCATTTAGTAGATTCACATCACTGCAGTGATCCTGGTACGTAGATAATAAGAAGTGATCTCGTAACCAAGAAGTACAATGATATTATTCCATTTACAGGAAAATACTTATCGGCTTTACTTCTTTGCACAAGCACCATGTTGCAATTGGGTTTACCTCATGTAAATATTTTGACAAAATTAGATCAAATGAAAAAATTCAGTGATCGCTTAGCATTTAACATTGATTTTTATACAGAAGTATTGGATTTGCAATATCTTTTGGAGAAACTTGAGGAAGACAGATTTATGGCTAAGTAAATAATTTTTACCCTATTAGTATTGTTAATAATTGTCACATGTCCAACAATGTACTATTGCTTTTCAGATATAAGAAACTAAATGAAGCATTGGTTTCTTTAATTGAGGATTATAGTCTAGTAAGTTTTCTGCCGTTAGACATTTCAAACCAGGCCTTGCTTTTACAAGTAAAGAATGCTGTAGATAAAGCGAATGGTTATGTCTTCGGAGGCAACGAACCTCATGATATTCAAACATTACTTGCCTGTGCCGTAGGAGCAGTAAGTGAGACTGAGAGAATATCTGGTATCGATGATTATTCATAAACAGAAGAAGCACAATTAAATGATATAATAGATAAAAAGTATTATATTTTGAAATAAATATTTGAATCATTCAAAATTGGTATTGCTTATATACAAATGGCGCATAAAGGTTTTGTGTTATTAAGTAACTTTTCTTTCAATAATCACTGGGTCCTTACTACATTTTGCTGCAGTAAATACACTGTTTTAAAACTTGCGAAATTAACCGTGCGCTATGTATAGTGAAGTATTAAATACTGCTTATACTTAAAATATACTTAACATTAAAAACTGTTGATATATTTCCATTTTGATATGGAGATTATTACTATTCTTGGTAAACATAAATTTGTGCTAGATCATCGTAGTCGTAAACTCGTTTCAAAAACGTGTCCACTAATTTCACACCAGAAATGGTCTGCAAGAGAATAGTTGTCGTTAAGCGGAGTACCATAATGATTAATAATTGTACTACTTATACTCGATAGTACTTGATAGTAAAGAATACTTACAATAAGTCCAGTAACCAATGGTACGAGGCACAATGGAACATCAATAGAAGCACCGGGCTTCACAGAGCCTATCATAGTTTCAGATATTCCACACCATGCTATTGAATCATTGGATTCTAAACCCAATATGATGTCCATAGATCGTTCTCTGTAAATATTATGGATTATTAGCCATCGTAAAGTAAAACATGGTTTGTTATATAAATAATAGATATTTTCAAATATTACGATGTATTTATTATGTGGCATTTGAAATTGACTTGTTTTTCTAAGTATACTTCTACTGGAATATCCTTCATTGTAACTCGCAAATCGCCACACTTGGGTGCCTGTAATTCGATTTTTATATAAGAGCTGTCCATTGGATGTAAGACTACATTTATTGTATATTAATTTTCTTAAATGACTAACCAGTCGCTGCAGCTGACTTGTTTGTAAACGACCTCTTTCTCCTAAATTAGTTCTCCAGACAATATCAAGTTTACCAATATTTGTTGCATTATGCATCATTTTAGGATCCTTCAATAAGGTAGGATTAGGCTTCAAACAGTACAGATACTGGCGACTACATTCTGCATCAAGTAGATTTACTCTACCATAAACAGACTCTCCCTTTTCATTTGTATTTAAAGTTGTCACTAGATTATCGGACAAATAATTAACATTTTAAGATATAGTGTTTAATTAATTGTAATTTAAAAAACACCAACCTGTGAATAGGGTTGAAGATTCAAGAGCAACCTTTTCTAAACAAATTGGTCCAGCTGTTAGATTTTGAATCTGTGCTTCGAGGTAAACTTCATCTGACTAAAAGAAAATGCATTTATATTAATAATATTGCTATATAAAATAAAAGAGCTGGAGAAACATATTAATACCTCCACATTGTAGAATTTCGTTTTTACATCGAGTGGCTTAAAAACAAGGAATTTGAAAAACTTTCGAAAATATTGCACAGAACCTGTCGGATTTACAGGCGTATAAGACACCTCACATACCAATCTGAAAAATATTAATATATAGTACTTGTAACGCGCATTGTTGTTATTAAAAATTATTGAAATTTCTTACATATGGGCACTTAATTCTTTAACTTCATGATGTAAAACTTTATCAATTGTACTATCTGGTGCCAGTTCCTTATTTTCTTCATTATGACAAAATAAAGGAATTCTTTGAGATGGTGTTTCCAAGTCAGCCTATAATGATAAAACCATAATTAATATTAGACATTAAGATTACTGCGAACTGTTATATTAAGAGATCGATTTGATAAATTCAGCATACTTTTACAACAACATCTTTAACTGCTTGACTACTGCCATTATGTACACACAAATAGCATGAGAAAATTTCTCCAAGATACGTATTGCTGGAAAATAAAAATAAAATCATATTATTTCTATAAGATTCTATATCTGATACCATGCGCACAACTTACCCAAAGCTTTGTGGTAACAGCATCATTTGTCCTATCGCGAGAGATTCCATTCCTTGTAATGCCGTACAATCATTTTTGAGTTCATTATTCAAAGTATTACCTGGTAGATCACTTGAATCGCATGTTACAATTACAGGACTCGCAAGTGTTGGTCTAGTTAACCTCATTACTAAAAACAAAATATCTCCCTTTACTTAATATCCTCAATAAATTGTCGCAATCATAATATAATATATATTATTGTTTAATTGCACCCTAATGACTAAAAAAGTATTTGCAAAAAGAAGACAACGAATAATATCTTAATAAATACCTTTTAAAGCCAACAAATGTTCGGTTTTCGGTTTATTCTCCATTGTGATAATTAAATCTTATATTATTATACAAAAATATCGTTGTAACTGTATGCTATACAATTTTTAATGACAGCTGTATCTGTCAACCAATCTGTCAAAACTCAGAATCTGAATCTACCCATCGCTATAGTACTCTTGTACCCTACGTGTATTCGCACACAGATCCCATGTCAAACGCAAAGCTAAGCGAAAATACTACTACATAAGTAATGCAGTAAAATTAGTGGCGCTGATAGAATGCACATGTACGAGTTGGATCTGACAGCATACACATAACCAATAACACTGTACAGTGTCTGCTGCTTGTCAATCCATAAGACTAATAAATTGCAAGTTCACAATTATCGGATGTTCCGTGAAAACTGTATCTCTGTTTATAATTCACTGTTTAAAAGATTAAAAAAATAATCTAATCCTTATAAAGTTACTGTTCTTGTAGTTGAAGAGCATTTTTACTTTTTCTCCCTTTTTACGTTACTCAGTTGGGTCATATGGCATGAAACTCGCACAAATAAAGTACGTATTACATCAGACAGAGAGAATAAAAAATAGCTAGGGTTGAAGGTAATTCTATGTTTCTGTAAATCGCAGCGATAGATTTACGTACTTCCCGCAATTTTACACACTGCAGCCTATACTTACTGCAATTGTGTTGCAGTATTAAATATTTAATTTTCACGTGCGCCATCGATTCATCCACGCGATTCTTTTTATTCCTCTTGTTCTCTCACATTTTCCCTATGGAGAATAGAGCCTTTAGTACGTCGGATATCTTCAATACTAACATATTGTTATGGCGAACATCAATAATTGTTTCCTTTGCACAAGTTTCTTTTTAAGAATCATAGCATCCTGGCCAGACACAAGGAGTGTTTCGAATTTTCACAAACTGTTTAACGCGTTACACGTTTTTTTCGTGATTTCTCTAATAACTTCGACCATTCTGCAAGTGTCAATGTATGTAATAAAGAATCCTTTGGATACGAGAGTGATAACGGAAATCTTAAGTGCACAGGTACGCTTCTATCAATATTCGATATATTTTGCGAATATACATATAAATGTATACGATAATTTACAGTGCGTATACTTTCACGTTATTATAAAAGTGATCATGTACAACGTGCATCGTAAAAAGTTAATCAAGTTATTGACATCCGTCAAGACTTCACTGGAAAGTAATGTAAAACCGTTAGTGAATAACGTTGAAATATACATGAAAATTGGTATAATAATTTATGGAAGTTATGCGCTAAGCGTTGTTCTTTTGGCATTAGATTATATACTTTCACCGATTTTACAAAGTGAAAGAGTCCTTCCGGCACTTATGTGGTATCCATTTGATTATACGAATTCGACATTGTTTTATGGTTTAGCCTACGCTCATCAAATAACAGCAATACAATTGAGTGGCTGTACACTTGGAGTTGAGATTACATTCGGAATGTTAGTGTTTCATTGTTGCGCGCAATTACGATATTTGCAATATCTTTTGCAAACGATAATTCTCGGTTGTCACGCAGAAAGAAGTCGAAGAACAATTCGTGTAAGAACTGCTAAATGCATAAGGTATCAGAATGAAATTCTAAGGTAAGACTAGCAGGTAATTTGATGGCAAATAAATTAATTAAAATGTCTGCATCTTCTATCATATCTACAGAGTCTTTATCAATTTCAATTATTAGTTCAATAAATGATATTAACGATGTACACACCTATATTGTACTTGTACTATTTTGTACAGCGACTGTAACGGTTTCTTGTCTTGGATTTCAATTGCTAAATGTAAGTTCTATCGAGTGTCTTTGCACGATCAGCTGTGCGTGTGTAATGAATTTTTCACATAATTTCGCGATATGAAGTATCTTGGGATTATAGTAAATGCCATTTAATTACAGATAGAAACTTTATCGGTAAATTCATTAGCGAAATTCATGCTGAACGCAGGATGCGTTTTGTTGCAATTACTATTTTATTATTTACCAGCTAACATACTTACTTCCGAGGTACGACAATGAATGCGCGGTAAAGGTAAACCATAGGAATACAAATATTTTTTGTCCATAGGCAATGAAGGTGGAGATGGCGGTGTATCGTTGTAATTGGGAATCATTACTACCTGATCAGCGTAAAGATATTTTATTTATATTAATGCGCAGCATGCATGTTCCGAGATTAACAGTTGGACGAATCAGTTCTTTACATTTGGAGAACTATATGAAGGTAATCTATAGATATAATGTAATTTGATAACCAATAAATTAAAATAACACTGTACATCGTTTAAAGTTCTTAACGACAACTGCATCTTATCTAACTTCTCTACAAGCTGCTACAGGTGCAACTTCTTAGGTATGTAAAGCAATAATAATAACCATAAGTGGAACAGAGCAGGATTATCAGTCAGCAGGATTCATTTTAATTCCAGACAAATGCTCTTATATGTCCAAGACATGTTATACTAGATTTAAGTATAATTATTTTTCTCTTATTTTATAAATGCAATGTATTCTTTTTTTTAACTAGTATATATAGAAATTCCATTATGACTTCTTTCTTATAAGCAAATCCAAATATGCCCCTGATATTAAATTTTCTTTTTGAACGTCCAGTTTCTTCATTAAATCATTAGCTATTTCTTCTCCTTCACTAACGTTTTGATTGTCGCGCAATATCACCTTGGGCAAGAGGAAAGATAATATTACAATCCATACAGAATAGACCATTAAAGAACTACAGTTTCATTAACATACCTCCAGTTCCATGAAATCTCCTAAACCGTCAACTCTGTCGACGTGAACACGAGTTTGTCCGATCATGTACAAGTGTCTTGTTTTAATAATATTTCCTAGGACACCATTAGCCACAGAGAGGACTTCCTTTATTCCTTGAGCAGCTTCCACGTCCAACGATGTCTTTATATATGAAGAAACTTTCGGTCCTTCCGTATCGGGGCGTTCATAATATATAAGTTCTCCAAAGCCATCCTAAAAGGAGAAATGACCAGATAACAAACTAAAGTAAATTTCTTAGAGGTTATGTCAGTAAGATGTATGTGTATACGAGAAAACAGAATTAAGAATTCCTCTATATTTACATATACTCACTTTAAATAACCGTAACTTTAACCTGCCATTTGGTACGATAAAAAAGATATCATGCTGCTTGATAACAATGACGTCACTCTTGCTCAGTTCCCTTACTTTTTTCTCAAAATTCTCTACGCTCCCGATGGACGCCTTAATTTCTATATTCATTGTCGCTAGAGCAAAACAGACAACAAATATAAATTATACACATATAAGTTAATACAAAATATTTCAAAATACCTCAGGTTATATTCTATGTATATCTAAGTCAGACTAACCGCCAGTTGGTAATATATGAACGGATAGAAATTACCTCAGATAAATCCCAAAAGTCTTTCACACCCAAAGAATCTCGTTATAGTATAAAGAATTGATCCGCGATAAAATTCAAAATATATACTTACTCTTTAGCTCAGCATTTGCTTAGCGCAATAATGTGGAAATTGTACTCCTTTTAAAAGAATACCCACGATATCCTAAAAACAATTTGACATTTGAATATTCGATAAAAATATAATGACACGCCTTACTAACTACGAGAATTCTTATAAACTCACATCAAGTCCATTGATACAGGCGCTCAGGCAATATATAAGAATATACCATCCAGCACAAAAACCGGCAACGAAGAAAGATATTATAAGTAAAATGAGTAGCCAGAGAATAAATTTAAGCGGATTGCACTGCATCTCAGGGATTCTTGATTGAACGTCTTACTTCGTTTGCTACGGATCTCGACTAACAAAAAAATGTTGCCACACAGAATCAGTCACGTGACGCTTACGCACCGTTAAGTAAGCAGTCACGTCATGGCCTCGGCATACCTGTACATATATGTATATATTTATATATACATTTTCGTAACGGGAATTTTGCCTCCTATATTCTTATTGGACGGAAAATAAGAGGGGATATCTGATCACACATATCCCTTCTTCCACTATTATATTATGGTAATACATAGGCGTGAAGCAATCAGCGATAATAATTAAATAACTTCTCGGTGTAGCTTTTTATTGCTATAGCTATGAAAAAGAAAAAGAAAAAATGGCTCCAGTGACAGTCGCACGGGAATAGTTAACTAAACCTCTCACTTCGCTTCGTTGCATGTGAAAAGTAATGTGATACTCAACGATAAAAGATCGCCGTGTATCAATTCGTGGCTACTACTATTACTATTATTCGAAAACAAGAGCAGAAAATACTGCAGACTCGATGTCCCAACGATGGGCGTACGTGGTACGAGATCCCGCAAGAATAAAAATAATTACTATTTTCTAATGACACCAAGCACGATTCGCTGTTCCCTTTCATGCTTGTTTTTCTTTTCCCTTTTTATACAATACAATCCGAGAATAAATTCATCTAAATCCGCAATATATTGTTCGAAAATGTTCACCAGCGTGGGTGGGTAACGCTGCGTTTATACAAAGAGCTGGAAGTAAAGTATTCGTTTCGACATAAGTATTTCAATGTAATTATAATAATTAAAGTAACTAATAATGTTATTAAATATTTTATACATATACATAGTATTGTATTTATAATAATGGTTTGTAGTTCATTATTAGGTAGATAGTTATTAGTACTTAGTACGCGCAAAGATTTTATGTAAGTAGACGAGTCTTTTTTTTCCTAAATCTTCCGCAGCAGGTGTCATACCACCATCTTGATTACCTTGTACTATTTTCTTGCCATGTGACTTTTTATTTTTAAATTGTAGCTATCGAATCTATTTTGATTGCTGATGCGCATGTTTCTAGAATTTCAGTTTAAAAAGGGATATGATAAAAACGTAAAATTCTGGGCGAATGCGTGAGATGTCACATAACTGCACAGAAGCAAAATTAAAAAAAAATGTCTAATGACAAGATCCTGCATTAATTATCCACGCGGATTTCTTTATAAATGCCAGTAAGATGAATGATGCCTGGCTGTTTATCGCGTAGAAATATGATCTACATCCCTTTATTAATTTCTATCAGTTAAGCCGATATTTTAAATATTTTATTCCACGATTTTCGTCATATTAAATAAGAGTAGTGTATAACTCATTTTTCTAAGCGACAGAAAGAAGGATTATACGATATTATCGTTCGATAATACCAAAGAATCCGCGTATAATTTGCCAGCAGGAAATTTCGATCGATCAGTGCGGGTATCGGTTTTAAATACTGATGCATCACCAGATCGAAACACCATTTTAATTATGTCAATAATCTATTTACATAAAATCTTTGGTCAAGGCGTTATTAAACTTAGACCCATGGTTTTGCAAATAGATATTTAACATTGCTACATTCGATAAACAGCTACTAGCCATGTGTGTCAATTCGCTTCCATTCTTTTTTTTTTACATAATTTTGATTTCCTCCATTATGAGCATTCCACGATTACAGGATATGCTCTGAAATGCACCAGATTAACACAAACGATTAACGATGACGTATCGGCTGTATCAACCTACGCTGTCTCCAGCATCCTCGACTTCCGTTTCCACGTCGACGCTCTCAGCTTCAGTTTCCACTTCCGTTTCAGGCTCGCCGCGTGCGTCTACGAACTCCTATGGACAAATGAATCGAATTGTTTTCCAGGGCAATAATTTTCAGTGACTTCAATAAATATTTATATTCACTTGGAGACAACAACGATAAGAATATTTATTGCTACACGAGATTTTATAAGACACTGTCAATCCTTACATCTCGATTGAGGTCATCGGAACAGCTTTCTCCATTCAAGGGCTCACCTGAGAGAAAAGGGAGAACGAATTGTTAGTTTAGAAATAAATTTTGGACGTTACTGAAACCTGTTTTAGGGTGGCTTCGGCGTTTTATCGTAAGATTATGTTTTTATTATGAGATATGCGTCATATTTACTTTTTAACAGTTTACCCACCTACGCGTATAACGAGATTGCGCAAAAACACTAACCGAGTTCTGTTTGCGTTTGAGTTGTGGTTGTAGTGACCTGGATGACTTCGTGACGCTGAGCATCGGCGTCGAGAGCATGGAGACGTTCTCTATTTCTATGTAATTCCTTTCGTAGCCTGTCCCTTTCTTCCTCCCTGTCCTTCACTATTTCCTGTAGATAAGAAAGATAAGATATACATTCCCGTTGCAAGACTGATAATTTTTCATTATGCCACTTTGTCAAATTACCAAGAGTTGCGAAAGCTGGGACGTTAAGGAGTGACATATTGGCTGTAGCGATGACACTGGTATTGCTGGTTTGTGGGAATGAGAATGAGTACGTTGCATGGGGCATCCTGTGGCGTCGCAAAGTGCCGACGCCGACGCCGACGCCGATGCTCCTCTTGCAGCGAGGACGGTCTCGGTTTCACTGACAGTCAATGTAGAGTTTATCATCGCCACCAATTGATTTGCTGTAAAACGTAAATTAAGTAGAGATTACGGTAACTGGATATAAATATTTATATTTTTCACAGATATCTAAGAAATATACCTTGATTGACAGCAGCGAGTATCAGTTCAGCAGGTTCTTTTTCTAGCCCGGATGGTTCTGACGCCATATCCGCTACATGCTCGAAGTCCTCCCGCGGTATATTTAATATATCCGCCACCAATATTTGTTTCTCAACTAAAGCTTGTTTTATCACTTCGTCCTTTCTTCTCAGGCATTCTAATTACAATTAAATAAAACAGACTATTAGATTCAATTGATATAACGATTCGTTAATTATGACTAATCTACCATAGAAAATGAATTGTACCAATTGGTGTCAGGACAGGCTCGGCAACGTGTACAGGTCTTACTTCCACGTGAACTTCTACAGGATCTATTAAGGAGGACTGTGTGCAGCTGGCCATACGTAGAGGTTCGCCAATAGCTAAATATTAAAATTCGTTATAGCATATGGATCAAAAAAGCTAATAACTCATAATTAAATATTTTTAAATTAACAAACCTGTTGTAGGCGACTCAGACGGTTGTGGTGGTTCTTCAGGAATAGGTGGAGGCGCGGACATAGGAGTATCTGGAATTTCATCTTCCTCTTGCTCGGTATTACTAGTATCTTCAAGAGTCTCCTTCGTTTCCGGTTCTTCTTCAACTTTCTCAATTCGCTCAGACACCCCAGGTTCGGGCTTTGGCGGCGGCTGTGGCGGTGGTGGTTCCTCGACAGGCGGTGCTGGTTCCTCGGGTTGTATCGTAGGCGGTGTTGGTCTTCTGCCTTCACGATCACGAGCCTTATACGTCTCAGCAGCTTCCGAGATATGTTTACACCAGAGTTTACGTTCAGCCGGTGACGTAGCCACCAGGTCATAGATTTGCGCTCCGTTTTGTGAGGTATTCACTAGGTAGAGCGAGTTTTTATCCACAGCATTGTGCCTCACGAGAACCGTCGATACTTTCACAATGGGACTCAATACGATTTGATTAGTATTGATGAATTTCAATAGATACTTCTCGTCCTGTCGATGCAGTAAAAATATAGTATCGTCTAGCAGCACAACATGGAGATCAACAGGTTTTGGACGGTGGACTATCCGCCATTGTAATGGACCCTCGTAAACGAGTCGTCGCTTTGTAATATCGAGATTTTTAAATTCCTGAACTATCGGATGATCAAATTTATCAAACGCCGATCTATCGATCGTACGTTGAATCTCAGCGAGACGCTGATAATCCTCTGCCTCACGTACAGCCTGGTTCACACGACTCAGGATCTCTTTGCTGCGTTCAAGACTTCGCAGAACCGCAGCCTTCTCCTTCTCATTGCTCTCTGGACTGTACTTGGCGAGCTTCTCGAAGAGGAGAGGATACTTCGTCAACCTCAGCATCCCCGTAAGTATTTGATCTTTGAGTTGCAATCTCCGACACAGAGGATTCGCTTCGACGTCATTTAGAAATGCATTAAGCTTTGGATCCTTGCGACGTCGGTCCCGCAATGCATCCAGAGCAACCTGCTGTTTTGCACAGTAGGTCGAAGCGGCGCGCTCGAACGCTTCACCAGCCTCTCCGTCGAACATGTCCAGGAGTAAATCGCCGACGTCGCCAACGCAGGGGTTCTCCTTCTTTTTCTTCTTCATTGCTTGATTGAAGCACGAGTGAATCGTAACCATCTCATCTAAATTAGAGAAGAGTAGCTGGATCTGATCCAGTGGAAGTACTTGGGATTCCAATAGTGGCTTATGGAAGACTTGTGAGAGGACCTTCAGGGCACGTACGTGAGACCGTTCCGTGTGGAACAATTCTAAAATAATAGAAAAAAATATATAATTACAATTATTCAAGATCAGCCCATAATATTCTCCGTATCAATTCTAAACGACCTACCATTAATAACCTCTTGTCTCTTCTTCTCAGAATTACTGAGGCGTGCAAGTACGTCCTCGGGAACACTCTGACTCCAGTCAGGAGGATCAGGTTCGACGTCCACATCGCTGTCCCAGGATGTCGATGAGTTAGCAGCTGTGACTGCGGGATGCACCTGTTCCAGACTGGTACTCGGACTATCCAGGCTCCTCGTGGACAGACTGCTGTTCGACGAACTACCCGCCGAGTTTCCAGGAAACGTTCCGGAAGCCTCGGAGTCACTGAAACCAGTCCTACAGTCAATCGTTAGCGGATCCTCATTTGCACTACGTGAAACTACTCCGTCGACAGTCTGATCTGTCCTCAAAAAGACGAGCGCAAAGATACAAGGTAAATATCGAATAGAAAAAAAGTACATGAAAAAAATTATTAAAGATATTCACACCGTGAAAATTAAGATATTAAGTGAAACTGTGAAAGCTCATGACAGCCTTTCAGCGTACCCACCAAATATTACAAAGACCAGACTACCAGGGTGACATTTACCAGTAATATCCTTCTAGGACATAAATAAGATACCTATAGGAGCTTTTCATAGCTGACGCAAAACCATCGCCTTTATACATTCCTCAGACTCTCATCTCCATTGTCTTAGCAATCTCCCAGAAAGCATCTTCAAATCTCAACTCAAAGAACCGTTCAGAATACGTCTGCCAGCATAAAGGTCCATGAGACACTTAAAAAATAAAAAGCATTCGTCAAAGTACCTTTCCGATCGTGACCGTCGCTCGCTGACTGCCAGCGTCTTGGCCGTCGCGACGCCTCGCTGATCGTCGTCACTGTTCTCATTGATATTCGCACACTTCTTAAGACTATCGTTCATCCGTTCAACAGACTCCGTCTGGTTTATAGGACTAGGGATATTCTCGTCCGTACGTGAATGGGGTCGAGGACGTCCTCGTCGTGGGCCACGTTGTTTCATCCCTTAGCCTCAAAAGGCTTCTAAAAGAAACGATCCCTCGTCACGACGTCTACGATGCGCCAGGCATGCAAATAGACGTCGCAATTCCGAGCGTCGCGTCCAACCCTTTACCAAGAAATATCTTTTTTCTTTTTTTTTTCCCCTCAACAAGCACACAGCGTCCTTTTGACATTTGGTATTACAGAAGCCTCCCTAATTATTCCACTATTTCACGTAGTATCGACCCTCTGACGGATACCACGACGATGGGCGTCGCGACGCGTGCGTCCCCTCACTCTTTCCTCTCGCGAAAGCAATTTACATCAACCAGCTATTTATGATCTACGCGAAGGTACTGAGCCCTCTGGATGTTAATGCCGAGACTTTGCATATCCGGTACAAGCGACGCCAGGTTCCTCTGTCATTTATCCGACGCCGACGACGAGACGTCGTCAAAGATGTCATTTGAGCAGCCGTTGACATTGAATTTATAGCGTGTCAGCCGACGCGTACAAACATCAGAGAATCAGCCGAGCGTCGGTTGACCAATGAAAAAAAACGTGGATGAAAATCTTTTGGTTTTTTTTTTCAGGTATCTTCCGGGAGGTGCAACGTATTATTTTTCTGGATGATTTTCAATGATGATAACTAATTGAGAACAAAAAAATCAATGTATGAAAATACGAGCGAGATAGCCAAGTGCATAAAAGTGTAACATTTCCTATTTACTCTTGGATGAATAAGAGTAAACCCATAACCCAATAAAGTCAGGGACACTCTTCGACGAATGACTAGTCGTGCAGCCCAAGCCTGAAGAATCATCACACCCGTTACATCTTCTAGAAGGTATTATCGACGCATAAGTAAATTCACGACAATAGTATCAGGAGGAACCGTGCCGAACCCTAATGCCACTCCATTAACCGGGATAAAGTTCACGTCGCGTCCCGACGTGGCCCAGTAAAGATCGAGGACATTTTTTCAGGCGCGAGTGCAAAAGGCGCCCGACAGATGTCACGAGAGGGCATGGACTTAAATAAACGTGATGAATTAGCAAAAATTTCTCCTGTCAACGTGGGCGAAGACTGAGTAATTTGATTAAAGAAACACATGCGCGACCACTGGTTATCGTCAGAGCCATTATACAAAACGGTATCCATTTGGCAGAAGAAAGAAAGCAGATTAAATATTTATAGAAAATTAACAAAAATACTGCTCGATCTTTAAGAAAAGTTAAACGACCCTCGAGAATCTTATCAAAGTCGCTTGACCCCTACGTGATTCTAAGAAAGCGTCGCGACGTCTACTTGTCGATATTACCACGCTATAAGTTTCTGGACGAAAAACAGAAGCCCGTTTTTGTCCAGGTAAGCGTCAATAGGTGTAACGCGTAACGTGGCAGGTGTGTTCGCGCGACAGGGACCGGAGGCTGAGCCTATCAAAGGTATTGATTTGAGGCTATCGATTGCTTCGGAAATAAAGGCCAAGACGTCTATCTCCGGCCTTCCTATCACTCGGCCCATTCGCGTCCACGTCTCGAGCGCCCTTCCTCGCGTTGATAACGTTCGCCCGTATTTTGTCCCTGTTCTCATCGTGTTTCCAAGCTTCGAGCCAAGTCGTCGTCTCTAGTTCTCTCTGTACAAAAAATTTGAAAAAAAAAAACCAAAAGATTTGTACAACAAAGTTTTGATTTCTTTTTTCACAATCTTCTTTACCCATCCATTTCATTCTATCCCCCTTTATGACGTTTCACACTGAAAGCCCTCAGTAACAAGTTCCTCTTGCAGACTCAATCGTCCATGGCATCTCCATCGAGTTCACTGAATAAAATAATTAAAATTATATGATAGCCCGACTGCAAGTCACCTGTATCCAACGTGTGTATTTCTAATGACGATAAAACGGAGAAGAAATCGATAACCGACCTAGTGACAAATACAACGTGAACTCGAACGAGGCACGAATCGATAACAACGCTCATGCACTTTGTCTCCCAAGGGAACATCGTTTAATCGGCCTCGGTGCAGTTGGCTAATGCAATTCGCACGTTAGGTCTGAATGTCACTCCGGATTAATAGAAACTTGCTTACGTTTTATCGTAATTGACAAGGAAGAAGAAGCTCGACACAGTTCTTGTACGTATAAACAAAAGAGAGTTTCCGTGACGTTTATGGAAAAATTGATTAATTTCTTTCCAGCTGCCCTCGTTCTATTGTTTCAAGTAATTCTCTGGCTGGACGGAGAGCAATGCAACTTTGTAATGTTCCCTTTCAATGGACGAACAAATAAATGATGGCGCATAGGTAAATAACGTATCGATATTCTACACGTCGGTCTTTCCATTCTCATCTCTATTCTTGGTATGAAAACAAAAAGCTAACCTAACCTCGGCGTGTCGTTGGTACGATCATCCGATAATCAATAATCAGAATAACTCCATGCAGACTCTATGGAAAGCCAGATCGTAACTGTTGGGTAACCTCGTTGGGAAATCCTTAAAAAGTTCAACGCGACGCCCTGTAATTCGTATCTCCCTTGCTGAAGCGTGATATATTATTCCGACGAAGGATAAATAACCCGTGAAACGATCTCGAAGAATGTTTGTACTTTTGATTTTTTCTTTTTAAGATACCGGAAGTTGTCCCTCTCTCGTTGGAATACCAAGAATTGTCCGCATAGTTTAACTTCGCAGAAACGAATGAGGTGATTGATCCGGATCGATCGAACTACGGCGATTTCTAAGTAATCGATCGCAGATCGGTACTCAACACTGAGCGCCGTAACATCTACGAATCGGTATTAATAAGTTTTCAAGGGGTGCGACTGAACTGAGAGATAAAAGTGAAAAAAGAAGAAATAATCTAGAGGCTATTTATGGCAACTGTTTGACCATAGTTTGCCGGTTTTGATTACGAGCACCCGACGTGCCTGTGCATTAACGTTTATTTATTTAAGAACCGTGTCAATCCTTTTGCAATAACTCCACCACCGCGCCCTCCCTGCCTCCCGCGTCCAAGCTCCTCTTGCAACAACACCTTTCACACGGCCGACTGAATTCCACTTACTGTAATAACTAAAATTTAAAAAAAGAAAAAGAGAAAGTCAATCCAAAACAAAATTTTACCTCGATAACGCATTTTCTCGTATAGGTATAAAAATAGTCATTAAATATTCCCTACGGCACTGGATATAATAAGAGCGTCAGTGTCAGCCTACTTTTCAAACTATCTAATTACACTAAACGTCAAATTTCAGTTACTTTACACTGAGACCCAGAGTATAGGACGTTAGTAAGTTCCTAAACGATGAATTAGGGTAAATCAAATTCACGGTTTTCCTTCATACGGAATAAAGGTAGCCAAATGATTGTTAAGGGTTATACATAGGCACCTACTGCTCCTAGCAGCAGTTCTGATTACATGTACAAGATTAACGCGATACTCCGTTGACGTTACGAAAGTGCGAATTAACTATTCACGTCCGCGGAATTGAACGTTTAACGTCAAACTGACGAGTAGCTATAGGTACCTAATACAACGTCGAACCAACAGCGAGGAGTCTGCGCATTTCACCCAGTGTACTTAGTCACCTCGGCGGCGCGTTCTGCCAAAAAATCTATAGCTAAGGTCCGAAGGCCGAGGGAAATACCAACAAGAGCCCGAAAGAAATACAAATAAATGTAAATAAAAAAATTCATACAAAATTTTAAGTAGTAGAACGCGTTCTTGAATCGGTTCCCAATCGATACAAAAGATACGGAATAACCCAATAGTCGTGGAGCATGGATTGAAATATCGAATTCTAATCAAATCTGATACTGTACGAGGTCGTCTTGCCCGTGGATACTATGTACATATTTTTTTTAAATTTAAATCCCTCACTGTTGTCTGCACGATCAGACGCCAAGGTATCTGCAAAAAATGCTTCTTCGAAACTCCCGAAATACCATGAAAAGTTTTAAACATACAGCTGTTATGAGAAACTTGATAAACTAAGTAACCGGCTATAATTAAGTAATTACTTATTCTACTATCTTTTTTAAGACTGGTGCGGATACCAGTAGCGTACGTCGAACGGTACTTGCGTATGATTTGGCATAGGAACAAACGTGAGTAACATGTCGATATCGAACGGAATTAAATATGCAAGGAAGAAAACGCATTTGGAATCCAGTCACGTCTTCCATTTTTACACGCTGTTGACAATTGGTCGAGCCTACGTATTTCGTCGCTTAATTAATCGCCGAGTTAAGATCGAACTGATACCACAGAGAGATTGCTAGAGAGTCAACAGAGAGAAGATCTGGAATCCTGGAAGACAACTCACTTCGTTTTGGAGAGATTCGGGTCGCTGGTTTTTCGTTTCTCGCGCAACTGTCGCTGTAATGAGAACGAAGTCAGTTACTAGATATACAGGATCAGCCATCTAATGGATATACGTGTGAACAGAGCCTAAAGGATTCTTGTTGCTATTCGCATAGGCAGACTAGAGCTGAAGATAAAATGAATCTGGCTTAGAGCTGGTTACGATAAGCGTTTATGAAACAAGAAGTGAACACTTGAATGAAAGAGAGAGAGAGAGAGAGATAGAGAATTTCAATTACTCCTTATCATGAATCACTATGCAGATGCAACGCCGAATCCTCTTGGCAAGTCATGCAAAATTATAGCTCACCTTGTGGTGTATCCGCTCCTTGTAACTTTCAGACCTGTTTATGTTTGACGTCTTTGGCTTACTGGAAATATTTTGCTGCACCCTATGTAATCGTAATATCAAAGCGTAAATTAATATCTATATAACGTAAAGTAAAAAACGAGTCGACGTGATAGCACGCGAAGAAAGCAAACCCGAGTAACTTCGTAAGACAGAAGTTTGAGCATTGGCAGCAGGGCCGTAACAGCCTTGAAAATTTTCTAATTAACAATGATCGCGCGACATTCAGAACGTCGATAAGAAAAACAAAAAGGCACAGCGCGACAAGTCCGCGAAGTCTCTATTTCTCAGGTAAAAATTAATCCATGCGTGGTTTCGAGAAGCTCGTAGCTTGGCTAACAATTTTATCCATACAAAAATATATTTCATTTACTACGACGGTCCGGGCGCGTTTACTCGATTAATACTGAGCAAGCAGCGCTGTGAATCCGGTACTTGGAATTTACAGGAACTTTAACGATTGTTTGTAAAAGCCAGCAGGGCCGTGAAACAGAGAGAAGATCCTCACCCATAACCAAGGTAGCCAACGTACAGAAAGTTAACGCGCGCGCTCTTGCACGTGGCCCGCTTAATTAAGAATTACTAATTGATATCGCGTTACATACTCTATACTCTATAGACCTCTAAATCCAACCCGACCAGGGTGATACGTTCACGGATAATACAAAAATTAAAAAAAAAAAGAATGCCAACAGCAAAGGAAGATACGTCACTCAAGCACTGGCAAAACAATGAACCGCTATGAATGACTACGATAAGCGAATCGTCGTGGCCTGATACGAGAAGAGGGCATGTACCGAAGAAACGAAGTCGACAAGAAATTATTGAATGATGAATAAACGGGGTCCATCCTATAAACATGCGACGCGTCCTTCGAGCCAATAAATAAATTCTCTTCGATTGATAGTCGCGACTCTGAAATTTCTTATCGCTGTCTTCTTCGGTACAGACCACCGCCAATCACGTGCGCAACATACATTTCAGAGATATCCTCCCTCGACGAGGGATCGTCCATGCTATCGGCGTGATCGGCAGCTCCGCCATAAGCGGAAACGCGTCCCCTTTCGCTGCTGCTGCGTGCGTTTCCTGTTGCTCCGCCTCCGCGATGCTCTCCTGAAATCACACGAACAATACGTCGTTATTAGATATGAACCGAAAGGCGCATTCAGAATGAAAAAAAATGACAAACGACCAAGTGATACTGGCACTGTTCCAGGACGAGACACAGCGATCTGACCAGACGGAGTCTTCGGTATGATCTGGAGTCAGTGAAGCCGTACAAAAGTATTGGAATCTTTTCAAAGACAAGGTCGCATCCCTGGGCCACAATGCATTCTGGCATTCGAAGCCTGAGACCGTACCCGGCAGCTGAGTTTTGAAAGAGGGTTAACGGTTTTCAATGAAAATAAGAAAGCCATCTGGCGGAGGGGGATAGCAGACTGGAACATTTAGTTCGGGGAAACGTGTACGGTCGAAGAAAGAGAAGAGGGTGAAAGAAAAAAAAAACCATGTTTCAAAGATAAAAATCAATAAGTGCCAGATGCACTCTGCAACACAATGGGAAATTCCTCTGCGAAATACATGGCCAGGATTCGTTTCAGCAAATGCGAATTTTCCATTGGTCCATTTAATCCGCGATATTTGTGAATTCAGTTGCGCGTGCTTATGGACATAGCTGCGTGCATGCGTGTTGTGTATTTAGAGAAAGAGGAGCGGGGAGGGTTTTGATCGGGTCTGGGGGTAGGGGCTTAGACGACTACGTGCATTTCGCAGTTTCTGCATAATTTGCTAGGAGGGGTTGAGGAAATTTTGCAAACAAAGCACGCTTCTATATATATATATCGAATTCCATTACGTTGGGGATACGATCTTTCGAGGGACTGGCCAGACTCCAAATATCTTTTTCCATACAGCGCCTTATCACTGGCTGTAAAGTGCGGTAAACACTAGAAGCAATTCCGATGTATGGTGAAATAGTTTAAATATAGAAATGTATATCTGTGTATGATCGGCATGGAATATGTCTGGGTATGTGAGACGGGAAGGGGCAAAGAAAAAGAAAAAAAAATAACAAGTCATAATAGTCTTTGACTCGGTGAGAAGACGAGACGGGGAGGGGGGCAAGATATTCTGTGTATTTGGTTTCCGGCCGACGGCGACACACGTAAATTTCTATCTAAAAATACGCGAATGCTCGAGTTCGAGCTTTTCCTACATGCACGTGTCGCGCATACCCGTCTAATCCTGGGAGGCAGCGATTAAGGCTCCGTTCACATGGTGCGGTGTTTTCACGGCGCTGCCGAAACAGGAAAATGGAAGGGAGGGATTTCAAAATCTCACGCGATACTTCTTACTTGTGTATAGGAAGTTGGGCAAGGCGAATTTTCTACCAGAGTCGAGACTATAAATTCGCGTCAAGAGGAACCACGTGTGGTTAATTTGTGACGCGAGCCAAACAAGGCCGACTTGTGTTTTTACCATAATTTTTTTTAATTTTTTTTAAATTTTAAATTGCGGTACTCTCGGCCATGATAACTCTTCCTCGTCTATCTCTGACAAATAATTACATTGACAATTTTTTCAAAAATTTGACAAACCGTTTAAAAAGTTTTTAGTAGAAACGAAGTCGATTGTTATCAACGTTAAAGCAGATAACGATAATTCTCTGTAGCAATGCTCGCTGACACGTTTAACAGGCCTGAAGTCAGCAACGAAAATACAATATGGCGTTCCTTATGTCAGTGCGATATATATTTTGAAAATAAAAATAGAATTTTTTACAAAACACGAGTATATACCAAAGATCATCGGTGATTGACAGATAAATAAAAATATTTTTTTATTAAATCAATTGACGATTCGGACGATCGACCTAATTTTTTATAACTGAAAGGACACGAAGTTTTTTTACATCACGATCAAAGTATTAACGAACCTGCGTTGTTTCCTGCGAGATCCGTAAATACTTCTTGCTGATAACTCTTCGCAATATCGTTCAAGGAATCGCCATCACAATTTTCACTGCCCTGATTTACATCCGTCAAAGACGATGGACCAATACGGTCCAGATGTATTATGAGATCGGAGACGACGATGTCGTTCGGGCCACAGACTCTGGATCTGACGCCTTCGAGAGTCTCCCAAACTCTGCCGGCGATCGTGTTCTTAACTTGTGAACGCGTCTTAAGGACCTTCGTTTTTGCCTTTTTCGCAACTTTATTGTCTCTGCACAGTTTCTCGGGCACCGTCGACACACCTACGCCTGAGTAGAATCGTCGTTTCTTTCGTTTCTCGACGCACAAAGAACCAGTACGGGTCTGTTTCGGTTGCTCGACGAGCATCCGACTCAGCCAACACTTATAAAAATGTTGTCTCCTTGTGAATTTCATGAAATCCGGCACATTTACGGCTTCCGCTGTTCACGATCGTATCGCATTAACTATACAAACGCGTCCGGTCCGTCAAGCGGTTTAAAATTCTTTGAAAAAGAAAAAAAAATTTCACCCACAAATACAGTAAGCCAAAACCGATCTATGGTCACTCCTTAGCAAAACGTGCATCGGTCATTGATAAGAAATCGGATATCACTGTCAAATTTAGTCCCATCGATCAATCGATCCAAGCGCAAGCCGTATTTATCCTTGCCGAATTTCACGTTAACTTCACAGCTTATTACCGTCCAACTTGAACTTCCGGTGGAGTCTGTTCCGACACTTCTTGGACGAGAGTCTGAGGTTACTGAAACTGCTAATCAGGGGTGAAAAGTTTGTCGAGGGGTGGGGCGATTCTCGTTCCCCCTCCAGTGTATCTTGCAAATGTATTTCCAGCATGTCCAGACTTTTTGGTTCCCGGATTGAATTTTCGTCCCACGCTTCTTCCTCCTATCAACTCGACCACCAAGACGCGAATGCCTTTTTCAGGCGATCCGTTTCCTTCTGACTCGCGCACCGCACTTCCGGTCCTTCCACTAGCGACGTACGATCGTAGGATTCCCCTTTATAATAAATCCTCCAGCTAGAAATCGACCCCCTTGCACGATCCTGTCACCAAGGCACAAGGCAGACAGTAAAAATCCAATAGATCCTCGAAGAGAGTACCACGTCAGAAGACTGTCAAAATCAGAACTGAAAATTCTCTTGATATAGATATACAATAGAACCGGTAGAGTTGGGCCGGAGGGAGGATATACCCACCCTGTCAGAAATATCAAAGAGCGAACGACAGAAATGAAACTTCCGGTGAGAATGAAAGCGAGTGAAAATGGAAACTGCTCGACGAGAGCTTTTTCCTCGATAAACAACAATGAGAGACACAAAGGAGCACCGAGAGAAAATAAAGAGAAAATAATACACTGCTGCTTTGATAAGAGTAATTCAACGGTATTAAAAATAAAAAAACTTCATTCTCAAACGTCAATCCATATTACGATAGTACAACGTATAGATATATACAAATATATTAGACAGAGACGCACTATCAGTCAATAAGAATCGATATTATTAGTTTTCGTCGATTTAAACTAACTGAACGTAGCTTCAGTTTTTTCTTTGACACTTCGATCGATCGATATTAACTATACTGTCTGACGATAAAAATCGAATTCAAAAAGATCGATTCACGTGTAATTTATTATATTTCGATTTAACGAGAGACAGACCGTCGCGACGCCGACGCCGAAGAGGATCGTCGACTTCAAAGCGCGCGATGCACACTGGGAAGAGTTGAACTGTGAAATGTGTTTCGTGGAGTTTAGTGCGGTTCAACCGACTCGACGATGCTGATAGAGGCCTGATATTATTGGAGGCAGTGCGTAGAGACGAGTCAGGGCCGTAACAATGATTACGGGGTACCCGAGTGAAGTAATGGTACGAAGGCGATACATTTTGCAAATGTAACGATGATTAAAAAAAAACAGCAAATTAACAATATACAGATAAAGTAATTCCGCGCGTGGTAAAAATCACGTTTTATCCTTCAAGACGAAAATTTTTATCAAGAATCGTCGTAGACGTTCTAAAGTTGTCAGAGAAAGATAAGCCAGAGCTTATCGAAAGTGGTTTTCCGCTGTTGCATTTGAATGCTATTACTAAGAATGAACGGATATTACTCAAGGAAAGAAAAACAAGTATATTCACGTAAGAAGCGTTCGTGTGGCAAAGAGTCTACGAGAGAAGGAGATTCTGAAAAATTTATCCTGATTATTATTCCATCAGAACACTAAGGACGTAAAGCGTGCACAGGTAACGTTAACGTTTCTTTCTATAAAAAGAGACCAGGAATTGACGTCCATTTCGATTTACGACGCTCTGCCGGTATATGAGAAGCGTTCATTAGGGTACACGTAATGGAGGTAGGGAGTCTTAAATAGATAGTTACGTGAATGGCCAGCTGGTGATATACAACGTTTGGTATCGAAATTAATATTCCCACGAAGGAATAACCTTGAACCACGTACATATGTGCTACCTACAGTGTATCGGGAGATAGCGCCAAAGCCGAAACGGCGAAGGAGGAACGTACGAGCGTTGGGTCTAACGTTAATTAAATTAATTGACTCTACCATTAATTATCGCCAGTTGATACAACAGTCACTGCCACGTGCGTTATGCTCCAGTGAATTTTAATAATTTTTATTGTCTTTTGATAAGGGATACGTTATCATTATTTTTACTGATCATTTCTACCGGTATCGAGGAGGATTCGGCACATTTGACTTCCGAATCCAATCGGCTGCTGGCACTGGACCAAATATCATCTCGTGCTTACGTCAGATGTATGGTAAAACATGTCAAGTCCATGTAAACTTCGATAAATAACTTTTACGAGTTTTATTGCCGCTTTGCAAAATGAATTTCTCTTTTTTTTTATGCGTATCGGATTTGAAAACAAATTGGAAATTATGTGTCGATACGTCGATTCATTATTTTTATATGTATCTTCGTTACGCTATAAACAAATCGGTAATCGTTGAGGTCACGTGCTAAATGCCAATATCCAGGTACCACGATGACGATTGGTAAGGCATCTGCATGATTTGTAAAAAATTTCCATCTTCTTCGCAGTGGATAACGCGTCTTGTAATTCTCTTGGATTGACTTACCGGTCTCCTCGAGGTAAATAAACCATTTCGCAGCATTAAGTAACTCCGAGTGCACTGATCGTTTTCGGGAAAGTCGATTTTTACGTGAAAAAGACATAAAATGTTTCGTGTATCAACGACACTCGCCACTCATCGTACAGATGGTACTGGCGAAATACGAAAAAGAAACACAAGATTCATTCGATATCGAATCGTGTCTGATCGTATTTGCTTAGTGCTCTATATCTGATGTAGATAATTGAAATATCGATATGGATACGACGAAAGTCCACACGACAGTTCATCGCCAGGATTTCATTGCCATGATTACGGCAACAGACGTGTTTGTGGAAGAATTTTTCATTGGAACAGGTAACAGGAATAATTAGTGATCTTCTCCGAGATGAAGGATGAGTGTCTGATTTCAGATATAAATAAAGTGTGTATGCGCGATGACGAGTGGAATGATTAATATACGTATAAATAAAACTCACCGTTTTCCCCATCCGTCAGGACGCCCATGTCGTCGTCATTCCTCTTTAATCGGTCGACTAAAACAATAATAATTATGGCTTCATGAGACAATTTTAAACGATAACTGTGTAATTTTTAGCGCTCATTATCTCATCGAAAGTTATCACGGAGGAAGAGATGTCATTGTTTAAATTATTATTGTTTATGGGATACAAGTGAAGCGTTATCACTTGTATATAAGTAATGCTGATATCTTATGACTGATAGATGCATCCGACTCTGAAGAGGACTAGGCAATACGATAGTAGAGCAATTAAGTTTCTTTATATTGGCATTGTATACTCACTGTGATGCTGGGGTGGATGCTGGGGATGATGATGATGATGCGAGGAAGTTTTTTTGTCCGAACGGATGCGCTCCATCAGCTTGCTGATTCGATCCCTTTCCTTTCTAACCATTGGCCCAGGACAGTTCTCCTCAACTACCCGCACGCACTGACGATGCACACTCAGCGAGCAATCTATGCCCAAACATTTCAATGATAATGATTGGTTTACATCGTACCCGCAAATAAGTGTCTAGATACATTGTGCAGACTCTCCCCATATTTCTTCTACTACCTAGACAGATTACATAACATATGCCAAAATACGTTAGAGTTTCGACTAGAAAACATACGTCTGTCCGCCTTTACGTACCGCAACACTGATAACCTTGAGGACCGATGCCCCCAATAATTAGTTGACAGTGATTACAGTATGTGACCGTAAAGTATTGTTGAGCTACAAAGTGATGACCCCTGACCGTCATTTTTCGCGTTTTACCAGTGAGCAGCCGCGCCTTGATATTCGATTTGTCTTTCGCAACGAAGGTGGGTACCCGATCAAGAGACACTGGTCGTACTTGGAAAATTTTCGTTAATATCGTCGCCAGACCAGCTGCCGTTGTAAATTGACGAAGATCGACTTGGTCCTTTTCGATGTCCTCTCTATAAAATTCATCAAAATCACTTCGCATTAGAGATTGTAATACCCTAAACGTCCTGGGAGCATCTCTGAGGTCCTTTGAACGTGCACTTTGAAATTGCGTTGATACTCACAGATAGGGTTCCATCTTTGGTAAAAGGTACGTCTCGATGATTTTCGTCTCTCTAGTCTTGTCAGATGCACTTTCGTCCAGCTGAGCGTCACTCGGCCCGAATAAAGTGCCCAGACCGGCTGTTCTCTTCTGTTGAAAATCCGCCAGCTGTTCGTTCAGTTCCTCCTTCGCACGTGTCCTCGCCTTCCAGAATATCTGAAGTACACAGGTGCGAGAAGATTAAACATAATGCTTGTTCACGTAGAATCTCCAATGTAAACTCACCTTTCGTAATATCTCCTCCTTGTCGGATTCCTTCAAGAGGACATCGTCGATTTCGCGAGCAACGTTCTCGTCCACGTTGTTAAGTCGCAGGGGCTGCGTAGACAGACAATATTTGTATTAATTACATTAGCCAAACGGTAAAAACGTCACCAGTCGAATAAACGAATAAAATACTCACAGCACCAGGTACTAGAAAGCTTGAGTGTATCTCATAAGCCCATTTTCTCATCTCTTTGGCGTTGCCCTCCTTATACAGATCCGTTACCAAGTAAAATAACTGAAACATCACGACACAACTTATAAGAAAGAATGCTATCGACACTGACCGGAAGCAGTTATCTAAGTTCGTCATAAAGTCAAATTTGAACAAATGCATTGTATAGTTGCATCTTCAGACCGTGAAAAAAAAGACCCATTCGCGTTAGACAATTGTTGAAAAATCTCAATGACTGTCGCAAACGCACAAATACGTGAAGCACCGCCAGTAACGGGCAAGATATAGAATTAACCGCGTGTCATCGAGAAAAGTATATTACAGAATAAATCCACAGAGCGATAATAAGAAAGCGGTAAAGTACAATGATAGCATTGACTTACCAGACTGGAGGGGTCACTGTTTGACAGAACATAATTAATAAATACAGTAAGATGCGCATGGTGTTCCCATAATCTCGATAGCGACTTAAACGGTCCGTGATCTTCCAACTGGCCCTGTCAAAATATCAATCATTTTATTGACAGAGTGAATATGGCACACGACCCTGACCACTTCGTGCTTATTCGCTTCACAGCTTACCACTTCTTGATCACTCATATCATCGTCTTCCATGGACATGATCGGCTGCTGAAGTGGCGGTAAACCGGGACTGCTCTCGTTCGCTATTATATGACGTGGCGGCGAGACGGTGACGTAGCTCTCGAGTACACTCTGTGGAGAAATAAGAATTTCATTCTTTACGTGTACGGTGTGAGAAAAAAAAATAAAGAACACGCAGCGTAACAATGCAACAAATACAAATGAGCTCGTCGCATCGGCATTACGAGAACTTACGTCGTTCAACGTGGAGGAAGAAATATCAGTTCCTGGACTGGGTATGGGATAAGGTGGCGGAGGTGTTCCTGGCGGAGTAACGTGAGGAGGATCATCCAAATCAATTCCGCTATGCCGACCAAGTTTCGGCGGCGACAGATCATTCATCGACTCGGATGCTATCAGACGTCGGCTCGCTTCGGATGGTGATATCATTGTCGCGCCCAACTGTTCAGGACTCGATTTCGTTCGTTGATGCTTATTCAGGGAGCTCAGGGAACCCAGATTCGCACCCTGCGAAAACTATAATGGACTGAGTATACATTCTGTTCTCTCCGACGTTTCAAGTTCAGCGATAAGGGACTTCCGAAAATGATAACACGGACAGACACAGACATTAATCATAAAGAACGGCAAAAAACGTTTAAACGAGTTTGAAGGAATTTGATAAACCAAATTAAAAATCTATACAGCGTTCGCGATCGACTCAAGAATCATCCCCTGAGAAGTACGCGAAGAGACTTTGTTTCCCATTTTTTTTTCCCCACCAAAAAAATTATACGGGTTAATGCGAAGATACAAATTATATAATTTATCACTCTCGTGTATGACAGTACACCGTTAATACTTTATTTACATTAGTCAATACCAAGTCTTCTCGTCTTCCTTAGATAATAATGTTAGGGATATACAAATCGACATAGATGATTATTACATTAAGCGTTGGATAAGTATTTGAAGCATGTGTGTTCAGTGTATGACAATTGATAAACAATTTTTAACCTAACCTAACATCAAAACAAATTTCTCGTATTACCAGCAACATAACATTCGCCTCTTTCAGGCTCGTATACTTTAACAAATTCGTACCTGAGATACAATGAATACAGTAACGGGTCTTGTGTTTCGTATTAAAACTATAGTACCTACGTACAATCCAATTGTTTAACATGAGAATAAGAATAAAGAAAGAAAGACAAATCAAATTGGATAAGGAGTGAAGACACTTTCGCGGTACCAAAGAACACAAGATAGTACAATTCGATGATGATTAGGTGATTAGACTACTTACAGAGTTAGGTATGCCGTGACTGGTGTTGGGGGGCGTTAAATGAGTCAGCAGTTGTCGCTCCAGCTCCGACTGAACTATGTTGTGCGTGTTTGAGGGTGGTGGTCGGGGTGGCAAAGGAGGCGGTGAGAGAGTTTGCATGGAGAGGGAATTGCGAGAGGGCAGGGGCGGCGGTACGTCGCCAGGGTTGCTGCTCAAAGGCGAATAATGCCCAGGAGAGGACGGGGTGTTTGTTACCAACGAGCAAAGCTGTAAGAGAGACACAACAAAAGCAGGTTATGTTGGGTTAGCAAAAGCCTATAAAAGATACGCACACCATTTACCTTGGACCACTTACGCACCGACTTAATGACGGTTACGCAGAGGCGCTTACTATTGTATCCCTATGCTATTTTACTTGTATTCTTACTGACGCAAGAACACTTCGATAAGGGGGGGCACTTGTGTTAATATGAATTATCACTTTCGCGGAATGACGATAAAGACCTAAATTTTCGGTCCGATATACATGTTATGTACAGTGTACATTGTACACAGGGTGTAACAGGACATACGTTTTCGGTGAAGGCTTATCGCATAAGGATTTGGCCAGAATTATTGACATGTACTTTTAAAATGAAATCGTGAGACTTGAATATTCAGGGTCTGGCCCGTCGAACGCTTACTCCTCAAAGGGGAAAGCCCCAGCTAGATGAATATGTATCGTTAAGCGTTATTGGACCAGGCACCATTGTATTGGATAAGGTCAACAGGCTTTACAGATCCGTTATATAATACTTTGACGTCTTGTGATCTTTGTAAATAGTATGCCTGTCCAAATTTCCCAGCATGGTGCTTCGTTCAATGGGTCTGTCGAGTATATAGGTAATATAGGTGTATGTATATATATATATATAGTATATGACAAATGATAATAATCCAAACCGATATGTAAGCGTGTCACAAAAGCGATTTGGTACCAATTGAAAACGCACCTGATCGTTGGCAGTGATGGCATCGAGCTGCTCCTGCAACGTGCGCACTCTTCTCTCAGCCCCAGCAAGCTCAGCCTGCAGCGATGCGGTGTTGTTAACATGTCCAGCGCCAGCTCCGGCTTTTGCCAATTCGCTACGTAGGTTTTCGACATAGCTCTTCTCCTTTTCTAACATCAGCTGAAACGTGTGAGCACGTTGCGTCTCCAACTGGCGTTTCTTCTCGTGCTGTAACGTCAGAGAAAACGATCCAGGCATTACAATGAGGATTTAGGTTGAGACGTAACGAGAGACAATGAGACTTGAGAAGCTGAAATGTAAGTATAAACATATGAAAAGATCAAGTAAGAAGGCATGAGTATAGTGAGAGATAAAAAAGAAGAAGATTAAAATGTTAGAGAAAAAAGAAGAATTGCATAACGGTAAGGAAGTGTAAAAAAAGAATTAAAAAAAAAATAAAAATAAGTGTGCCTTACGTGTCGCGATAGCAGCGGCGAGACTGGAGCCATCCATGCTCTCTGTGTTAGATGAAAGCGTGAGGAAGTAATGGGAGGTGAATAAGAAGAAGAAGAGGCAGCAGCATTATCAAGAGAAGTAGAAGGACAGTAGATAGAAGACGAAGAAGAAGTAGAGACAAGAGTCGCGCGTGAAGATTCGTTAGACTTGTGTGAGTCGCGTCTTAGGAATGCAACGGGGTTACGGAACTTCCGGTTGGGACTAGGACTTACGTCGACGGGTTGGGGCCCGGTAATACGTGCGTTATATGGCGCACCGCCCGCAGGTGCCGTTGACGCCCTGTGAAGGGACGTCGTCGCGGGTTGCGGCGGTGACACCATGGTGGAGCCGGCCGACAGGCTGGCTGGTCGCTGATGTTGCTGACCCGTGAGGCCAACTTGCAGCCCAGCTGCAACTGGCTTCTGCTGCACCGTCAGAACCACCTGCGTCGAGGCTACAAAACATAAGTTCAAGGACGTTGGATTAGTCATCAGATATTTTAGCATGGTTATAAAGCGCGCGCGCGCGACCTCGTTGGAAAATTTTAGAGAGACCGTCTTCGAGGACTCCGTTATACAACAACGAGATTAGGAAGTGGGTTAACGTGAGACGCACTTGATTTACAAATTGAAAGTCGAAGAAAAAAAAAAACCAAAAAAGAAATATCACAATTAACCCAGTAGAGCTCTTTTCCCGTTTCATCCAGAAGACCCAAGACTCTAATTCCGCGAAGGTATAAATATTTATATCTCCCTGGCGATTATCTCGCTCGTGTGACGTACGAGTGAACGTCCTGAGTTCAGCGAAACGTAATCCAAGCGTGCACCGAGTCTCGAATTCCGAATGTAAGCAGCAGCGTCTGCGGATGAAGTCGTGAACGATAACGATGATCTCCACATCGGTACGTGAGACCTTACGTATACTGAATCGAGAGGTCCGACGTGCTAACCAAGTGGAAGACGCAGCCGTGAAACAAGGTACGATCCGCCGTCTCTCCCAGACGATACGGAATGGCTGAGATATGTCCCCGCAATGAGTCAGAGACCGGGTAGGTCCCGTAAGGCGGATACGCACTGCCAATTCACCTTATCACTTTACAGATAGTATAATCTAATGTTAGTAATAAGACCAACACCACTTGTGCATTTATTTGGGCATTTATTAGATATTAGAAAAGCGCACTCTATACGACGAGATAGAACTGGGTACCCAAATAAAGCTCCACGGGAGCTTGGTCCCAGGCCCGTTTCAGGTCGTACGTCGTGGGCGTTCTCATGTAGAACGATGGGGGTTGTTAACTGAGAAATAGAAAGAAACGGGGATACGTTAAGAGCCTGAACACGCGTGTGAACGCCGGTTGGATATTTTCGCACAAGACGATCGCGCGTATTCGACAAGCCGTGATAGAATTAATCTTGTCGTTCGTAAGCGTTTAAAAGACACCGCGACGCTCGGCGTCCCTCGCGAAACTGCGTAAAACCAAGCGCAACACGCCTTAGGAAATCTCGCGTGGCGCGGGCGTTACACGACGTCCGCACGGGACTCGTACCGAGAACCCCAGGACCAGGTGGGTATTAATATGAATGACGAGGTCCAATGTTTACAGATTTACATATGACTATACAGCATCACGGTCAAACTATTGCTGATCCATGATCATCGGAGAGTGAGAGGATGAGCATGGAACGACGGAAAGGGGATGCGCAGAGACAGAGATAGACGGAGATGATCAAACTGGTACATATGGTGACGCTTGAGGTTTACGACTGTCACTCTGGTATCCCCTTTGGTACATAACAGAGATTACGACGTTCGCCGAGATCCTGCGTCGAGCACGCTGATAAGGAAAGCTTTACGCGATCCTCGCGAGCATAACAGGACTTTAAAGATAGTCTTGTGGGATCGTTTGAATTTTATCTACATCGCCGTCGACCTGGCTGTCTGCCTCTTCGACCGCGTATACAGTCGGTACGTTTTAACCGTCCCGCTGGATCGGCACCTCGTTTCCGCCGTTTGAGAATCTCTGCTTTACAGGAAGGCCAGAAAAAAAGAGTCGGAGCAAGCCAGCTCAGCGGTTATTTCCATCTTTTGTACTGTGATTTCTTAGATGGAGGAATCTCTCTCTATTTTTCGAAATATTGGAAACGCTCTTCTTTCGGATCACAAAATTCCTCGCGACTACTTTTACCTATCGCTAACACTTGATTGCGTAACGATTCTCAATTCTCAACATTCTGAATATTATCAACCGGACACGGATAATCGTAACGCGGTAAATACAATGAAAACAAAAATATGTATAAATATTCGTACGTTGCATGTGAAGTCCACAAAAAAAATCCCCGATGCAAGCGATACGCTCGAAGTTTATAAACAAAATCAGACATTGTAATCGTAAACGATAAACAAAGCGACAAAACCATTACAAACGTCGAGGTCACGCCGTGGTACGCGCCAATGCGTATACAATAATTTCACAATGCATCGGCGATCATCCTAAATCCGAATAAATGATAAATCGCAAAATTAAATACATCCGTAACATCCCAACGGACTATCGTCACTCCCCACACATTTTTCAGTCCCAAACAATGAAAGCCAAGTCTCCAAGTCGCGAGAAGGAATTTTCGCATCAGAAAAAAAGTCTCCGAAAAAGAATCGTAATACCCAAGGAGTTTGACTCATTGTTTGAGGGGCTTTCGCATTTGTACGTGCTAGGAATTGCCGTGGCCGCAGAGATGCACGTATGCATCGGCGTACAATAAAGTAAGATAGAAAACCGAAACAGTCACCGCTATAAACTCACATGCTTACATCACTAGAAGCCTGGGGCTTGTTGTATAGCTATACAGATATATGTTATATATATATATATTGGCAACATACAAAGTAAGGACAACGTTAATCGCATTCAACGTTAAATGCGCGCTTAGAACCAAGCAACGATATTGAAAACGTGCGAAGAAGCCACCGGTATAAAATTCTTTTCGCAGTCTACGTCGGTGACGTTCAAAAGAAAAAAAAAAGTCTTCGCTCGACGTGGCGCGTCGTCATCCTCCGTCTCTATGCACCGTCGTCTGTCGCAACTGGACGCTTATCGTAGCGCCGTCTGCGACAAGGCGTCTACGTCAATATATCTGAGGAGTCGATGAGAATATTAACCAGTCCAAGGTATATATGAGTTACTCACATTTGATCAGATCCACGACGTCGGTATGCGTCGACTGCATCACGTTCACGCCGTTCACCTGGAAACAAGAGAGGAACGTGTGTAGTTGACGTAGAAATTAATAAGAGGAGCCTTATGAATTTTGATTCAACGGGACCCTCCAAGGACGTCTCCTCGAAGCTCCAGACTACCGTCCAGTAAGAATATACGAATTCCGCGAGAATTATCTTTAATTATCGTGTACGTTGTGGCAAACAGCATCGCGTTATGCATTCGTACTTTAACGCACTTTCCTTTTGAGATAGTGGCTTGTTTGCCACGTTGTTAGAAGCCCGACGATACTACACGAGCTCCCCGTGCATTTACACAGTTAATATACCAGTCAGAAGTAATCGTGTTACACTAAGGTATACGAACGTAGAATAAAGCCGTGACGGTAGCCTGAAAGTGGCACGAGCTCCAATAAATCTTGGTGCAACCAAACGAAGGGAAAAATTCGACGTACAGAGCTTCGCCACTGGAGTATCCAGTAGATACGTGAAAACAGTCTAACCAAATAAACGCACCTTGATTATTTTGTCGCCGGCATGTAGGCCAGCCCTCGCGGCAGCGCCACCTACAAAACACATAGATTTCAATGTTAGAGAATCAATAGATTCGATACCTGATGCACGATACACTTGCTTCCATGGGGATCCTCGTGTGGCATGCAGCGAGGTTAGGCAGGAGTGAGGTAGGAGTAATGAGCGTTCAGGGAGTCTAATTTGTTACTAGGAGGATGATCCAGAAATTTCGGAAGTTCGTGATCGGATGGATATGGGTTAGATTCTGAAAGAATAAACAGTTGGGTGATAATTAATGAAATTAACGGGAGAGTGTACTGTTATCGTTATGATTAATCGTTAATATTAATCAACCCTTAATGGACGAAAAGAAGGTCGTGCGTGTGAGCATGGGTGACCATGACAACAATGGCTGCACGTATCCTCTAGGAAGTTAACGGTTAATGCACGTACCTTCCTTGACAGATTGTACGTATACGGGATTGTCGCCGGAAACCTTCATCCCGTATCCGGCATCATCCTTGTAGACGACCAGGGTGGCAACCGGTGCAGGTTCACCCCCGACGCCGCCGCCACCACCACCGGCGCTGCGTCGCAACGCCGTCGTTCCATTCATCCCTTACGGTCACCTCCTCCTCGGTTCTCTCTCTCACTCTCTCTCTCTCTCTCTCACCTCTGCTGATGCCGACCAACCGGTTGTCCTGCAACAATGACATCGGTAAATACGCGTCCTGGGTTCTCCTAGCGGAGTACAAGAGAATTACGAGGAATAAGTATCTGAAGGAATAAAAAGGTACGGAACCGGCAAAGAATTACGCCGAGATCAGTGATTCACCTTGAGACTCGTAGTCGTACGAGTCACCCGTTAGAAGCGGCGCGTCGGTCGGTACTTTCGGATTTAAGGGAGCGTGTAACCGGAAGCATGTCGTGGATATGCGAATTCACGAAATGTAGAAAAAACTATACGGGGAATGAAAAATATGAATAAATAAAGAATTAACGTGACGCCGCTACAAATGGGCCGAGATGTAATCGTCGGGGTGAGAAACCGTTGAAAGGCTTTGAGCTTCCAGGAAATCCCTTGCGCGGCCGCGTTCCAGAAAGTTCGGCGCTAGGCCGCCGGGGGTACCAGGTACGTGTATTTTGAGCGCACGCTAGAAGCGAATTGAGATGGCTTCTTGCAAGGAGCTTTGATAATTGACAATGGAATGGTCTTACGAAGTTCTCTCTCGGACGAAGGATGTCAGGGAGCTCCGCAGAGGGGAACCAATTGGAATTGAGAAAATAAAAGGCATCGTGTGAATCTTAATGAATTGCCTTCAGGAATACGCGTGGGCCGTTCCTTGGATGAGTCAGTGAATGGGACGGGACGAGTTTTATGCCACGGATTAGAATCTTCTTGCCGTTAAACAGAAGGCTGCGTATTAACGGTTTCATCGTTTCTCCTTGTTTTTATCCGTGTCTGTCTTTACGTTGCTCTCCTACTATTATAGGTTACATTTTTCTTTGAGACTTCGGAACTTCGGACTTGAGAAACTTTCTCGTGGAATTTTAGGAATATTCGTGAAATTTCGCGTCTATGGACACGCGGGACTTACCTGGTGCGATAATTATAAATTGCGAAGAAATTTCTTTCCCCTTGTATAATAAAGGAGAATCCAGGTTCTTATCGCTGACAGGTGTTTCCCGCGATAACCATGAAGCCTTTACTTCATTCTGATACTAAATACAGAAACACATTGTATAGTCACTGAGGGATACAACGGCACGGTGACACTGGGTCTCTTTCACACAGTTTTATATAGTTCAAAACTTTTGAATCTACGAAATTACAATTTTTATATCTACTGGTTCACTCGGTTATTTCAATTTGATTGAATCGTACCGTTTTCAATTATCCATATTTCAAATTCAATCAAACTTCCCGCGCGAATACGTAGTCTCCCTCTGGTATAACTTTCTGCTAGTTTGGCATAGGGATTCTCGATAATTAAAGATGGCGGCGCGTCGTCTGCCAGATGAATTTTGAAGCCGTTCAAGTAACAATTGATATCTGTAGTATACAGAGCTCGTACAAAGGAGTCGGATGACAATGCTTGAATTTCGATAATCCAAGAGAAAATGCGAAATTCCAAAGTGAAACGAGCCTTGGCTGGGACATGCTGTAAGGTTGAAGTGTGCATATGAATGGGCTGAAGAATGTCAGACTTCAAACAGTAAATTATACCTGTCTCGTTTCTTCTTTTACAGTCTCGTATTTTCGAAGTACGAGAGAAAAGAGAAAATATTTCCCGTGGGTGGACCACCGTTATTTGAAGAACCTCAAATCTCAAAAGTAACTGCACTCTGTTGCGTACAGTGGTTGGAACGGACCTAGAGCGTCAAGGTTTCTCAAAGGATGAAGAGTTTGCGTTTTGGGACATCAGAAAAGTGTATCTATCCAATGGCAGTGCAATTCCAATGAGAAGAAACTAAAAGAAAGATAGCGCGAATGAGGAAACGTCAAAATTTGAGTTTGAAAATCCCGCCTTCTTATCTTTGCTATACCTCATGGCGCAGAAGAAAATGTAAACGGCCAGTGGATGACCGAGGGAGCGTACATGTAAGAATTTTAATGACCGCATCGGAGTCACGTTACTCGAACGAAGCCGAGCGCAATTAGTTCCGATCAACAGTCGGCACTGCTGTAATTGTTTATCTGTATTCCGCGAGTAATGAAAACTAATAAAGCTCGATATCGACGTGTACGTGCTGCGAGCTGGAATACCAAAGACTGAACGACGGTGTCGTACGACGTCATAATGAGAATGATTTACAGTAAAATTGAAAAACAATACACTTTTACGGCATTCACGAAGTCGTTGACTGACGCGAATATTCATACGTATTTCTTATTAATTTTGTTTAAAATCGTGCAGATTAAATAGGCATCGCGATATTCAAGAGAGGAGACCACCGCTCGTCCAGAGCAAAAGTATGCGTTTGTTTGTTCGTTCGAATGTATACATGCAGTAACTTAGGAATGTACCAAAGGCGTAAGAACGTTCTTTCGAGTTAATATATTTTGTATTCGGTAGAATATAATCCATGATAGTCATGACGGTTAGCAAAATTATATTTAACTTTCAGACTGGCAAAACAACATTTTTTTATAATTCTTACTGTCTCTTTAGATCCCATACAATTCTTAGCATTCATTCTAGAGAGTAACAAGGATACAGGATTCGTAGAGGCCACAGCAAATTTTGGACAAGACACTACGTGAGTGAATATTGCATTAAGATGCATAATATGCAGATGGTGATGGCGGCCGATGCGAATAAAATTTGATAAATGTGTTTTTCTTTACTTTTTCTGATTTCTGACTAGTTTTTAAGTTGCTTCAAAACAGGATCAATGATATCGCCGACTGAATCTGCGTAGTGCTTGATGCGGGCTAAAACTTGGGCGGTTAGTCGCCATTGTGTGTTTGAAATTATTGTGATGAGTTGTCGTTTGAACGCGATCTAAGCAAGCTCTAAATAAGTTTATGAGAACGCACCCCGTGGTTCATGCATACGAGTGGACAAGCGTGTTTCCACGTTGCGGCCTTGCAACGCGGACAAAACATTCAGGAATAATTTACCTCGAAATTCTAGGTCGCGGAGGAAATCGACGTTGCTTGGCATCGTGAGGAAAGTAACGGCTGAAAGACACGAGTCTGAATTTTACAGTGAAAAGATTATTTTCAGGCAATGATTCGAGTAAAGACGCTCTACTGTACTTTGATATCGCCAAATTGGACTGGATTTATTTAATCCCATTTTAGAACACGCATTTGTAGACATGCTGTGGATGCGTCTGCAACGGTCGCGCCAGAAGTATTTGTGTTAACGAAATAGAAATTTTTTAATTTGTTTATCGCGTCCTATCTATCACGATATCAATCGGAATGCAAAACGTTTTAAAACACGTTGCTAGATAATTAACACGAAAAAATGAAACAGTTAATAAAAAAAGCATTAATTAAGGTCAGCATTTATTGTCGAACCATAGCGATGACTAAAAATATGACAGCGATTTGTCACAGCTGCTCCTTGATAGCAGTGTGATTCAAAATCACGAAGAAGCATATGACTGATAAATTTGTCAATAAGATCTTACATATGCACATAGCGTCATAAATTTCAGACAATAAAGTCCCGACCAATCAAATTGTAACGAGTGAAATAAATTAATGCTAACAGATCAGTATGAGTTTCGATGCTTGGACATTTTTTATTACCGTTAAATCGCCTTATCAGATATGTCGTTTGGTTAATGCAGCTTCACCTTCCTAGATGAATTTGAAATTTTTTCCTCTTTCCTTCTCTCTTTCTCTTTTTCTTTTTCTTCCCCAACCGGCCATCGTAAACAAGCCGAACACCCTCGCTAGTTGCGTCCGTTGATACGAATATTTCTCTTGGATTGGACGCGCAAGCACTCACCGTGAGATAAAACGGCTCTCGCCTGACAAAAGATTTACAGGAATCCTTCGATGAAAAGACATAAACATTTGAAAGACTTTCGAAACGTTTGACAGAAGTTACGGGACGTTGGTCCCGTGACAACCCGTACAAGACTGCGCGAAGTTCCGTTATCATGCTAATTATTATTACGCATTACGAGGTCATCTGATATATTCCTGAGGTTGTCAGCCAGATGAAAGATGAATTTTTTGAAGCAATAATCTCTAAGATAAACGTGTAGCATCATCTTGCTAAGCGGAATATGGTGCGATACAAAGTGGCAGCAAGAAATAAAGGAACACAGAAGAAGGTAAAGCACAGAGAAACGCCTACCTTTCATTTAATTCAGCGTCGGCGTCTTGAGACTCCGTAGTAAATTCAGCTTAGCGGCTTACCGCTGAGAAAACGCACTATCACGCTCTCCTTGGCACTATGTTTCACGAGAATTATATCACAATGTCATAACAAAAGAACACACATGAACATGGCTGGTGACGAGTAATTATCGTGCCTACCGTACTTTCACAGCACATTGCGCTCTGTCGCGGGACGATTCATTGTAGAAAAGAGAGCTTCATGTACAAAGGAGAAAAATCGCACATATACTATTTATATAAATGCTCACGTAGCGTATATCGGAGTAAAGGCACTGCGGAATATTTTTTTTTATAACAAACTGCACGTTCGATCGAACAAAAATACACTATGTACTAACAAGTGTCAGCCATCTTGTATCGGGCCAAAGCACAACCCAATGTCCCGTCGTGCATCACGACGACTTCGAGTACAACCGAGTACAACAGAATCCCGATGGCTTCGCTACAGCATTATACAGAAATATGTACTGCGTCAGCTTCAGACACCCCAAGAAGAGGACAGCATCTTCTGGAATGACGTCATTCCAGGGCCCCAACTCAGACCCGATTCTTAAGCCTGATTCTCATTCTAACGACAGTTGGTAAGTAAGAGAATGCCATTGGTTGTGCAGAAAATCCAATTTTATCTGTAGCTAATAAACGTCTCGTGTTCACCAATTGATGATGCTTGTTTAAAGTTCGATTAGTGGTACGTTCACACGTGGCGATGACTCATTTGAACGGTAGTTGATACCGCGAAATTTGAAGTTCAACATTCAAAGTGATATGTTCATGTTGTAATATTCGGTAAAATTTTGTTAGACGATTTTATAATAAAACTTGTACATGAGACGGTTTTATTTATACAATATACACAGTTTTTGCTATTTATGGCATAAAATCGAGTATCATTTACATAGTTTTTATAATTATGATGGAAGCAGCCCTAATGTTTGAAGGCAAATTTGAGCTGCTTCTGCTTTTGCCTGCTTTTTATTTGGACTGGCTACACTTGGTTTGTACTCAATACCGTTTACTTTTACCTGTAATAAATAAATGTGATAAATTGGTTAATCATCCTTGTATATATTTTAATTTTAAATATATACTCACCTTAAACAAGAAATTCTTCATATGATCTGGACCACATTCGAAGCACAGTTCATAAACTGGTGCACCAAATTTACGTTTTGAACAATATTCACCTAACAGAGAAACTGGATGTTTTCCTGTAAAAAATTAATAGTCATATTGATAATTAACGAATTAGTACAGATTATTGCAATAGTTAAACACACCTTCCAGTGTCTTGATTCTTGGTATCACAGGCTTTGAAGTCTTTCCTGATTTTTTAGTAATATCCTGCTCAGAAACCAATCCTCGTTTATCCAATTTAACTTCTAGTTGCAATGGTTCTAAAGTACCTTCTTTGTTTTTCCCTAAACCCTCCCCAGGTCTCCAACCCATCTTCTGTAGAAGGGCCATACCCATCCCACCTGATACTGGTTGTGCCGATACTAATTGATCCTAAATAATTCACATGATCAGAAGATTTAAACAATAGAATATGAAAGATGAGTGATTTTGATATTTATACATAAATATTCTATGTGATAAAGGTGATTTTTAGTCTTGCCCAACTGCTTGGAAATATAAAAAAAATCTAACATTTACTCTTTTAATAATTACTTGAATACTATGAAAAGAAGAGAAAAAACTGGTTTTCAGTAAATCTAATCTAAATAATAAGATTAAAGGACAACTTTATGTTATGTAATGTCATTGATGTTCTGTAAAATGTGAAGATGAATTATTATCAATGATCGTAACAAATTGGGGAGGGATGGTAAGGCTTTTGCTTGAATAAGAACTTGCTTTCTTTCTTAAAATAATTATACTTACCAAGAAGAAGGTTTAATTTGATCATCAGGCTGCTGAGGCTGACTCTTCTCTGATGTAGCTACGTGCCTGTAACAAATCCTCAGGTGGATGCAGACTAATGCTAAAATCCCAGCTTTATTGTCATGAGGTCATCACACAATCGCTGAAAAAATCTTATGACAGCAAGCTGATGGTATTTAGCAATAATCTCACAGGGGTCCATTGCCATTAAAAAGATTGACGCCAATAAATAATAATTCCTCGACTCGTCCCCCCTCCCCTCCCCCCACACTGAGCTTCTCACGATACACAAATGATAAATATGACTGCGACAATGGTACTCTTGTGTCCGTGCAGGCACAGAGTCCACCTCTACGCGAGAAATAGTCTGTGCCTACAACACAGTCTCCATTAGACCAAAGATACAGAATCTAAATGGTCTTCACCGAGACTGTACCTGAAAACTTGTTACAGACAATGTCAGTTTTAAGTGATGTCAACAATATCTGTTTTTGTCTTAATCAATATCTTTCATGCAAATTCATTTATCATATGCATTTACAGTGATGTTCATGGCAATTTTGGGATAGAATTGGTGAAAACTCTATACAATATATGATATACAATGTAAATACAGTTCGACAAGTGATTTGCTGTATTCGATAAATGACTGTTAAAACAGGTACTGTGAAATGGACAGGCAGAAAAAAGGAAGGACATATTAAACAAGTATTACAAATCAGTGTTGTTACCTTACGAGCCCAGGCTTGATAACCTGCAGAAAGTTCAGCTGCCGAGAGCACTTTAGCTCCCGTACTACCAGTAAACTGACCTGGCATCTGCTTACTCTCTGCCCACGTTTTCATCTATGTGATGAAACATAAATCAATCTTTATTGTTAATATAATAGTTTAATATTTTTTATTACCTCTGTTTGAGCTCTATACATTTCACCAAGAGCCTGTATGTCATTTGGATTTTCTCTTAATTTTCTCATAGCTGCTAATCGTTGAGATACTATTGAACCTATGTCAACATTCTGCAATACACATAATACAGTAGATATTTTTGTGAAAGAATAGTATGGAATAATTGTTTGTTACCTCTATTGGTGGAGCTTGTGGAAAAACTGCAGGTTGAATCACAGGTGCAGGAACTGGTGGTGGTAATATAGGAAGTGGTGCTGGTGGAACCGATATTAGTGGTGCACTAGCTGGTATAAATGCTTTCTTTGGTTCTGGCTTCTTAGGGATAACTGGTACCCATTCACTCTCTAAAAGAAGAATTATATTCACGAAATAGGATTGCATGTTGTTAAGAAAGATTAATATTACCAGTCTTACGATGATGCTGTCCACTTGAAACAGGAAATTGTAATCGTAACTGATTTGAGGATTCAGCTGTTTTCTCTTGGAACGTTTTAGTAGGCAATTGCTTGGCATCCTATGGTTCAACATACAAAAACGTCTAAAATATTCGAATAAAAATTATAATGATCGTAAATTCAGAAAACTTACTTTAATATTCATTATGATAGAACTGGGTCTATCTTTTACAAGAAAAGGGTGATGAAAACCTTTTTCTGAGCTACTCCCATCATCATCTGAAGAAATGCTCGACAATTCGCCTAATGCTTCAGATTTTGACAGGGATTTGCAGAAATCTATTTAAAAGAAAACAGTCATTTCATATATAATAAATTACAAGAATAAAGTAATATTACCTGTCAGTTCATCGACAGACTTTCCACCATCCTGAATAGCAGCTATGGCTTTATCCTGTTGTGCAAGTGGCAGAGTCCCTTGTTTTATCATGTTAATTGCATTCCGCCTTGCAATTTCCAAAAGTTTCTTTTTATCAATTTCAATGCGTTCTCTAATAAAAAAGAAAAATAGTACTCTCCAATAATTGGATATACATGCATGCATGATTAATTGTTTACAATATAAAGATACTAACTTTCTTTCTCTACTTCTGCTACGTCCTTTCAAAGATTTATTTCTATTCTTATCTTCACTGCGACTCCTATGCCTTTCCTTTTCGTCCCTCGTATACTTCCTCTTATCCTTACTTCGTTCGTGATCATATCTATCGATACTTTTATCTCTATTTCGTCTTTCTTTACTTCGTCCAGTTCGTTTCTCGACACTTGTTCGACTCCTGCTATGACGTGAATTCGAATGTGTTTCAGATTCTGAACGTTTTCTGTCACGAGATCTGCTGCTACGACTGTGCCTAATATCTTTATCCCTTGATTCTTTATAACTTTTGTTTTCTTTTCGATTACTTCGCGATCTTGATCCATTCACATCCTTCAACCTCTTCTTTTCCTTCTCCTTTAAAACGAGCCTCAAATCATGTACCGCTATTGGACTGAGACTCGTCTTATTAGATTTATCTAAAATTGGACTTATCGATCCAGTTCTTGGTGAATCATTTCGTGGCGGTGTTGGACTTAATGTTGGGGTCCCATTGTCTTCGCTACTATCACTTAATTCACCATCTTCCATTCGTGCAGCTTTCGCACGCTCTTTATTTTCTACTTCTTTTACTGTTTCGTTATAGACTATACTATTTTTAAGGTCTTTTATTAAAATTTTTCCTTGAACTCCTTGTTTAGGTTTTTCTAAATAGGAAAATTAACGTTAGTTTAGAATAATATACGGTAGACGAATAATATACTAAATCAAAGGACACACCCAAAATTTTTGAAATTATAGTTTCATCAGATTCATCATCTATCTTCTTAGAAATAGGAGGTAGTTGAGGACTACTATTTTTCACATGAGATTCATTGTCTTGTGGTTCTTTTTTAACTACTGGATGATCCTGTAACTTTGTTTCTTGGACCAAGATATTTTCTATATTATTTAATTCCCCTGTTTTCTGTTCTGCATTATTCTTTGAATCAGGAATATCTTCAACCTTCTTCACTTTAGCCTTGGGCTTCCCCGAATCTGATGACTTACTGGATACAGAGTCATGTCTGCGTTTAGACTTCTTCTTATGTTTCTTCTTCTTTTTCGTACCTGTTCAACATAAAATTCTCATATTTTTCTTCAAACCAGATACGTTTAGCAATTGTAGAAAATCAAAACTCTTACTTCCATTCTCCGCATCACTATTACTGTCTGAAGAATTTTTTTTGGATTTTTTCTTATGTTTTTTATCCTTATGCTTATGCTTCTTTTTACTCTTCTTTTTTTTACTTTTATCTTGCTTTTCTACTTTTATTTCTTCATCTGGAATCTGCGTATCGCTATGTTCTGGAGATACTATTCCCTCATCAGCGTCAAATGTGCTGAAAAGTTCTGTCAAAATCTCGTTGGATGATTTTTGCGGCAAGCCAGGCTCTGGTTTAATTTTTACAGCGTCCACACCCACTGTGGTTATTAAGTTTGCGATATCAAATAAATCAGCCATAGTACTAAAAGAATTTCATATGCCAAAAATTAAATAAATGCATTAATAAAATTACACTTCTCTCAATTATTAGAACAGCGCACTCCACTCGCCATTACTAAATATCCATGATGTCCGCCACGCAGAAGTCAAACGCAAATCTACTAGTTGCGCCGGCAGGAACATTTGATATCTCTTTAATTTCATTTGTATTAAGGATATTAAATATATAAAAAGTAACGCTAAAGTTTATATATAAAGAAACCTATTTATTGTTCTATATTCTATACGGGGAAGGTTTGACTTTAAGGAATTATCAGTCAATTTCATATAACAGAAGCGCACAATAATTCATAACCTGAGTATTTGAAAAACGTTTGAATTGTTGCTCCAAAAGAACTTGCTAAGCGGTGAAATTAATTTTAATTGCTTTCTTATGATAAAAGACACAAGATAAGATGAAGTAATTATATGAATGATCATTGAAAATTTATACTTTTCATAAGACGTTTATATATCATATATGAAATTAAATATTGTTTTTATAGGATCAGTGTTGATGGACTTATTGTATATTTTCCATATGATTATATTTATCCGGAACAATATGCATATATGCTGGAACTTAAACGAGGCTTGGATGCAAAAGTATTTTTTATTTGTTACGTTACATATAGCATAACTTTTTCTATAGGAGTTATACTACATGCTAAGATTTAACTTTCGTTTCAGGGCCATTGTCTTTTGGAGATGCCTTCAGGCACAGGGAAAACAATAACTTTGCTTTCTTTAATTGTTGCATACATGTTAGAGAATCCTCTGGATGTCACAAAGTTAATTTACTGCTCTAGAACAGTTCCTGAGATTGAGAAAGTTCTAGAGGAATTAAAAAAGCTCATAGAATATTATGAAAAAGAAACTAAATCTAAGCCAAAAATCGTTGGTTTGGTATTGAGCTCTAGGAAAAATATGTGCATTCACCCTGAGGTATATCATTAAAATAATTATGCATAGAACTACTAGCACTTAAAATGGTGATACTTAAAAGTAATTTTTTGCACTATAGGTGAGCAGAGAACGCGAAGGTAAAGTAGTAGATGGTCGGTGTCATGCCCTCACAGCTTCATATGTTAGAGAGAGGCACAACTACGATGAGACAACACCTGTTTGTGCTTATTATGAGGGTTTTGATATGGATGGGCGTCAGGAGATGATGCCTCCTGGTATTTATTCTATAGATGATCTTAAGGAATATGGAAGAGACAGAAATTGGTGTCCTTATTTCTTGGCTAGATTTACTGTAAGTAGTATACGTTAACTGACAGTAAAATTTTTTAAGATTTCAACATATCTTTGTGACTACATTGCACATTTTCAGATTTTACATGCACAAATTGTTGTATACAGTTATCACTATTTATTGGATCCAAAAATTGCGGAAACAGTATCCAAAGAATTAAGCAAAAGTTCTGTAGTCGTATTTGACGAAGCTCATAACATTGGTACGAATGAAAAATCGTATCTCACCTGAACATTTTTCACATAGATGAACATTCACATTCACCTGAACATTTTCTCCATAGATAACGTATGCATAGATGCAATGAGTGTAAAAATAAACAGAAGACTCATGGAGAAGAGTTCAGCGAACATTCAACTCCTGGAAAAAACAGTAGCAGAGTACGTGACCCTATTTACTAAATTTTTCTACAATCTATACTTTGGGAATCAATCTATAAAAAAATATCGATGTTTCAGAATGAGGGAAGATGACGTAAATAAATTAAAAGATGAATATAACAGATTGGTTGATGGATTAAAAGATGCGCAGGTTGCTCGAGAAACAGATATTATTTTGGCTAATCCAATATTACCAGACGAGGTGCTGGAAGGTATGCATCTTTAAAGGCACAGCCCTGATATCTCACAGGATCTAAACGCTGTTAAATAATTATGTTTTACAGAGGTAGTGCCTGGTAATATCAGAAAGGCTGAACACTTTGTAAGTTTTCTTAAGCGTTTTGTGGAGTATTTAAAAACTCGTCTACGAGTACAGCACGTGGTGCAAGAATCACCCGCTATATTTCTACGGGATATACAAACGAAAGTCTGCATAGAACGTAAACCATTAAGATTCTGTGCTGAGAGATTAGCATCACTATTGCGCACCATGGAAATTACTGATCTCACTGATTTCTCTCCACTCACTCTGATTACACATCTTGCGACACTGGTGTCGACGTATACAAAAGGATTCACAATAATAGTCGAGCCCTTTGATGATAAAACGCCAACAGTATTGAATCCTGTATTACATTTCAGTTGTTTGGATTCATCCATAGCAATGAAGCCAATATTTGATAGGTTTCAATCAGTAATCATCACCTCAGGAACTTTATCACCATTGGATATGTATCCAAAAATTCTAAATTTTCATCCTGTTATAATGTCATCGTTTACCATGACACTGGCCAGACCGTGTTTATTACCAATGGTACGTTATTTATATTGATAAATTGTAATGAGAAATATTGAAAGCATATTTCTTATTTAATTAGATTGTAACAAAAGGAAGCGATCAAGTAGCAATTTCATCAAAATACGAAACAAGAGAGGACGTCGCTGTTATAAGAAATTATGGTCAGTTACTGGTAGAATTTGCTGCTAATGTTCCTGATGGTATAGTCTGCTTTTTCACTTCATACTTGTACATGGAATCTGTTGTGGCTGCTTGGTAAAATAATTACTTTGTGATAAAACAAAATTAAGTATTATATAATTAGATCTTCGGTTATTCTCTCTAATTTATTTGTAGGTATGATCAAGGTATTGTGGATCAACTTCAAAGATATAAACTGTTGTTTATTGAAACTCAGGATTCGGCGGAAACAAGTTTAGCACTAACGTATTTCGTGAAAGCGTGCGAAAATGGAAGAGGAGCTGTTTTCCTTTCTGTGGCACGTGGAAAAGTGTCGGAAGGTGTTGATTTTGATCATCATCTAGGCAGAGCTGTACTTATGTTCGGTATACCTTACGTGTACACACAATCACGAATTTTGAAAGCTAGATTGGAGTACCTTCGTGATCAGTTTCAAGTCAGTTATCAAGTTTATTCTAAAATCTTTCCAATAATCAGATACTTATGCTTCTGTCTTTATTACAGATAAGAGAAAATGATTTCTTGACATTTGACGCCATGAGACATGCGGCACAATGTGTAGGACGTGCCATTAGAGGAAAAACTGACTACGGTATCATGGTTTTTGCAGACAAGGTAGTTAATAACATTCATTTTTTTGTAATGATTACAAGTCTAATAATGGAATGTGTCTTTATAGCGATTTTCAAGAGCCGACAAACGCAGCAAATTACCCAAATGGATTCAGGAACACTTGACTGATAACTTGTGCAATTTATCGACCGAAGAGGCGATACAGGTATTTGTTTTCGCATTCGAGATGAAATTGTGAATAAGTATTCAGGAATGTGATTTATGGTTTTACAGATCAGTAAAAGGTGGCTACGACAAATGGCTCAGCCGTTCACTCGCGAGGATCAATTGGGACTGTCGCTCCTTACTAGAGAGCAATTAGAGAAGGAGGAAGCTAGCAAAATAGAAGAACAGGCACAGCAAAATTAAAATGTGGAGTTTTGTGATTATGCTCATCGTAGCTTTAGGTACTGCTTGACAGTTTGCCCATTCAATGACAGAAACGATATATTTAGTACTTGAAGTATCGTTACTGCAGACGGAGGAATGTTTGTCAGACTTTTATACTCTGCATTTATATCAATGTTTTTGTATAATCTCTCAAATCATATCTTTGAATGTCGTGAGTGGACAGCGTGCAAGGATTTAAAAAAAAAATCTAAGTGCGATTAAAAAAGTTTAATAACAAATTATGATGATGAATATTTAACAGTGTGGAAAATACATTTGTTTTTCTATAAATCATATTTATTCAGTATCACCACCGCACAAGCACTTGATCGCCATCTTGAATCGAATAATAGCTTAACTTTTGTAAAGGTTTGTCAAGAGGTATCTCGTCTCTTGAAAGCTAAAATAATTTATTTTTTTTGTTGAAAATTATCCTATATTTTTATAGTACTTATTATTAAAATGTATTTTATTTTACTTACATTTTGCTGCAAAAATGAGAGAACCGGTATTTTTCCTCCAGTCTTAAAAAGCCTTTGTGCGAGACCAGTCACTTTTTGGACTTCCATGTCTTTTAAAAGTTTTCTTTTGATTCCTTTATTCTGACCCTGATCCTTCGGACACACAAATTCCACAGATATAACGTTTGACATCATTCCACCATTTTTCTTTGATACTGGAATATCTGGTAATCCATATTCTAAAGGTGTCAGGCAAAAATTATTAATTTTACATTGTTTATCCAATATTATGTTATTTGCATACGCACTCTGCACTAGTGAAGGGTAACGTGGGTGATTTGCTATGAATTCATTCCTCTTCTCTAAATTATTTTCAGTCTCTATCCAATGGGGTCCAAATAATTTAAGATAATCGTACTCTGCACCTCTTCTTTCTCCGTACCAAATTTCAGTGCCGTTTAGAGTCTTCAGTTTAGATATTCTAGCTATTATTAATTGTCGCGCTGTTTCTATTGTCTCGCCTTGCAACACAGGATTGTCTCTTAACTTCAATTCCTCTAAGTTCACAAGCTTTTCCAGTTCACTTATTGAACTCCACTGTGAATAAAGTATATTGTAGCTTCTCAGTTATTTCATATTTGATGATATAACTCACTTCGGATATGTTGTTTTTGGATATATGCAACTGGCGCAGTGCAGGAAAAAGATTTGTCTTTTCCATAGGATTTGTAGTTGGAAAATATATGGCGTTTATTTTGTTTAGATTTACATTAAGATATTCTAAGCTGGAAAGATATCAATTGTTATAATTAAATGACAGTATTGTTAATATCAATTTTGAAGAAAACATTTATACTTACAATGGAAGATGGCCCAACTTTAGTACTTCGTCCCAGCTTGAAATAAGATTTGCTTCTAACGTCAATTCAGTAATTTTCATTATATTGCTGTTCTTTGATGGTACTTCCAGGGTATCCACGATATTAAAAGAAACTGAGAGTTCTTGAATTGATGGAAACATTACTATACATTGCTGTATATCAATCCAATTGTAATTCATTTTTGCCATTGTCAAATGTCTGACATTTATAAAAGCGTCTTTCAGTGTTTCTAGGTTCCGTTCAACTGGTAGATGATTTTCACTAAAATATATATAGTTTATATAATAATAGAAAATATTTTATTCGCACAATATTTTTGAATGGATAATGTACCTAACATTGAGTCGTGTTAACATACGAAGTTGGCAACATATTTCAGACACAATTTTCCAGGAATTAATAAGATTTCTTGAAATATCCAGTTCATCCAGATTAGGACACAATTCCTCCAATTCCCCAGGTCGCCCAGCATCACTGACACATTGTTCTCTTAACCATATAATCTTCAATTGATCAAATTTACTTTGCTTTTTATTGACCTTGGAAAAGCCAACCATTTCTAGGAATGGAGCATTAATTTCTTTCTGTAAACTATTCAAATTATCTTTGTCAATGCCTACGAGTTCATCATTGATTAGACCATAACGACTTCTAATAGCTTGTGGACAAGATATTCCCAATTTTGCTTTACCAGGCCGTATAAAGGAACCTGATGTAGAATGCCTGTTATAAAAAATCAGTATAAAGTAATACAGTATTGTATATGCAACATTAAATTTATGAAAGCCAATACTTACCAGGTCTTAAAATATTCAACTCCGTCATATGTGCCATTGTGCTTCCCACGAGTTGGATCATCCCAATCTACACCTAGCCATTCACCTTTGGTATCACCAACAGGACCAAAATATTTTAATGTGCCACGATATCCATCGCATTCTATTCGGCTACCAATTTTATAGTTCTTGTCTTCTACCATTCTGACAAAATATTCAGAGTTAACTATAAATGAAAATTAAGCACCATATCACATAAATGAATGAACGTATTACCTGTATACTAAGCAATTATTAAAAACATCTAATGAGAAGGAAATAAAGGACGATAAGTTTAATCGTATGGCAATTTAAATATCTGTCAGATCATGTTTTTCGGTAACTTTGACAGCCTAACCTCAGGATGACAGCTGGGAATTGAATGTCATAATGTAAAGCCGAGAGAGACGTAACATACGAGATAAGTATTTTCATAAAAGGTACTCATAAAAAATATCACTCACACGAAATGTAGACGTTTGTGTTGATTTATTTATATCAATATTAAAAGTCATAAATACCAAATTCAAATTTCTCTATTTTATACTCTGTGAGCTTCGGGCTTTAAGACCTTCCTACTGTTTCCTACACTCCTGCCGGCTATAGTCCGTACATGTTATCTAACGGAAGTTGAAATTGATTGTATATGTGAGAAGTTCATCTTCCATTAATTTACAGTTTTTATATGAATAATGTGGGAGTTAAGGTTTTTACTGATAGTACACAATAAACATAAATTGAAAATAAATATTTTGATTTACACTGGTTTTGTTACAAAAAAAACTGTATATTAATATAAATCATTTAATTATTTTCATTTACTTCAAGATGTATATTACTCTAAATCACTTTAGCCTTAACTCAATTTAATATACGCTTGTTTTTAGTCACGAGTTTCTGACAACGTTATTTTTTGCGACATGATTTCTGCTGTTACGTTATTAAAGGTACATTCAAAGTAATCTCGTATATTATGCAGCCATGATATTAACACATTCTGTGCGGTAGCTGCTAATGAGATAGGACTGTATTTGCAACATTGCAACCATTCAATATTTCAATCCAATAGCCGTCAGGATCCTTGATAAATGCAATTCCCTTCATTTTACCATCATTAGGTTTCTTTACAAATTCAACTCCCAATTGTTCAAATCTTTCACATGCTTTATTGACATCAGGTACTACAATTCCAATATGACCTGCAATAGAAAATAATATATTGTAGAATTTAGCAATAGAATGACATATTTTCTTTTGATTTTGCATGTTTACCAAAGCCTCTGGGATCAGAATTGCCATTATGATATTTAGCGTCAGGATTACTTTCACTTCCCCAATTGCTATCAAGAGAATTAATAATGAATTTCTAAGTTTCTTACAGTCTTACATATAAAAATGACAAATTAATAAGTTTATAGAATTACTCATTAACTTTATATATATAGAGCAATGACTCACTGAGTAAGCTCAATAGTGCCCTTTCTTAAAAATGTCCATTCAATACTTTCTCTTCTATCTGTTGGTATATCCTTTGCATTTTCGTAACCAAGGAAATACAAAGAGAATTTCATTTCAGGAAAGTCCAGCTTTTGCAATAAAGTCATGCCAAGTATTTCAGTATAAAATGGCAATGACTTTCTTGGATCTTTTATACGGTACATTGTTTGCTGCATGATGTATTCACTGGTAGCAGGATCTGGAGCACTACAAAGCTCTCTAGCTTCGCTGTTTGTTAATCCTGAAGGCTCCCCCATCTAAAACAATTATCAAACATATGTTTTAAATACGATACTTCAAATCTCCTGCTTGTTAAATGATTTCAATAACATCTGGCATTCACTTGAAAATCATGTTCAGATAACCTAAGAATTTGTACTACACAGTAAATATGTTTTTGATACCTCTTGCATTCCCTAATGATGAACAGATATGAACAACAGTATAAAATATTGATAAAAATAATTTACCTTGATAAGAAAATAATATATAAAATCGTTGAGGCAGGGCGAGGTCGTGCAAAACACTCTTCAGGATTGCATAAACAAAGTGGGAAAGTTCCTATAGCTTAAATACACACACGTGAGGATGCTTTTCAATTGAAATATCACTAGACAAGTGTTAACATAACTTTATTTCGATCATAACACAACAGATGTGTATTGAGTCCACGATCCAAAATATACTGTTAAATACTGCGAGCAACGTCTTATCTTTATTTATCTCCATACATCTAAAACAAATAACTATTCTCGCTGTACTGATAGTAAATTTCGAAATGTATCTGGCGCCTTTAACTTTTATGAGCAACAAAATTTGCAACAAAAAAAGACCACGAGGCGTTCGCGTGAATGCGCACGCCGACAGGAAGTTACGCACAATTAAGAACAGCGTAGAATAGACGGCTCAACACTGTGCAAAATCACACAGTGGAATATCTAATGTTGTTACGGCATAAGCGTCTTCTGCTTCATCTGTCAAGAGTGACATAAGTTGACACGCAAATAGTCTAAAATATAGTATTATTATTTTAACTCATTATTGAGTTGCGTCCATTAATATTGAAAATATGGCTCACTGGTTTCACCGTAATCCTTTAAAGGCAACTACAGTTCAAAAGTTTGAAATCAAAGTTTCACAACCTACTGACGCTACAAAGAAATTATGCAGGTTACAATTTTCATCTGTTAACAAATCTTTAAACTCATTATGCACTGCGTTAATTTCTATATTGAATCTACTATGGTTAACAATATAAATTTGGAAATTCATGAAACTTTTTTATGTTAAATCTTACTCTTATTATTTTACTTGTTGTTGCATCTGTGATAAGTAATCTAACACACCTTTCAGTGATTTGAAGCTATCAAGGAGTCGACTTTTGGACTTGATAAGAAACGCGAATAATAGTAATGATACGATAGAACCTGCATTTCTATCATATCTCAGTTTGCTGTATGGATTTATATGGGAGGTCGAGCCTTCCGAGGAACAAGGACAAAATGTTGGGAGACCAAATCCTAGCAAGCTGCGAAATTTACTTGCATTTAAATGGACTCATACATTGCTTGGTCCTACCACACAGTAATTATCTGTTTACTATACTTTTTCAGGGATCAGACAATTATAATCTATTGCAAATTATTTGATCCATATGTTGATAATAGCTTTAATCCTTTAATTAAGTTACTTCCTACTAATAGTTCCAGTGCAGATGCAGTTTATGAAGCAGCCAACATGAGCATTAATATAGGATTGTGGTTCATGAAACACGCTGCAATGATTGCTGGCAAGGATGAGTGAGTGCATTTTTCAGAGTTATTATTTTATGAATGATAGACATAATAATTTTGCTATATATTGCTACACAGTATTAATATGAACGAGGCTAAGGAGATGCACAGTATGTTACGTCGAGCTGCAGGAATATTTACATTTGTACAGACAGAATTCTTACCACAATTAGCTAATCCTCCTATATTGGGAAGTGATCTGGATCCACGTGTTATAAACGCATACTTGAATCAGTGTACCGCAGAGGCACAAGAAGGTACGGCCAAGAAAACTTTATATTCAACCTCAGTTCCCCATTAATGAGAGCACCTTGTTATTAACATTTTTTTTATAGTTACTGTCGCCAGAGCTATTGAACTGAAACATAACTCAAATTTAATATCCGCCCTGGCAAACGAAACTAGCAAACTATTCTTGGATGCTGCAAATACATTACGCCCTTTTAAACCAGAAATTACAGCTCAATGGATTAAATATTTGGAACTGAAAGCTGCATTTTACCAGTCATATGTAAGAAGAAATTATCTTCACTCTTAATGAATTCTCCACTATCCTCAATTCACTCGTTATTTTAGGCATATAATTATTGTGGTGAAAACTTATTATCTATGGATAAATGTGGCGAGGCGATTAAAGCTCTTCAGGAGAGTGAAGCTTGTCTAAAAAAAGCGAAGATACTGTGTCAAGAATATGGCAAGACACATGGTCCAGCTCCTACAGCAAAACCAGATCAGCATGTCGTTTTCAAACGATTAGCACCAACCGTAAAGATCATGTTGGACAAATGCAATCGAGAAAATGGTTTAATGTAAGAATCATCTACTAGATGGATCAATGTATTAATGTTTTCATGATATCTATATACAAATAGTTTATATTCTTTTACAACATTTAGATACCATGACACTGTTCCTGGAGAAGTACCAACTCTTGATACAAAAGCTACGTATGGCCTAGTGAGTCCCATAGATTTCCAAATGCCGGCACGTAATTCCCTGTGGAATTTTGGTACCTATCGTGCGCTTCTTGGTATGTCAGCAGCCAAAACTGGCAAAGAATACGATTTACCGCCAGTAAGCGAAGAGAAAATTCACCAGAGCAGCAAAGAGCCAAAAAATGTGAGTGGCTGCACTCTACAGTAAATTCAGAATACGATAGCTTTTATAAATAAGACACAAAAAGCTTCTCTCACGCTGCTTCATTAATTCGAAATCGTTATTGAGTTATCAAAGATTCGCGTTTTTATGCTAATTCTTAATATCTCGCCGTGCAATATAATTTGTACTGTCAGTGTACGCAGTATATACAGATTATCGTGTGCAACCATAAAGTGCTCTTTTTATGGTAAATCTTACTAAATTAAATGATATTAACAAGTATTATTTGACCTAGTCAACATCCATGGATGAAAAAATATTTGAAAATTGAGCTTTATAATGCGTTAAGACGGAGCACCGATTAAAGCATTTATACGTATATATGAATGACTATGAGATCCAGTTCAATTGAAAATTTTACTATTCATCTTTGAAAACCTATTAATATATATATATATATATATATATATATATATATATATATATATGCATGTATGTATGCATATATATTACCGATTGATAGTATATCATTGCTACAAATTTGAAAAGTCAAATGAATCAGAAATATTTTATGTTTTACTAGTATATATCCTATTTATGTACTGAACTCACTATTCTAAAAAAAAGAGAATAAACTCTTTTATTTTTTATATAACCCCTTTAACACAAATGAGAACTAAAAAGAATTATTGTCAAACAAAGCAATTCTACACAATGTATCTTATAAGCTATAGAAAAAAAAATTGTACTCCTGAATATGTTCCTTAAAATAACGACACGCTGTCATTTTAATCCGGGACAAATGCTATAATAAAATGTCAAGCTTGAAATATGTCGTAACACACTTGTACAACAAAACTACTTATACACTGAATAATTATAAGAGCAAAAATAAATATTTATCTATGTCTCCTCAGTGCTCTCTTAGTTGTCCTAGATGTACAGTCACAGGATACAGTATAGAAGTTTTGGGAAAAACAGACGTACGTGTACAAGACAATAAATTATGTCATATAAAATCATTTAATAATAAAAATACAGATACAACATATAAAAATTGCGTACTTCCTGTACGTAAGATTTCTAGCAAAGATACTTTATGTTACTTGTAATAACTTTGTTCGCGTTAACTGCATAGTATAGTTATAAAATGGCAGTAAAGTACTGGCAAGACATAAGTTGCCATGGTAATTGGATATAGGCATTACTATATACGAAATATTAATACCATACGCTATTAAAGAATTACTATGGGAAGATACGACTAAGCACTGGACTATATTGTACTTATTTTATAACTGTACCTTACAGAAATACTTAAGAATGGCGTGAGAGCTCAAAGTTTCACGCGATATCAAGAATCACTGGGTTTTTTTGTTAACTGTATGAAAAACGAAATGTGCAGGGCACTTATAAATTGTAAAGGTAATTTTGATCATACTGTGTTGACGCACATTGCGCAATGCTGTGAGTTTAAAAAATAGTAGGATATATTTGTCTTCGTAAAATTCCATTGCAAATAGTAATTTCGTGAATGGCGTGACACGATCACTTATCACATGCATAAGAATCCTGATTGAGTACTATATTAATCGAATAATCATTTGTACGTTTCACGTGTTAGATTATTTAACAATTATCTTAAGTATTTGTACATAAAATATACGTATAGGTCAACTTATCCTTGTGCGGCTGCTGCACAATGGTAAAATGTTACCAATATACTTAATGATTAAGTTCTGTAAAATACGGTATATAAATTTCTTTTATTCCTTACATACTAATTTACGTCACCGCTTTTATTAATTCAGTCTGTTGGATTAATTCCGAATTGCAAATTTGGGCCCGCGTTTTCCGTGATCTATGAAAGTATCGTTGCTTCTAATGCTCAGTTTTACGGGTATCGCCGACTTTCGATTGAAAGGCAGATTTGCCACGTGAAAGTGTGAAACAGAATGTTATGATAAAACATGATTTTGTGAGTAAATTATGTACATAGAATATATGAAAATGAGAATGTCAAAGCTGCTTGGGAAAAAAAAACAATAACGAATTTAAAAGATCATTGAAAGAAAAAGAGAATAATATAAAGGAGTGTGATGATATGGAAATAATTTACAAATATTATATATCTTGGTAAAAAATAAACTAAATTCTAACGATTTATCATTAATTTAAAGAAGAATAAAACGCTTTCCGTGTCACGGAGTCAAAACATACACCGATTGTTGAATAAATACTACTAGAAAAGTTAACATCACACTTGACTTCGTAGTAATGGCTTCGTAGCACCTATTTCTGTCACTTGTAAATGGAATAATATTATGCTACACATATATGATCTAATTAATAAGGAAATTAGAGCTTATCAATAATAATTGCTAAGTGACCATTGCATTAGTAAGAATTAAGTCGACTGGGTTTGTGAGAAAAATATTGAAGTACAAAATAGTATGCTGCCTATACAATATCCGATGGTGAAATGTGAAAAACTTTAATTTAAACTTTTTTAATTACGTAAACAAATTATAGCTGCAAGGAATCAAGTTGTCAGAGCTTCTAAAGTTTAAGTCCCTTTCGATTGGATTGTGCTAAGATTGATTCTCGCTGTACACTGTTTGGATGTTAGACTAAATTGTTATAATGCAACTCATCCTTTTCAAAGAAAATAATGTGGAAATCATCAAAGTGCTTACCTGAATTTTAGACAAGTTGATGGCTAATCGCTAACAATAATTTGTTTCCATGTTACGATGCACAGTAACAGGTGCCAAAACATGATGTGGAGAACCAAGATTTGTTGTTGGGGATGGCGGAGTGACAATTTGTCTCACGAGATCAGGCTCGGTGCTTCCTCCAACGATGAGCAACGGCTCAGCAAATGGTTGTTGCTCGGAGTCATCGTGTGGTGTCATTGTACTATAGCCATGATCACTATCACCACCAGGAGGTCTTCTATAATTGGTAGATACCCTATAAGGCGAGATGGGTGCCACAGCATCCCTAAGAAGAGAATCCAGATTGCCCTTTGTCTGATCCAATTCCATAGGTTCGGCATCGCCATCTAAATGTGACATGCGCAATGTGTCTGGCGCGGTGTGCACATGCAGGCACTGATGTTCTAATCCCGACTGGACGGTACGCAGTCTATAGCAAAATAGCGTGATGCCAAGAACAAGTACAAAAGCCAGTATTCCACCGGCGACTGGACCTACTGAAGGCCACTCACGGGACATTGTTTCATCTGTGGAATGCGAATCTAAAGAGGAGAAAAAGACAAAAAATGATGAATACTTTAAATTCTATTTTAAAATGAGAGAATAAAATATAAGATAGTAGTAGCGTACTGTAAGTCCCATCTCCGTAAGGTATCAGAGATCCGAAGATCCCTTTGAAGCAAAGAGACATGTCTGAGCAAAATGGTGTCTGGAGTAAACTTTCACCGTCGCTGTCAATAAAACACCATTGACAACCCACAACCCCTAAGCATTCCTGCATAGTCTCATAGGTCTTGCAATTGAAGGACGGACATGATTTCAGTGAAACTGACTGTGCCCAGGGTGTTTGTAAACTTACTCCTTGTTCATACGGAGCTGGACAAGGCTCTAGTCCACTGATATTGTACTGGGTACAGCCTGCGGAGTACAGAGCACATTCGCAAGGACATTCACACTCTGTCTGTTCCATCCTTTGGCAATTTAGACAAGATCTATCCATTGTACTGCAGGGGCAGAAAGCCCTGAGGATATTACAAGTCACGTTGACAACTCCAAGGAACATATTGGTGCCAGGAACAGCAGCAATTTGATACTTTACGCAATGTTCACCATGAATAATATTTGTAAGAACCTCTTCCAAGGATGTATTGAACTGATAGTATCTCTGTGTAGTGCCATCTAAGTAACTAGCGCACAGTTTCTTCTTGACAAAGTATTTGTGATCTAAAATATCGGTAGCCACCAGAAGTTCCTTGTGAGTTAAGTGTTGCTGTTCCACTTTGCTCGTTGGTTCCAGAAGGGACGGATGAGATATCAAGTAACCTTTGTCGTCCATTAGAAAACATTTGACATTCGAATTGTCGCAGAAGGGATACATCTCTGATAAGAGCCGTGAAATATAACCCATTGTTACGTCCAGTGATAAAACGGCTAAGACAGGGTCACTGCTAGTATGTGGCACATTTGAATTTTGACTTTTGTAAACTGTGTGACTTAATGTCACTATATATCCTGCTCCACCAGCGTCTAAGTACGGTGTGCTCAAGACTAATTTTCCACGATGTTCCATTGCTTTTCCATACCAAGCTCTTCTTTTTGGATCCAGACCAGAATCCAAAACCATACCTGGATACACTTCCAGCACTCCACTTCCCGTGGCAACTACGTACCTGCAATGATCAATGTATATTTTACCAAAATATAATATTGAAAATAAAAGATGAGTAGATTTTAGATTTACCTTCTAACTATAAACTTATTTAAGGCGCTATCCATGTGGCGATGTTTAAAATGATTTAAAATCAGGGATAACATAGCTACGTCCGGTCTGACGGAAGGGTGTAAACCAGGATTAGCTAGAAGCCTTGTGGAATCTTTTATGTATGCCATATAACTTTGTACGGTTACTGCTGAGCCAGTTTCCAATAATTTTAATTGCTCCATTGGAGATTGAAAACACCATGGTGCAAGATACACAACGCCTGTCGCTGTAAATTTCTTAAATTAAGCACTTCAAAGGAGTTAGCGGTTTCCTTTGTATTTTTACTTACACAGTGTAGCTATTCTGTTCTGATATGTGCATAGAATATCCTTATTGACAATAGACTGTGACATTAGATCAAGTCTGTGATGCAAAATGTTTGGTGGTAAAGGCGGTATGGATCTTGTGACCAGTAAATCTTTATAATTTTCAGATACTATGCAAACTATGATGTCCCCATAGGATAAATGTTTCCATGTGAACCGTTTCTACACATAAAGTACAGTGATATTAATAAATAAGAATAATCTAACTTGCAGAAAGACAATTAAATATTTACCACAATTCCTAAATTTGTTTTAACGTTAATGGAGCCTTTGAACTCGTTCATCATTTTCTGTATCATTGCCGGCTCGATATTTTCAATATTGCGCAAATAAACCTTTAATGGTTGCTCCATCATTGTTTCCATTCTAGGAAAATTCTTATGCATCCAGACTATCTCCTTCTTATCAAAGAGAATTCCATAGGCGTTTGAACCAGCGTGAAAGTAAGTTATGTCTTCCAGAAAGTCTCTTAACTTGACATCCAGTGACAAAAGGGCGACATTTGTTATTTGTCCCACAGATAGAGTCATTGTTTTACTATAAGGTTCAAAATATGGATCTGATAGGTAATAATCCTTTTGCTGTTCATTTATGCACTTTAGGCCGGAAAACAGTCTTGCTATTTCATATCCCAGTACATTTTGTGTAGGCAAAGTAATGATATTGTCGTTTTTGTAAATTTCCTTGATATGTGAATGAGGTTTCATATCTGAGAAGTCAATTATATGATTGGCTTTAATATTTCTATAAGATATAGTAAGGTTTAATAAAGAGGCTAGTTACCAGAGATGATAAGAATTGTGCGTAAATGTGTAATTAGTTTATCTGAAAACATTGTATTTATAATGTTTTTAACATTTGAAGTACTGTTCAATGTGTTTGTCAGATGTATTACAACTATTTCTCCTGTGATATTCTTCATTAATCTTTTAAAATCTATGCTCAGTGTTTCATTTGATTCTGAAATAAAAAAAGTGTTAGATTTTGTGTATTTCCTTGCTTTGTATTAACAAACACTTACCAGTTCGCGTTATACTTTCAATATGTCTTGCTAATTGTAACTTATTGATATCTGTTGCTCTTAACAGACCCTCTTTACAGTGTATGGATCCATGGCCCACAAGACCAACAACACTAACATGATCTGTTTCTGATAACATATCTACCACTGTTTTGGCAGTTATTTGAGCTAAGGCGAGATCTCCCTCTGACATAAATATGCCATGTTCCAGTAACAAAATTACATTCTTAGAACTACATCGGGAAAGTAATAATGGACCAATGTTATGAGCCAGACTTGGTGGACCACACATCGTTCCTGGCTGGTTCACTGGTAAAACATGCAAATACTTCCATTCTTGTCCTCTCAAATTTGTAGCTAATGCTGAAAAAACATCACAGATTCTTCACTGAAATACCAATCCTTGGTGTTCTCTTACAATAACCTTACATTGAAGAACAACAACCACTTACCAGCTACAATTTGAGAACAAATATCGCTCACTCTATTCTGCGTAAGTTCGAGTCTAATATTTTGACTGGGATAAATGACATCATTTTGTTTTCTTAACAAAATTGGTTGAATAACGTCATCACTACGTCTGATTAGATCAACATAAGACCTTAACTTAGCATTCAGCTTATCGACTAGTGTATCAAGTTTGTCTTCTAAGCCTGTCGAAACATTGACATATTGCAGCTTGTCTAACATTCCTTGAAAAGCAGTCACTCCAAGTTCCTCATCACTGATAGAGCTAAGGGCTCTCGAGAACTCAACTACAATTTCTCGTAGACACATTCCATCAAGAGGTTCTGCCTCAATTTGATTACGTAGTGGCTTGCCAAACTGGCACTTGATTGCTGAATCTTGCTCATCATTGGCCTCGACATATATTAACATCGAATATGCCAAGATGAAATAGAAAATTTCATTGACAGCCATCCTGTGCGGCTTTATTGAAGGTTGACAGCGTCTTCAGCGATCTCGTTAGGGGTTTTTTTCCTTACAATTATCGTGCCCCATGTTGCTTTCACATAATTCACAGGTTTTCAAAGATTGATACAATTGACTATCTCGTTTATATGATTTCTCGAGATCTCACAGAGAGCTAAATAAAAACATTTTCGACATTCTACTTTTTAAGTATCTACGTGAACTACATATTTACTGATATTTACATGCAATTGTTGCGCTGCCCTCTGCAGAATGGAATGCAAGTAGCGTTGCTTGTGGCACATAATTTTAAAAGTTTCACGAAGTCACTTGCCATTGATAAAAAATATGTGCATACCAAAATACATAGCAAAAATATTTTTAATACACGTAGAAATAAATATTTTGTAAATCAATTGGCGAGTTTAGCAGGTTAATCGATTCGTCAAGAATGCAGTTTATTGACTGATGCATGTAACAGTTGGAAAATTTGACCAATCGTTAAGAGACTCGGTCGAGTCTCGCGCCAAGTACAAGCAATCGGATGTTTGGAATCAAATATCTTCCTTCCTTCCTTTCCTTATGGCTGACTCCTCCAATGAAAATCAAATATCTTGTAACCGGTGGGATATATGTATGTATGTATATACCAGTAATGAGTAGGTGCACAATGCTACCGTTTTAGGCGATATCAAAAACATGGCGCTAAATTATAACGGCAAGTCCGGGAGTAGAATTTTGTGATCATCGCCTCCGTCGATAATCCGGATCCCGTCGTTTCGCAACTGAATGCGATTACGAAGTATAGCTTGGCGAGCAGAGGCTCTCCGTTACTTCCCGCTCGATCCCAAAACAACACTTACAGCAAGGCAGCTAATCGACTATAGCCAAAATATTTTTTTTCTTTACAATTCTAAGTTCCAGCGCACAGTCTAAGCTCGGTAAGGTTAATATGACAAAAGCCAGCAACTCATGCCTGCCTACACTGAAGCGTATGATGCCACCAGTATATTGAATAGATATTTTACCGATGTTGCGCAATAGAACTGTTACTAAAATATACCAGGAACTATAGAACTCCTCGAGAACTATTGAAAAAGCCTATTGTTGAAACATATTTAAGAAATTGCGGTGCCAAATTCATTACCGTGTAACACCTCAATTTTTCGAAAATGTTTCATCAATAGGCATTTTTAATACTTCTCGAGGAGTTCCGTAGTTCCTAATAGGTTTTAATAATAATTCTGCTACGTAACATCGTTAAAATACGTATTTTATGAAAATTGAGGTGCTACACGGGTGTCAGCTCCAACACCGTA